>OW679202.1:84951722-85019194 GCA_940337035.1 Agriotes lineatus
ATCTCTGTTATCTAAAAGCTCGCACTCACTTACATCAGTCGTTACACCGTGCCTACCAGCCGCTCGCTACGAATATGAATAATTCCTTGATTGTGTTTTCATGAAAAGCGGGACAATCATATTATACAATACCGTTCCCGAGCAAGCACATCGATCGCTTATGATTTAAGGAGATGTGTTCACTGTTCTCGCATTGCAGGACACGCTTTCCATCGCGGATATCACCACTATAAGATGCTCGGATCGAGGCTATAGATGCATTATTGAATTTGTTCCCGGCTTATATGTCCCAAGGGGCCCATCTTCCGCTACATCCTGCGTTGTCAGCATATATAGATTATTATATAGACATCTGGCCTGTTCACTGTAGAATCTTTGTGATATAAAAGTACGACTGCTGCGAAAGAATATTCTGCACCTTACCTCTGTATACTCTTTTAACATTTTTATTTCTAAAACTTCTAATATGGGTTTTTAAAAGCATTAACGCCAATTCACTACTTCACATGCAAAAATATATCCTCAGATATACAAATCACACTTGCATTTTATTTTAAGTATAACTCAGCATGCTTATCATTAAATTATTGTTGATGCCTTTTGGCTTGAAAAATGCTTCGTCAACATTTAGGATACCGTGATGAATGCACCGTTTTTTAAAATGTTAAGTTTTATACTATTGCCACATTACTTTATGATAAGATTTATGTTTCATATTATGCCTCTTGAACGTTGCAAAATTCTAAATAATTTTTTAGACTCACTTTTCAGTTTTCCTACCACGAGACACTATAGCTTTAAATACTTTTCATTGCCTTACTTTCAATGTCTGTCATTTCATATATACCACCGCAGTTAACATCTGACTAAGCTCAAATAAGTTTTTTATTACCTGCCTTTGGTAGTCCAACGTTCCCAAGAAACTTTCGAGGCAAATAGCTTCGGTTTTCTATCAATAAAGCTGTGCATGCTTGTTATTCCACAATTGTCAATGTCGCTATTTCACAGCTGTCATACAACCCTCACAGTCACAATATTTGTGCAACATATACGCGTTTTGGGAATACATTTTGATATATTTCAAGTTGTTTCATGAAATAGAATGTTTGCAAAGTTTTAAACGAATCTAAGAATTACATTTTAGCTTTTCTAACAATAAACTTATGACACACCAGATCACACAAAATGTTAAATAATATTCTACAATGCTTCAAACTTATGAATAAAGAATTAAATATTTTGATTTTAATGTTACCTCCAAGTTATTTCTTGCAATAAAATGTATGTTTCCTATATGCTATTGGAACTATGCAAAGTTTCTTGCCACATTTAGACTGGTGGGGAAAGTTAGGGATATAAAAAAACGCTTAAAGAAATTGTTCAAATTCTGGTAGGTGCCGTTTTGTAAATAATTAAGTTCAACGTGTTACGCCAACTATACACATTAAAAAAACGCAATGGAGAATATAGTTCATAAGTTACTTTACTAACTTATTTTAAATATATAAGTATTTGACATCCCTAACTTTTTTCACCAGTGTTTTTTTCTGTAAATAAATCTTTGTATGGTTCAATAAACCGTTCGCACATAAATGCCCAGGATGTACAGCATAAAACAAATAAAAGAAAAAACGGTATCATATGATAAGGAATTACATTTAATGTAGATCTGGGAAAAGTATGCTGATAACTCAATTGTAGGATGGAGGGTTGTACGACAAGCTGCACTTGTTTCGGGATAAGAAATAATAAAACATTCTAATACGGTTAGTTGATGGATCCGAAGTGAAACAGGTATGAAGCATGCAATAAAGAAAGTGGCCAAACTAAAATGGAACTGGGCAGGACAACCCGACTGCTAGAGTAGCAATAACGAATTTTTATACGAAACGTAGAAATACATTCGGCTAGGTGGAGGAATAATATCAGAGAAGTGGGATAATGCCGATCTGGATGAAGAAAGTGAGAGAGAGGGTTATGGTTTATAAGGTGTTTACGTAATTTCATTCTATTTATTTGTAGGCCATGACGTGTAAACAAAGAGTTTCAGGGTTTAATATACCCACTGGTTTATCATTGTATGAATATAAATTAGAACAGTTATTTAATCAACTGACTGAATTAAAGTTTAATGAAATCAGTGCTGAACCAGTTTGAAATGAAACAGTGACAAATACCAAATCATTATATACCCTTTTTTTAAATGATATCGTTATAACACAAAAAATAAGCTGTGTCAAAAGGTATATTTGTATGATATTGAACAACAGTAACAACTAAACATGTTTGTTATTAAAAGAAACTATACTGCTAGTAACTATGAAGGTGTGTTAACAATTAATGTGAACATGTTATCATAGAACATTAATTTTATCTAAATGACGCATGCATTTATAAACGGTATAGAAAATAAACACGAAATTGGTGAAACTGATGGGATTTGGAAAGTAAGATAGAAAAAGCAAAACATCTGGCAATAGAAATAAAGGAAACAAACACAGCCAGATAAGGGATCGATAACATGGACAAATAGGTGTAAGTACTGGATGGGAGTAGATACGGGATTAGGCGAAGTAGATATACGGGATTAAATTAGAACAGGAAAGATTACGCTCTATACTCTCGAACAAATAAACCGCAAAGATAGATATGTGTTGTATCATTCTGAAATAAAGTACTCAAAAAGGGTTCAAAATATTGTAAAAACACCTTCATTTTCATACAAAATACAGCTGTTTTCCTGTTGTTTCTAAAAACCGCGGACAAATTAAGCGAAAATAGGGTAGCAGAAAATGTGTTAACAGCTATATCGTAGTTACTTTTCTAAGAAGATTAAAAATTGTTAAAAAAGTTACCCTTTATTTTTGCCAGTAGTATGTATAGTATAAATATCGTAGCCTTTTTGTAATAAGGCTAGGCGTTTGGTATTCTCGAATTCTGTGTGTCTTTCGATCTTGTTTAGATTGGTAGTAGCTATCATCATGTGTATGTATACATGATCAAGACTGCAACTAACATAGATAAGCTAGAACGACACACAATATCCGACATTTGCATAATGGCTTGGGGAATGATCAATGATTTTGCAATAAGGCACCATTTTGTATGCCTACTTTCAAACAAGCTAATATTGCAAAAAGGGTGCTACGAAAAGCACTTGAAAGAATGGTGCGAAAACTATGTGATAGTAGGTGAACAAATACAAGGGAGAAAATCACTGTAGTACGGACAGTTACGCAGATTGGAGAGAGACGAGCTGTTACTAAAAGTTTCGAAACTTAAAGAAGAAAACGCAGGCGACAGAAAAAACAAATAATAAAAAATATGTAAAATGGAATCTAAAGAATCACACATAGGAGATTGAAATAGTGAATGGGATGCAGTCGTTCAGTGGATGGTTAAGAGAAGCTGTACGTGGTTTTCATCCCATGATTTTTTATAACTGTCCAAATGGTTCTTTTAAATGTGACACTACAAAGCTGGAAAATGTAGGAAATCTGGGCATGCTGTGTGATTCAATTTTGAATATTTAAAATTTGACATTACTTCATGATAGGAGTTTTAGATTCTGTTCATCAAAATTTCGATAGGACTTTGTATGGTTTGATGTTTTTACATTAAAGGCTCCCATGATGTGAATGTTCTATTACATACACTCTTTGGTTTTGGTTCTGAAATTCTCAAAGGGTCACCATGCCTCTTGGAAGGGCTTCAGTTTCATTTATTAGCAAAACTTTGTATAATTCCGCTTCCCTTCCTTACATTGATTTTCCTGTTAGTCGCTGCCTTTACGAATTTTAATCACATTTTGGTGTATTGGGCGTCCTCATTACATGATTTTCGATGTCGTTGCGGTTATTTCACAGTTGCCACCGCAGCTATGTAGAACATGCCCAAAGCTAAAATTACTGTTTCAGAGCTGTAGGAAGCGTATAATATATGCTGTATGAATCAGTATTTCAGGTTTTAGAAGATTATGATGTAATTTCAATTAATGAAATCATTTCAAGCAGTTGAACTGGTTTTGTACTGTATTAATCAAAATGTGTAATTGCAATGTTTACATAATTACCATAACGTTTTAATCGTCAAATTTTGCTTACTTAGTGCCGCTCACGAATTTTAGCTTCTACACTTTGGTGTACATAATGTTCCAAGTACATAATTTTCGATAATGTTGCGGTTATTTCACAGTTGTCACTACCCTCAGCAGCTTGCTCGAGGCGGGAATTAACTAATCAAAAGTCTCTGATGCGAGTTAAATTGAAAATGTAAATTTAAATATACTTCTCCACCTCAGTAAATCAAAATTATTTATTTCAGGTTCATATTTTATAAATTTTCTTATTAATTAATCGCTTAAATCATTTTGAGTATTGGATTATCTCCTTTAGTCAAACGGGGGAAATACGTAGCTGCGAAGGCACAACACCAAACAACTGTCTCTTGGGGCAAATTATCTAATCAAAATTCTCCGATGCAGTACACAATAAAAACTGTGATTTTAAATCCGACCTACGGCCTGAGGAAACCGGAGATTTCTGGCAACGTTTTCATACTGTACACCTCATCGCGCTATATCGGAACATCCTGTCATATTCTGAGCAATGATATTTTCCGGATATGTTCGTGGGTAGGCGAAAATCTGGCTTGGAGACCCCTGCTGTAACACGTGTTGAGTGAGCGAGATGAAGAAATTCGTATAAAGTACTGATTTTCCAACTAAATTGAGCATTCCGCTCACATTTTCCTCCTTTTGATGCTGTCTCTTTGCAAGATCGGAGTGTTTATATTTGAGGCGAACTAAAAAAGGGACGGCGATAAACCTCGGGAAATTGTCATTAGTTTGATTAAGCGCTGCTCTATTTCAACTGCACTAATGAAACTCAAGCCCTCATAGGTGTTAGTGACGTTTTATGCGATTTTTTGTTCGTTGTAGGAGTTAAATAAGTCCCATATTTGAATAAAATATATACCTACGTATCCTACGCTTGTTTCCAACTATATTGATTTATTGTATGCAAAGTAATAACACAAATATGGCCATGTTTTGGAAACACGCAAATGTAATATTGACTTTACCTACCTTAAGTAATTCAATTTTCAGTGAAGTTAAATTGCTGAATTTTCAGTTAATATCTACAATTAAAGCAATTATCACTTTTCGAGAACACATTGTTATAGCTTTTATGTAATTTTAGTAGTAAATTAATGTGCATATTACATTCTCAAAGTGAAGCTTAGCACATACATAATTACAGTTCAGATTTTTAGTAATAACCTAAGGCCCAGATTACTAGGCAAATATATAGGAGAAAGTTTAAAATAATAATTAGAGGAGTACAGGACCAAATGCTATTTTTCTTTGAAAAAGTTATTTTTGTAAAAATACATAATTTAACAGCTTCATTCTATATTATGTGAAAATACTGCACAGGTAGCGTCATAAAATTACTTGCACATACATGAAATACGCCGTTGCAATCGCGGCATAATCAGGCAATTACTTCGACTTGGGATCAAGCTCTCGCAGTGTTGTGTGCCAGTGTCGCTGTTGGAAGTTAAAAACGCCACCGATAGAGAAATATTGATTTTCCTGCATTGTGGGTGGAAGTCTATAGATTTACATCAATATTTCCAGGTAAAATAATATTTATCAGGCAATAATCATATCACAGCTGTCTCGCCTGCTTCATTAAGATACGTTTATATATTTATGCGAAACCCATATATATATACGTATATATCTCTTTATTCGGTATTATTCACATGCTGACGTGCTTTCATGATCTTTAATACAAATATGTTTCAATTTTGGCATAACATACCGGAGTATTATTACTATTGCTATTATTATTTTCATTCTTATTTTGGCGAAATATTCAAAATTCAGATTTATTTCTACTAAGAGAGGTATAGATAAATTGAATTTCTAGCATGATTCTTCTAAAACAGTAAATTCTCCTTAAAAATTTGGTGTAAATGCTATTGATTTGTTCAAAATAATATAAGTTTTTATGGTCTAAATTAGAAGCCAGCTGAAAGAAATATCTCATTAAAGTTCTAGCAGCCTGCTATTTTTCAAGTTCGTAAGCTGTAAATTCACTTTTGGGACACCCTGTATTCAGCGTGAATCGGTAAATTCTCCGCAATGGAGCCGTGGACCTGAACGCAACGTAAAAGCCCGGTTTTCCTCTCTGTGTGTAATGATAAAACATTTGGTGTCATCGCGGATTCTCTTTTAATCCCAACAATAAAAAACCAATTGGTGCGAAAACTGCGTAATACGCGCTTTTATACGCGCTAATTTTGATGCAAATTAACTTAATAAACGTTATCTAAAAGGTTCTTTTTTATCGAGCGTGATTCACGGGTCCGTCCAAATGTATTAACTGCAACGAGCCAACGCCTCTCCAAACCGAGTGTCGACTTAAAATTAAATTCCTGCTTATTGTATGGCTGCCAATCGAGTTTATATTGGGTTGCGAAGAGCCTCTGGCGAAACTGCTACATTATGGTAGTGTATAAAACGAAACAAACCTCCCTCCAAAAACGATTTCGGATCCATACTTTTTTCCGGGGACATTGTCTTTTATGTTTAACGCATTTGTGAAGTTATCAAATAAATAATGTCGCAATGGAATCCATCACAAAGAGGGATTTACTTTTTCATGTATCTGTAATGGACATGGAGATGCGAGTTTTTAAATAATTTATTTGGGCATTACTTTAAGCTGAGTAAAGTTGATTTGATGTGTTAATTGACTTTGTAGTCAGATAAAATCAATACACACGTTTTGAAGTTGAGCACAAATGGCATTTGAGATAACTTCAGATCAGGAATTAACCTCAACAGGGACAATTTAGTTATGTCGCCCCTCTATTCAAAAGAAATTATTTTTTACTCTTCTTTCGAGATGATTGCGTTACTAATAATAATAGATATATCTCACAATAAAAGGAAAGAAGAGCTCTCGCATAGACAGTACAAAATTACATCACTCACAAACAAACGATCTCAGGAAACATTTCCACTCAAGAGATATGTCATTGAAACTTATCAATATAAACCTACCACCTACCACTAGAAAAGCATACGGAATAGGCACAATAGGCAACGGTAAAGCTAAAATATCATTAATACATATCGACACAAAAACATTAGACAAATGATTGAAAGCTTCAAATAGTGCTTCGTCTCGTCCAGACGAGACCGAGACTGGGGTAGTCTCGGTCTCGACGAGTCGAGACCTATAGTGGTCTCAATCTCGATCTCGGTTCAAATGCCAAGTCTCAGTCTCGGTCTCGGTCTCGAAAAATTTTGTAGGTCTCGGTCTCGGTCCCGGTATCGACGAGAGTCATAACAAATTTTAATATGCAAAGTAAAATTTGATGTTACAACATTCGACCTTGCTTCGTATACCGCTGTAGATGACGTTCTACTAATCGCAAATCTTAAAATACAATATATTGTGTGCGAATGTGGTGATTCATTAATCGGTACTTCCCCCAATTCGATTTTTAAATCAAGTCAGTGCAGCATTTTTAATGTATTTCTCGCGCCTGCGAATACTTGCCCTCGGTATGCAAATAGTACACATAACTGCCTTTTTCCGTATAACTTAGAATAAGTAATTTTTTTAAGAATAAAATGTTAAAAAAAAATCGAGACTCTCGACGAGACCGAGACCGAGACCGCTCAAGTCTCGGTCTAGGTCTCGAAAATTTTAACAAGTCTCGTTCTCGGTCTCGTCTCGAATTTCGAGACGAGACCTAGACCAGTCTCGTGGAACCGAAGCACTAGCTTCAAACATGTATGCATAAACGCAAGAAGATATAATTGCTATTCAAGATAAGATTTATAAAACCACTCGATTGCAAAGATATTCTTTAACAAGAGATAGACGTCTAAGATGCAATAGTCGAAATAGCAACATTACCATTGGTTGAAGTGCATTGGCAGTTACAGCATACACATATCTATAAGTAAATCCATCTCGCTATGCAATACAAACTACCACACGATGATAAACCTTGCTACCGATTTACATCTCTTATTGTTTGAAAATCATCTAGCCAAACAGAAACGTCATAACTGATCATACAAGTCCAAATATGTGGCGTCAAACAGTTGAAATATTTCTCATAATCAGATCCTTGATGGAAGGTACTAAACCTAAACTACAAAAAAGGGGCATAATTAAAATGTGCTAATTGGTTGGAAGATTCCCCAATGTGCAATAGAAAGGCATATCCTTTGAAATGTGCACAAAGATGGCTTTTCCCAAAAAACATCGAGGAAAAAAAAGATATCCTCATATCATAATAATAAAAATTGAGGTAAGCACCTTATATTTTGTTTATTTTTGCTTCAACTGAGAAATAGATAATAGTAATAATTTCCACATAGCTTAAGGTTTACCCCTGATGAAAATTGCACTTAACATATAAAGAGTAAGCGATGTAAAAGAGATAAAAAGAGGCAGCGATAAGCGCGTTGTATTTAATTTAGCCGCATCGCACAGAAGCGAAGATCCTTTATGGTCGAATATGACACACGGGAGGGCTGCTCCCGGGCTACTGCCTACCATTGAAATATCATTCGCAGGCGCTGAAGTTCGAATCCCACCGCCGTTGATGTTTTTTTTTATTTGAAAATTTATGTAATTTGCATTACCAAGTGTTCACTTTATTGTTTCGGTATTATTAGGAACGTTAAGGTATTTTACTCTTAGTTTTCTCTGTTTTTTAAATTGTTTAGTGTCACAACTACCACTTGTGAGGGAAGTTCTGAGTAAAGCCCTTTACAGACTTTTTTATTATTGTAATTTGGTTTATTTTAAAGCGTTTAATACTAAACGTGTTTTCGGCCAAAGAGCTATTATCCTGTAGGATACAAACTAGGAAAATTAAAACGTTAATAGACTTTTGTATTTTAAAAAATGGTGTTGGTAACATTATGTCACACTTATAAAAGCGAGTCGCCTGCGTACGTCCGTCATGCTGAATCGTCAGTAATCGAACTTGCTTCGGTCGTAATCGTCTTCCACTTTATAATTCAGCGATAAGCCTGTGTGTTACGTAGCCTTCCTTGCCGAGCAATAAGGCGTCTAACTAGATAGTCGAGTCGGCGATGGTGGCACTAAAACAATATTAATTGCTTGATAACTGCAAATGTGTGCCAAGAACGTTAGGTTCAATTAGATGGCATAACAATTTTGCCTATTTTATCAGATAAACAATAATAGACAACTTCGACTGCATCTAATTTGTGTAAGCTTTTGTACGTATCAACTAAGACATCGTAAAATAAATACTGACGGTGTTATTTGTTTATATTTATTAATTATTTGTATTTCATATTAGTTTTAATAGGTTTGCTCCTAACCTCATTTATATTTTTACTCCCTTTTACAATAAAGGAAGTATTGGATTCACCCCAAAAATTCGAAATTGAGTTTTCAACAGATCTTCACGTTTTAGAGCCCCTGATTCCAAAAAACATATTTTTGATATACTTTTCAAACCAGTAATCAGTAATAATTATGTAAGTATACTTACATTTAGAGTGATGTGAAGATTCTATAATGGAATTTATTTGGCATTACTGTAATACATTTTTTTTTATTAGAAACTATAAAATATAATCATCAGGGAGAACCCCTTCTTAATTGTTTCAGGAAAACACAATTCAGACATTTATTTGCAATTTGGGGTGAAAGCTTGTATGGTTACTAATAAAATTGGGATTTACGTCACATTAATTGTTTTCATGATGAAAAGTAAATTCCTTTGCTTTAATGTATGTATTACTTAAACATTTTGTAATACTAGTCAAATTGAATTATTAAACCTCAATTAAGCGATATAGCTTGCATTATAAATACCTCGGATGTCTGTCTGATGCCTTTTCCTTACTTTTGCTAAGGGATCTTTTAGTTGGAGGGTAAAACCTATTTAGTGTCATAATTATGTCGTAAGAAGACGAGGAAAGCATTCTAATTATTACTACAATTAAGTACTTACTTGTAGTGGTAGCTTTATGCTCCCCTTCTTACGTTTAGCTTATATTTGTGACGATTATTTCATTTTCCTTTTATTAACGCTTCGGGACGAGCGTGTACTGGGGCACTTTTTGCTTTATTATGCCAGAGATACTTATTTTCTGTTCGCTTGTATATCTTTTATGGAAAATATAGTTTCGTTGCGATTTATCCAATGTGCTATACGTTTCAAACGTTTTGATTGACAATTGGTATGAGTATTTTAGAAAAATATTCATCGTGGCAGTAAATAAATACTGTTTTACTAGTTGCTGCAAGAAATAGTTGCATGGTAACGTATGCACTTCTGATTTAGTCGATTAAATAGATAAATGTAAAGTGTCAATTTATTCATATTGAATGTATTGACATATAGGATATGTTTAGCATTTTAATTTTTTTTGTGTGAATATATTACTGGAAATTAGTTACTCTCGGACTAAAAGGCCTGTGCAGCATATTTAAAAGAAATTCTACATGACGTTTGATAAATTCGACAACTTAAAAAAATATTTTCTAATACGTCTTACATTCTTGTGATATAAGCTACAGCTACCTTCCTTACTACGATGTGACGATTGTAAATCTACAGGGTGTTTTCAGAAATTAGAAATGTCTCGATTGTCAAGTCCAAACGTTATTGTAACGTATCTTACACAAGTTTTGGCACAATGTTTTTCGCTAGTAAATTCATAAGGCATTATCGATATCTAGTAAGCATTGAAAACAAAACTGCAGAATATGTCAGCTTTCATATTAATTGACCAATTTTACAAACAAGAAATTGTTAACATTTTTCGAAACGAAACATTTCCCGTAGAAACATTTTTCTTACAATTAGGGATTGTGACGAAGAAATTCCAGGTGTGATTTGATCGAAAAGTCAATATGAGGACCAATTACAAAGACGAAGCTTC
Organism: Agriotes lineatus; assembly: GCA_940337035.1. Lineage (NCBI taxonomy): Eukaryota > Metazoa > Arthropoda > Insecta > Coleoptera > Elateridae > Agriotes > Agriotes lineatus. The sequence continues at coordinate 84,962,683 of OW679202.1, forward strand.
CAAAAGTATCGTAATATGAATATATCAGTCATCGAAAGCCTAATGTGTCAAGTTCGAGTTAAAATGCGTCCTATAGAAGAACACGGGCCTCTATCAATAGTTTAGCTTTGGTTTTATAATTTCAAGTAGTTTCTAAAAATAGTAATCTATAATATATGTATATAAATAAAGTTAAACAATACATTTTTACTGGCTTTAGAACTTTCTGCCAAAACTCTTGTTACCTACGTTACATAGCTCAATGCTAAAACTTTGGTTGTTGAGCAGGAAGGTCAAGTTCGGTTCTCAATCATACCACGTAGCAATAACAAACTAGTGCTGCAAACCACTACACAGTTCCCCAATTCCTTCTTGGTAAACCCGGTTTAAATTCTTCTCTTTAGCAGTGCGGATGTTGATAAAGCTGGATTTTACGACAACATACACGTGGGTAAATTACCATAGTGGTTGAGTACTACGTAACCAGTTTCGTATTAATTGCAACTGTGACAGAGCAGCCGAAAAACTAATTTGCGTGTTGACAATATTTTCAGTCGCCAAGGTAATTTTATTGTATTAGTCCTACCTGTCAGTCCTAGGACTGTAATGCTACAGATTTTGGAAACAGGTTCCGGTTTTTAATGTAACATAATATTTTGCAGTGTTGGTACTGAATACAGATCGCATTGAACTTCTGATATAACTTATGGTTGATAATATGCTTTGAAAAACTGAGATTATGTTGTTTATGGTGATATTTTTTCTTTAATTACCAAGTTGATCGACCTTAGTCCTCCCGGCTAACTTTTATATCTTAGGGGCTTTGATACCAGGATTTTGAATAATATGCATTTATATTGTTTTGACAAATTAAATCTATGATTGCTTGGTCTTAAACTTCTGCTTTGTTCAAGATTCAAAGTTATATAGTTTTGGCACTAGATTGTTCATTTTTCTCCGATCACTTATTTTGATCTGCGCATCAGAAATACATTTGTATCTGGTACTCGTATCATACGTTTATCAGATATAGAAGCTGAAAGTATCATGTATCGTTGCTTGCTATCAGTATGGGTGATCCTGCCCATTAATTTTTTTACTTTGGTTTTTCAATATATTTTTTACAGTTTTCTTTTACTTTATTTTTTTATTTCTATTTATTTCGTAATGTAGGCGACCTTAAGTATCAATTACTGTAGCATACTTTAACAGATTAACTTATTAACATTTTGTTTAATAAACAAAGACAGGAACCAATAAAAACCATTTATATTGTTTTATATTGCAATAATGTTCAATAACAGCTCATTTTAGATTACCGCAATCCGACAGGATGAATGGAATGAAAGAATCAGAGTTAATAATCAAACCTTCCATGCATCTTGTATAATGTGTTATGTATAAATGATAATCAAGGTGCAAATATTATGTATCGTGCAGCAATGATACTGAAACTGAAGTGTCATGTGTCATTGCTACTGAATAATATTTTGCACAACTCTGTTTACAACCAAATAGAATTACCTTGAAATGGTAAGTATTATACATATTTACGTTTTCAGCTGCTGTGATTCAGTTTTACCATATAAACTTAAGGACCAACCTACCTGATTTTTGGTTTTTATATTTAGATAATTCGTTATATATAAAACGTAACTATTAACAACTAACTAAAAAAGTAAAAGTAAAATATCTAGAATATTCAGATATTTGAGGATATAAAGTCCAATGTAAGTAGATTTAACCCCCATTTTGAATTATAGAGTCACTATGGATTTTAGGATGATATTAGATTAGCAAATAATCATATGTTTAAGTTGTTCTAATTTACAACAAAGATTAGATTCCTGTTGGGAATTACAAATGCAGTTTCAAATGAAAACAATTAGAATATTTATACTTGCTATATATGAGTGTTTTATCTAGTCTTATTTGATAAACACGTATCGGTTATGACTCATATTTTGTAAATTGAGAAGTTTACTACTAATTAAAGTAAGTATATTTCATTTTTCTCTGGAATTGCAGAAATAATATAATGAACAGCTATCTTAGAGCACAATATGCGTTTGATATTTGTAATCTTGCACATAGCTGGGTAAACTAGTTTTAAAAAGTAATGAATTACAAATTACCAATTACCTCCCAATGAAGTAATTGAATTCCAGATATTTCAACTACTCAAATGAAATAGTAATTTATTATGAATTACTTGGTAATTGTAATTACGCTACATCATTTACTTTTTCAGTTATTTTCAATATAAATTGTCGTATATTTGTATTTAGTAGTACATATTTAGATAGCTCTGTGCTAGTATATCGTTAAAAAAGCAAATTAAAATTAATAGATAGTTATCATGAACAAATATCATCTGATTAAGCGAGCTGTTAATTGTTATGGAAAAGCATACACTATATTTTTACCGTAATGTATTCTGTAATCTACAGTCCTAACTGCAGACATATTTTTCGCTTCTTACATAATAATTATTAGCAAACTATACTGCTACACCCTGCTACACAAGACAGAACATATGCATATCCCATCTAAAACGTACGCGTCTGCACTTTGTTCGTGCACACGTCGTTGAAATTATAAATGTTGCACCAAATTAGCTGTTATCCGAATAGTCATGGGAAATCATAAATTATACTTATACTCTTCCATGAATACCCAGTTACGATTTGTTTAACATGTAACCTAATAAGGCCTTATCTTATTTTTCGCGTTCTGGAAAGTTTATGAAATTACAAGAGAGTAATTCAATTACCGCGAATAATTTCAATTGACACAAGTAATTTAAATACTTTAGAGTAATTTAATTACTAGTTGAATGTAGTAGTTCAAAAAGTAATTGTCAAGTACTATTTAACAAAAAAGGCAATTATCAATTACAATTATTGTATTCTGGGAAGTAATTCAATTCCAAGACAAATTAGCAAAAATGAATTTAATTAGTAATGATTAAAGGGAAAAAGTCAAAATATATTTATGTTTTAAGGCAGCTGGATTTCAAAACACATGGATATTTTATATATCTTAATTGTTAGCAAAAGTCTCATTCATTTATAAAAATCTTAGCTTCCCAAATGTTGAACTTTTTCACATCCAAATTTTATTATTTTAATTTTCCAGGGTGTTCCACTTGTATGTCTGTTAGCGCTAGAATTTAAAAAACTTTTATTGAATGATTAGATGTCTACCGCGCTCGAAACCGAATCTACTTTCGAACAAATAGGTACAGAATCAGCACATTAAAAAATAAAATTTTCTTGATCTTTGCTTTAACTCAAGAACTATTAGAGTTAGATATAGGTAATATTTTCCACATAGCTCAGGTTTTTACCTTTGACTAAAATAGGTATATTTTGGACTCAACATTTACAGGGTGAGTATCTTAATTTTTTTCCGTTTTAACTCCAAAACTATTGGCTGGAGAAATTAATATTTTGCAAATAGCTTGGACTTGTACCATTGGTCAGAATAGGTATGCTGGGGACTCCACAGCTACAGGGTAAACACGTTAAAAATAAAATTTGCTGTATTTTTGCTATATCTCAGAATTGTTAGAGATAAATAGCCTCTTGCATATAATTTAAGCTTTTATCATTGACGAAAAATGATACATTTTTCATCAAATAGCTATAGGGTGAATGACGGACAGAGGGTGAATGAGAGATTTCAATGCTTCCACTTGTGAGGTAATTTCCGTGTAGACCCCTTTTATTACTTTAATTTAAAATCTCGTGTGATACACGCACACAACTTCCTTTTACAGTGATCTTATAATTAGCCAAAAATTTGATTTTAAATTTTTAAGCATTTGTCAAAAATTTTCAAAAATTATACATTTTACAAAAACAATACAAAATAGAGTGTTTGTTCAAGAGACAAATTTTTCCTAGAATTTTAAGCTGAATTAAAAAATGTAATAATATACGGGTGTTCTATTTAAAATAGGAGTTAATAAAAAAAATTAAAAAAAGAAACCCATTTTTAGAAGTATTCAACTGGAAAATCACCTATTTCACATCAATACACATTAAAAATGTAATAAAAATGTAAAGTTTAAAAAAATCGTTAGAGCCGTTTTTGAAAAAATCGAAAAGCTTGCTGTCGCATCTATATAGTACACAAAACTTATATATGAAGTTTCAACGCCATAGGTACCTCTTTCCGTTTTTGAGATATTCTGTTCACAGACAGACCAATAAAAAAAATATGTTTTTTGGGACCAGGGGACTCTAAAACATGAAGATCTGTTGACAACTCAATTCCGAATTTTTGGGGTGAATCTAATACTTCCTTTATTGTAAAAGAAAGTAAAAAATGCTTATGGGAAATATACTTTAGTGGATATTTTTAAACTTTCGCTTGGTTTTCCAGGTTAAGGGGAAATAGGTATGGTGGTACGGATGGAATATGAAATAGAAACTTGCTTAAAAATTGAACACGCAGAAAGTGCTATTGTGAGTTACATCAGCAATCGCGCACGTGTTTCTTGAAATTGCACTCTCTTGAAACTGTGAGCTTGCCTCGATATATATACTCGAAATCTGTATACCACAAATGTTTTGAAGCAATATGGTTTACCATACAGTTTATGGTAATCATATTTTTCATGATTTTGTCATTTTTATTTCATATATCGTTTCTCTAATAATGACACATTGGCGTAATAGTAAGAAACAGATCGAATATCTCATCTATCGAAGATACTAATGTCTTGCTATATTGGGTTTCAAGCCATATGGTGTACATAAACCTTACTATTTTTAACTTTATGACGAATTATATTATACTTAGAGACACTTCAAATAATTTTCTATATTTTAGATCGGGAATAGAAAAAACTGAGATTTAGATAAGTTTGTCATTGTGATTGAATAGAAGTTTTGGGAAAGTTTACCAACTACTAGATGAAAACTAGGGAAGGTATAAAAAGTGATATTGCGTTACCCTATGGAGGTTTTGTCCTGAGTGCAGTTGCATGGTTTGAAAGACTGAAAGTATTAACCTCAAATTAAAATGTGAACTAAAGGTAGCTTCTGTTTTTTTGCAGTGAATCAAGGAGGCCTCGGGGGAGTGGGTCCAGATAAGGACGCCAAGAAGAAACATACGCGGCCCACATTCTCTGGACAACAAATCTTCGCTTTAGAGAAAACCTTCGAACAAACCAAATACCTTGCAGGTCCTGAACGTGCAAAACTCGCATACGCTTTAGGGATGACGGAATCGCAAGTCAAGGTTAGTAACATCATTCACGCCTGCTTTGTCAAATGGCCGTTTTTCTGGAAATTATTCCGCGCGGATGAGTATTTCAAATGAGAGGATCAGGCCTTTAAATATGTTAATTTTTCAATTATAAAACTAATATAAATATGTTAAATATCCGGGCGGTGGGCGTCGGTAAATCGAGCAATCGGCCCGCTTTTTTGAGTACGTATAACAATACGTATCAGTTCGTTCGAAATTAATCCGATTAACTTTAAGTACATTGTGGGGTTAAAACTGGCCAGATCGAAATCCCCCGTGAGTAATTCGGTGGCGACGCGTGTGGAGCGATATGTTCTGAATTAATGAAAACACTGAACGACCCTGAGGTACCTATCCTAAAGTCTAACTTCGCACTGACGAGCGCTATCGACAAGTGTAAATGCTCCCTTTTGTTACTCCCTAAATTTGCATTTTTATTGAATCTCTAGCCAGTGAGATTTGAATATAAGCCTGCGTGTTGACAAAAAATAATACGCCTAATATTGTGGTTTAAAGCAGAAAAAGTAGGGTTGCGGAAATATGCCGCTCGCTTTGCTCTAATTGAATTCGAACCCACCCTCTTTCTGCGCAGCTTACAGTAACATAGAGAATTAAGAATCGTATCACTGGTTTCGCTAGGTACGATATCATGCAGACTATGCGGAGGTGCTTTCGGAGCATCCCAAAATGATTGGATCTCCTCGACTCCAATTATCTGGCTAAGCTCCAATTATAGCTACAGATGGATCTTCGTTACGAAACTGAGACGCAAAACGCGAATTCATTTTGAACTCATCAATCTTGTTTTTAAGTGTTAAGCATCCTACGCGTACCAAAGCTTTCGACTGTCAAACAGACGTTTGATTACGTCTCTACCTGTTTATTTGTAATTTACAGTGTTGACTTTTCTATCAGTTTCGTTTATCGACCCCCAGTTCTCCACACTTCTCTTTGATTTGACCAAGCAGCATACAGACACAGTAACGAAATGATATTAAGCCTGCTTAATTAGATTCATAGAATATATAAAGGCATTTATTATTATTATTATATATTAATGGGTTCTGGGTGGTGTAGCTTGAACAAGCGTCTCCGTACGATCAGTAGAGTTAAACAACGCTCTCTCTGGTCAGAACTTGGATGGGAGTTTCACGGTTGCTTCACTCGGAGCCTCGGGGTACGGCTGCCATGAAAATAGTTGGTCCCGGATGTCATAATAACAAACAACATCATGACAGTCGTTAGTGGGGTTGGAATTCCCATAAAATGTACAGCGACGCCTATAATTGGCCTAATTGATGTCGGCTGAGTACGAAATAAATAAATACATAAATAATTGACAGCAAATAAAGAGAATAATTAAACGATTGGCTTGTACCACCTATATTTTCAATAAATTTCTTCAAACTATGCGATTTGCTATCGTGACTTGATTACTATTCTTACATGATGCATAAGCTGCGAGTTTGTTCTATATTATAGAACTATACTTCATACCTCCAGAGACAACACATGGTAAAGAAAGAGTTACTTACTATCAGCGTTTTTACGTCTACTACTGGATATCGGCCTCTCCTAATGTTTCCAGTGTTGTCTATCGCATTTGTGTTGTTGTATCTAATTTGTTGGATCCTCATCTATTGGGTGGTCTTCCCGTACTTCTTTTACAATCTCTTGGTCTACTGTCCACTTTTTTCCATATATTTTCGTTCTTCTGACGAAATCTCCTGCCCAAGACCATTTCATGTTCATTATTCTCTGTTCAGTATCAACTTCTGTCGTCTATCGCATTCGTTATTTCTGCTTCTTTCTGGTTACAGTCAAAGTATCTGCTCCATGCAAATTTCCGCTATTACATATTTCTGTTAAACGCTACTCTGACCACTAGGCATATAGAAAATGTTCTCCTTTTAAATAAAATCAAAGAGATCTATTAATCAAAACAACCATGGGTACTGTAAAGAGGGTTAATTGTTAATTGTTTTATATTTATTGCCTGTGGGCAAAACCAACTTTACTTATTAAAACAATATTTTAGTTTCAAAACAGTATTACCTCGTGCACAATAAATTTATGATTGGAAACAAGTAAACTATCTTTTCTTCTTCATCATGACATAGAATAATATACAGCGCAGAATAATACACTAATATACAGCTTCCAACCATCGATCGCTGTTGTTTGATAGTGTATTGCAGACCTTCTCCCCATAATGACTTTGGTAAAATCAACCCAGCACATTGGCCAATTGTCCCTCCGTCTTTTTCCATTTAATTCTCCCTGTTCGATCAAACTCTTCTCTCTCCCCTGTTGACGTGGACCTAAAATGAAAGGGTTTTTGTGTAAACGATACCTGATAACATTTTAGGAGGGTGTATTTCCTGAAGGATGGAAGTATTCGGCGTGTCGTCCATAAGACTTTAAGCATTGCTTTTCATACCCAGAACTGAAAAGCACTAACCCGTCTTTTATCAGCTGCTCCCGCAGTCCATGTTTCACAAGCATATAGGAATATTGAGGGAAGGAAGGCATTGGCCAGCACAATCTTCCATAGTATCGTGATATTACTATCACTGCATATTTTAGTCAACTGTACTGTTACAGATCTTGTGAATTTTGTACGAGAAGGTATACCTACCATTCTGCTAACCATATCACACTGAGCTATTGTACGAACGTTAATATGTTTTTTATATTCACGATTTACAATAAATGATTTAAAATAAAGTATATAGTGTATCACTTCCGTTAGAGCCAAAAGCATGTATCTGTAAGGAAGTGCTGATGGAATATGCATTTTATTAATGTTTCAGATAAATATTCAACTTAAACGAGTTTTGTTTTTAGCATTTACAGTGCCAGTTTAATTATTGATCCAGTTCCATTATCCACATATATAACATCAAATTCAGGGGGGAATTTAAATAGAATTCAATAAAAGTTATCATTCGAGATACCCTGTATATAAGAATTATAATAGTTACCGTAATAATAATATGTATCTTTTCATCTCTGCTCACGTTTAATGGCCCCGTTAGCTGTTACATATGACAAATACTGAGCTAATTCAATTATAGAGCTTAAATTGAGCGAAAGCCTTGATAATATTTAAATTTATGGAACCCGAGCAGTATCAACTTGGTCAGCTGTAACATATTTCATAGGGATTTGATTCGCCATGCCAAATTTCATAGAGGGCTCTACCCCATCCTAAATCAAGCTAGCGAGCTCCCTCGTACCCCCATACGCGGCGCCAATGCTTCATAGAGTGAAATAAGTTTTTATCACAGACTTGTAATGAAGAATACAATTTAAATTAAAGCACACTGTTAATTAATAATAACAGTTATTTTTGATAAATACTGATGTTAGATGGTCCAAAATGCTTTTGAACAGTTTGTACAGCCATAAGGAGAAATGAAATAATAATTTAATATATTTTATACTTACATGATAATCTCGTCTTCTTGAAGGAATCCTTCAATAAAATTAGATGTTATAGAGAACGTATACAATTCTAACTTCGATATAAATTGTTGTAAATATCATCAAAAAAATCAAAAAGGGGGAATAATGAAGACAATAAACAACTAGAATGTTTAGTGCATACCAATTCGAAGAAAATATTAAATATCACTTAGGGTACAGTTGAAGCAACTGATATGAAACTGGACAAAGCATACCCCTTCCAAAATAAAGTCAAGTTCTAAAAGAGGTTGTACCTTCTAAAGCAGTTTTTCATGTTCAACAAGAATTCATCACCTTTTTTTATTTTTACCTACGACGCACCTCTTTACTATTTAGCTTGTAGGGTTAGAACCAATAATAGTGTTTTTAAATATTTGAAGTTATCCATCATGTTATGAGAAAGAACAAATCAACCTTTTTTTCCAAAATCAATGAAAAGCTCAAATGCTGAGCTTGAAAAGGGAATTACTATTTTAAGGTAATAGGCTTTCTAATCCACCGTCTGACTCTTTAGGGTTAGAATATACAACTTTTCATTACTCTTCTCCTTATTCTTCTCATTGTCATCCTGGAAGTAAAATGAATCTTCTATTTCGGCTAGAAGTTTCCGATTTTTATTGTATCTGTGGAATCAATTTATCACCAACAGTACGTATGATTTAACTATTTGAAGAAATTGATGTTATGAGAAATAAAGAACCATTCCTTTACTTATCTTAAATGGAAATATTGAATCCTACAGCAAGATGCAAGGTGATAGTATTCCATATTCCAAAATTTAATATACTTTCTAAAATCTGTAAGAATTGAACTACAGCGAATGCGGTACTAATTGTTGGACCATTAACTGGGAATAGTATCAGTCTATTCCACAAATAGACAATGCCATTGCTCTCAACCTCGAAGAACTATGATTCATATTTTAGAAGAAATTAATGGGTTTCTAGGATTTGCGTACTATTAGCTGTGCTAATGAAATCTGTGGAAAGCTTAAATGCAAACCGTTTTTGGAGGTTTTGCAAATCGTCTCTATCAGCTCCCAATCCCCTTAACGACGTGTCTCCGCAAATCATATCGCGTTTCACTATCAGATCCACAAGTTTTCCATGACGAATACCCAGGGATTTGTTTGTTATAAACAAGTGGCGCCCCTGCAGCCACTGCCCGCCACCCTAATTCAATTTGTCAGGAGATTATACTCACACAGCCGCACACCCTCTTCTAACGGTACATCATAGAGGCATAGAGAGCCAACTCCTCCATCGAGCCAACTAATGCCGAATTCGACACCCACTGTGCGCGCTCTTCGTATTTTAATTTAATTAAACGTGTAACAAAGACGAGATTAATTTTTAATTTCGGCCGCTAAGATGAAGATCTTAAAAGTACACGGAGTTTTTACGAGTGCGCTCATTAGAGCAGTCTGGCTGTTACCTCCGCTAACTGCTGCCGGAGAGGGTAGCACGCCAGCGTTTTGTCCAGATTATTTTTTGCTGTATCCTCTAAGGTCCCCTTTCAGTTAATGAAGTAAACTGTGTCCGTGGTTTAACTGTCGCAACCCCAGTCTTATTATTTATTTACGCGCATCAAATCGTGCGCGACGCTCGGGCGGCCCCTCCAATGCTCTCGCGAGGATGGAAGGATTTAATTTACAAAAATGCGGAATGTTTTATGATAATAAAACTGCGCTCAGATTAAATAAAAATGCTAAATAAAAAGCTCTCTCGAGAATTAATAAGTTAGCGGAATCTCGACTGCACGACCGGCGTGCTTGTAAAGCTCGTTCAAGCTTAAAATGAAAAGAGATGATGGTGCTTAGTGATTTTTCGGCGTTTACTTAATATATATTTTCAAATATTTTTTTATCATTAGTGCTATCGTTATGCACACTTTATCGCCCTCTAGTTTTAAATAACCTTTCGGCTTCGCCCGTTCAAGGCGATTGGAGCTCCATGGTAACTCCAGGATGGACTCTGTATGCAGAAGTGGAGATAATCGTTCTGTATAACAAATTGGGCTGGCTGTGACTGTGAATCAAAATAAATCTATTACTATCGTGTATAAGGGCAATACATTTTTGATCATTAGTTTCTACTTTTAAATAACCTTTAGGTTTGTCCGCTCAAGGCGATTGGAGCTCCACGGTACCTCCAGCATGGACTCTGTTAACGGAAGAGGAGTAGTTAATCGTTCTGTATAACAAATTGGGTTGACGGTAAAACAAAATGTATCTATTATCGTGTACATGGGCAATAAAATGCATCATGTATCATTTCCGTAATAGAGAATACGCGTGATAAATATTAAAACCAAAATGAAATTTCCGTGCAGCCATCAAACCATAATATTTACCGAATTCAATTAACTGATATATCGTATATAAATTTCCCCTTAACGGCGACATTCGGTGCAGCAGATTCGTGCTCCGTCCCCGACCACTTCTGGTCGCCATTGCTGTCTGTCGGCTTTCCAATCCATCATGGTATATGACACATATATGGAATTTTATTCTGCGGTATCGATGCATTGCTCGGCCGGGTGGAAAGGGGATCGGCTCTTCGCGAAATGACGGTTTGATTTATCGGTGACGGCGCTAATCTACGTGACGTATGTATGTTTTTATTGTTTGCGAGCGCGAAATGTTCTGTTTTATAATTCCAGATAAAATCGGTATGAGTTACACGCGCGAGCCGCTGTAATCCCCGGACGCTATGTAAATGCTGGGTCATTAGTGTGTCGTTAACCGTTAACGTAAGGCGACCGAATCGATTAACGCTAAGTGACTGCGTAATTAGCTGTATATGCTGCACTGCGGTCCCCAATGCTCGCCCTCGCTTGCAAATTGAGGACCGTGTAATTTGTTTTCGATGCGTTTGCTTCTGTGTATAGTTAACGTGTCCGTCCTACACGTTTCTCTTCGAGAATTCGCCGTGGCCGTCTTCGTATTGAATCTATAGCGAAATTACTAACCGAAAGCATCTGCCCCCAAACGTCCAGATATATGTTTGCCTCCTTACCTGCTTCTCATTAAATAAATAGGCAATTTAACAAAGCAAATTGTACATTGTGATAAATGGAGATGCTTTCTGGATCTTCAAAAAAAGGTAACGCTATTGAATGGAATTAAGGCAGAAGGACTTTTTTTATGGGCTGGAAAGCTAATCGTTTGACAACAGTATTTTCGATGCGTTTGCCTCGCTATCTAATTAACGTGTTCGTTCCACAACTGCCTCACTGAGAATATGTCTTGACCATCTTAAGAGTGGATGAACTTACTTTTTTAAGGGGGTGTCTTCATGGAAGTACTTTTCCTCTGGGATACAAAGTTGACCACGTAACAAAAATTGTTAGCAAAATATGGAAAAATCTATGACCCACCACATATGCTTCCCCAACGTCTAGATGTATGTTTTCCTCATTATATATTATTTTAGTGAGATGCAATTCTCATTAAATAACTAAACAATTTGGCACAGCAGATTATGCAACTTTAAAGATTGCGATAAACAGATATCCTTTCTGAGTCTTCAAACAAGAGATAGCTATTGAATTGAATGAAGGCCAAAGAATACTACTTTTCTGTGGAGTATCTTCATGGAGGTACTTCTCCACTGGGCTGCGAAATTAACCATTTGGCAAAACTTCTTTGGATGCTCCTGTTTCTCTTATAGTTAATTTGTACGTCCTACAGGTTCCTCTCTTGTCATCTATGGCAAAATATATAACAAACCACATCTGCTTCTCCAACGTCTAGGTATGTTTGTCTTGGTATCTATTTTTCCAGTACGCTGTAATTCTCCTTAAGTAACTAGACAATTCGGCACAGCAAATTATGCAACTTTAAAGAATGTGATAGGTATCCCTTTTAGGTCCTCTAACCAGGGATAGCGATTGAATTGATTCAAGGAAGATAGTTATTTTTTCAAGGGGTATCGGTATGAAAGTACTTCTCCACTGGACTGCAAAGCTAACCAAGTCGGATATGTACCGTTTAATAAAAAAGTATTGTATACTACTAGGGAATCTGAGGAAGAAACGCCCTCGAGATCATTTATACCCCACTCAAAAAACGACAATGGCTAAACATTTTGACCGTAGGCTTCTGGGTAGCAAATCTTAACCTTAATCTATTAATTCCCAAAATTCAATTTTTGGCCTATAGGCTCAAGCTTAGGTTTTGAGAGTTGTTGGCATAGTATTTATCACAATTTTTATAGTTTAAGGCATTTATATATGACGTTTAATACAAAATTCGCTGGCCATATAGAACAATTTCTGAAGATAGAAGTTTTAGATACAGTTTGTATAGAAAATATGTAAATTTATTTGAGAAAAACGTGAAATTAACGATGTCCAACATACATTGCAATGATATAGCTTAGAAAATAACAATACTGAATATGAAAACTCAGAAAACAACCATCTAGATAAAGCCCATCATCACATTATATGCATGTTCCACATTTTTACCATCTCCTTTGTATAGAATTTTCCATATAAAGTGAGAAAAATTGTCTAAGCAAGTTTTCTCCGCAACTTGATTTGATGATCTTGGTGGGACACCAACTTCTAATTAATTGAATTAGGCTGAACTTCTTGTTGGAATTTCTATTAAGCAATTACAAAGTAACTAAACTTCCATTGAGGCAAAATCTAAATAGCGGCCAATACCATATCTTTGAGCATATCCGTATGCGGTGATGACATCTCTACTTGTCATATGGATCAACTCCACCCATGTCTTTAACATATATTGTTACGTTTTACGTTTTCGGGCTATTTTAAATTATACGCCGCTTCTATTTTAAGCATTTATTTACAACTATTTATATTAATCTATGTACACAACACAAGAACTATTATTTATAAACTAACAGGACTATTTCTGACAACAGATATACTTTATTTATTTACACGCGATTTTAACATTAATGATTTATATGGCTATATTTATTTGTTACACACGCGTTATTGATCTCGCTAGATTTATGTACACACGGGTTTATTTATATGGCAGCTTCTTCCAAGCTGGAGTCGGCACTCGGACTTCCACTTCGACTTCGACTGCTCCTTATTTTTTGGCATATTTATATATGCTCCGGGTGAGTCATCCCGGAAACGTCGAGACCTTGCTCGATCCTTCCAGCAACGATAACGTGTTCGCTCGTCTGAGTCGCCAAGGTCGTTTCTCGAAGCCTCGGAAGCTGTGAGTCATCCGTCCACACGTGAACAGGCTCAAGGTCGTGACACTGCACCCGCCTGTCATTCTCGAATGATCGAGACGCTGAGTCATATGTCTCCAACGGCCCGGCCCCAAGATCGTTACAATATGTTTACTAAGGTAGGTCGGGGCACAGAAATGACGCCGGTTTTTCTGTGACGGAACTACGTAACAGTTTGCTTTGATCTTCATTTCCTGCTCTAGTATAAGGGTTGAATGATACCACCACTTGTACCCGTAACGAATGGGCTTTTTTCTGATGAACTGTTTCTTGAAATGGTGCCCATATTATGGTTCCATGGTTCTATCTATAGAAAAACTACCATCCAATGATATAATACATTCTTTGAAAGATCGTTTCAAGTGGTCTATTATCTTTTATACGTAGATGTAGAATAACTCCAGTTTTATAAAGGGTATCTTCATGAAGGAGTCTTAAGTCAAACTTTTCCATATCATTAAATGTCTATCTACACAATTTGGCAAAACTATAAGCTTTTTTATCCATCTCCTTTTCATTCATTCCACGTGTTCTGCTAATGTTCATTTTGACTACATCCTTCACTTTGGTTTCTTGCTGTATTCATTTATTCGTTTTTCTAGTTGAAAATATACCAAGCATAACACGTTTCATTAGGTGTTGAATCGTACTTGTGTAATTGTTTGTTGCATATCTGACGTATTACAAACATTTAGCTTGTTTACTGTTCATACTTGTCTTTTTCTTCTTTTCGTTTCAGTTGTCAGTTGTTTCTATATTTTTGCATACATTATGTATTTCGATATCTTTTCTAACTACTGTGACTTCTACAAATCCTTTGATCTGCGTTGAATGTTCGTTTCGTTTCTGTTAAATTAACCCTCAGAGGAACCTTCTTCGATTCATTATTTAATTCCTATAACATAGGGATCTTGAAGGTTTTGTACCGCCCTGTTGCAATTATTACTGCATCATCGGCGTGACAAAGGCGATTAAGGTATCTGCCAATTCCATTTATTCTTTTTTCTGACCAGTACAGTAGCAACTTGAATTTCTGTAGAAGCACATTATTGCTTTTAATATTAACTAGAACATTTTTCGGTATGTGCACCTCAGGTTGAATGCCAGTTTCTAAATGAATGCTGATGAACAAATGGAATTTGTTTATCTGCAAGATCTAGCTTACTGATACATAATGTCCTAGCCTAAACTATAGAATTGTCGTATATGTCCTGAAGAGATTGTATTGATTTAATTTATCCTAAATGAAATGTAGAACCATATTTTTCAAATAATATTGTCATAAAAATGACACCACGATCACTACCGGGTCAGTAGAGTAGCCACACGAATCTAGGTATAAAACAAATATCTATTGGTTTTCAGAGTGAGAGTATTGTGGCCAGACAGACTTTTTCAAGGTGCAGAGTTCAATTAAACATGTCGATTTGTATTCCTTGCAAGGTACGTAACGTGCTAGATTATTAAATTAAGGATAAAATAGAATGGATTGCATTGTTCTATTTTTTTTTCTAACCGTAACGTAAAAACCTATATGTTTCAAAGATTTCTTTGTCACCGTAATGATGTCACGGTCACGGTCAGGTCACTAGAGTAGCCACGGGAATCTATGTAGAAGAAAATGTATTTCTCTCCATGGCGAGAGTATTTTTGGGCAAGTGCCGTAACGTAAGCCGTAGCATCTTTAATTGATGAGCTGGCCAAACGAGCGCATCGCAGCGCCGCGGCTGCTCCCTGTATTAACTTCGGAGCCTCGAGACCCTATTTTGCATGATTTATAAGCATACTATAGCTCTAAATACCTTGTAATTCGCAAATTTAATATATAATGGCTTTGTTCTACAGAAATCGCTGAAAACATGCAGCTCGATTTAAGCGTTTAGCAGTTTTGCGGAAGGTTAAACGACGTATTCGCACCCCTTGACTCTTTTAAAAGAACGCTCCGCCTTTCTCTCCACCCTTGCTCAATGTTTGCAACCAGGGCCGTAGCCTGAGACGCTGCCACCGCGATAAAACTAACTGTTATTAATTACAAACCCGAAACATGGCTGCTCTGTTAACGAAACCGATACAGGAGTTCGAACGGTTTGCCAACGTCCGCTTAACCGCGATATGACGCATCTTTGACTGCAGGCGCTGTTTTACACATAGATCGGTTAAGCCTGGGATCTAACCGGACAAGTCTACAAGGTGTCATAGTAGAAAAGTATATACGAGGAGGTATTGATAAATTCTTAACCTAACACTGAAAAACTTACTGCATTTCAGAACAATTTTTTATTTATCCAATATAATCCCCGTTTGCCAGTCATAAAGTAATTCCTTCTTTACTCTTCCACAGCACTTATTACCGTTTCTTCACATTTTTTGACGAACGTTAGCTAATAACAAGTCTCACACAGTTTCTCTTGTTCTGAGTAATGTGTTAAAATGTCTTCATCTTTATCTTAAAAAAATGAAGCGAAGGCCGTTGTTGCTGACTTCTTTGAGGCAAAAAAGGGGAGAAACAGAGAGGCTTTCTATTTCTTTCGCTGTTATTTTGTGTCTGGGTAGTAATGATGGATCCATGTTTCGCTAATAGTTAGAATACCATGACAAAAGTTCGAATAATCTCCCTCAAAATGGCTGCAAAGTGACTTGGATGTGGTGACTCTTAGTCCTATTTGGTCAGCGTTGAGGTACTTTAGGAGCTATTTGGTACTAGATGAATTTGTCATGCCCAAATGGTGATGCACGATATCAAAGACATATTCATAGTTTCTGTTATATTACCTTTTAATGTTGATCTTCCAAGGCCATAGCATCGATATTTTCTGAAGTGGACACAGAAGTGGATCTTTCAAAACCATGCTCATCTGTGATCTCCAGTCTTTCTCTCTTAAAATCAGCAAGCCATTTTTATAGTGGCCTATTACGATATTGATTCTTCAATGTGTTCAATGTAAAAGGATAATCCGTTCAAACCTTGTTACTACATCGGTAGTGAGTTCTATCTAAATTCAAAAATTTCTATTATTTTCTTCCTTTACTACCAAACTAGGTGTAAGTGTTTGTCACCAATCGTACGCATTGCCATGGTAACGGAGAAACTTTCTGGATATCGCGATATTAATACCCCTAGCACTTCATTCTAGACTTTATCTCATTTATCCCGAAAGATGTGATGGAGATTGGTCTATTTCTCATTATCCATTCGAGTATTTTGATGTATACAGATTTGCAAAAGTGAATGCACAGCTTTTTTGAAAATTCTGCTTAGCCAAGAGCTGAGAATAGACTTTTTGTTATGAATTAAATAGTTAGCTTTAATAATATTTCAAAGTTTTTGGAGGTTGGTATAGTCATTGGTTTACTGTAGACTATAGAAATCTAGAAGCAAATATTGAAACCACAATAAACCTACATCCCGATTTGAATGTGTAAAGAATACAAAATCGATTAGTGTAGTCTTCTTTCTTTTTCTTATTAATAATAAAGATTTGGGGCATGTTATTTCCAATGCCAGTCTCTTTCTTGAGATGTCGAGTTCCTACTATTCCTCTATCTTCTTGTTAATCTTCCAAAAGGTTTGGATGTTGCGACATACCAGTTCTGTTTAACTTCCAACTCACCCTCAACAAAACTAATATGTAGAGAAGCTGCTAGATTAAACACATTCACGTATTTGTTGTTTATTATTGAAAATGAAATCACACAGAGGTAAGTAAAGAATTGAAAATAATTTATTTTACGTCAGACAAGTTTAAATACCACTAAACTCAACGGCCTGGACCTGTAGATATTTACTTTTCAAAGCAGTAACAATGGCAACATCTTTTTAGTTTTTATTGTAAAAAAGTATATTCGTATATGTTTTACATAACAGTAGAACTTTATATGGTACTGGTGGAACATACGCAGTAACTGATCATTCTAAATCTAGTAAAACCTTTGACTAATTATTATCTATACACTTTTATATGTACATTTAATTAAACTCGACAATTGTATTCTCCTTTTTCATAATTCAAATGCAAGATAACGGGTCTAGAGGGTTTAAGTTAATATTGCAATAGTACTGGCAATGAAGAATTCTACTTCTGCCGTTGCACTTATAATGTGACAAAAATCTATTATCTATATATACCTGTATATTATATACCTATTTTTCTTTTGTAGACCATCCCTATATCTACCCTACTTAGCTTTTTAATACAGTTTTCTTGATAGCTACGTATAAAATGGTCTCCAATTAGCACACTACAATAGTTCAGTGTGTTCTTTAAAATAGTTTAATTGCTATCCAAAGTACTGGTAAGAGTTTTTCAAGTTGTGTACAATGTGTACGACCTCTCTAGTGCGATGTACTCATTCATACCGTAAAATGTATTTACCAAGAAAAAAACCTCCACCTATGACTAAGTCGGAACCATCAACAAAGAAAAGTCAACCTCAGCGTGGTATCTTACTTAATGAATAATTACTAAATTAGTGCTTGGGAACTTCCACTCTCTTATGGACACTCAATAGCAGTATTATCACTCTCCATCTTTAATCTATGTTGGCTTTTGACTTAAGTGTTCAAGAAATGGAGTATGGATTGCGCAATTCTTAATATGTTCTTATCAAGAAATATGGAAATGAACTACCTTTCACAAGGATGGTGGTTTTTGTAAAACCCAATGATGTGTAAATTATTTTAGCACTTACCTAGTTATCTTTAAAAGTGGTTGTCTTAATACCAAAAAGCCTCTTCAAGGCCAAATTATGACTGTCCCAGATGGAAATATGTAAAAAAACGTTTTTGATTGGTTCGATTGCTTGCAGGTGTGGTTCCAAAACAGAAGGACGAAGTGGAGGAAAAAGCACGCCGCGGAAATGGCCACGGCAAAAAGAAAACAGGAAGTGCTAGATAATCAGACGGACGAAAATAGCGACGTCATTTCGGACACCGACGAGGAGCATTCGGCCAAAAGACAGAACATACAGTGAGTGCGCGAATTTGTAAATATCCAAAGGGGAAACTTGTACATACGGTTTAGTGATCTCGGTGTTTGTGCGGACCCACTCCATTGGGCGCAAACAGGACATTGTTGCTGCCCGTCTTGTAAAAATGTTATATATCTACATATAAATATGTGTATACGCATATATACAGTTTAGTCCATCATCAAAGCTTGAACGTGACATTGATGACAGGATTTATAAGAAATTCAAGATCAAGAAGGCTTAGTGAACGTTTTATAGGTCTTTTCAATTTCGGCTTTAAATCTTCGAAATGAATAAACAGTCGATGCCTATTATATTCCACTAATTTGCAATGGTAACATAAGAAAGATAATTGCTAGTTTTACATGCTCACACCATATCAGTAAGTTTTGCTAATCTTACTGTTCTAAATAATAAGTGATGGAATTTTGAGTGTAAGAGTTGCACAGCATCATTCAAAACGAGGGGATTTCAAATACATAAAAAAGCAATTAAGTGTAGGCTGTGGAAAACGGAATTTTAACTGATGGATACTCTGAAAATATGCAATTGATTGTGGTTTAAGGAATACTAGTAGATGATTGTTTCACTAAAAATACATTTTTGTGACCTTGAACCTATCATGAAAGAGCAAATTGCAAGCAAGAAAAGTCAAAATTCTTCTATTAAACCCTGTTAGCTTGTTAAAAGTCGTCATCCCTCATTGTGGCCACTTAAAGCTCCCAGGATTGCAAAGGGCAAGGGGTGACTTTTGCCTGCCACGTAATGATGCGAAAAGAGCAGCTTGGATCGAAAACCAACCTTATTTGCAAAGGTTTGCCCTTGATCTGAACGGTATTGTACCATACGCCCCTGCCCGACTCAACTATGAACACCTGCAATTTGTCATTCATTCGTCAAGGACTATCCATTTAAATTTGTCATTGCTAAAAATCCAGAAATGTTATGGTTCCTCCACTACAAACTACTTGAAAGGTCTTTCTTTCAGTTCATTCTCGAAACCGCTTTGTGCTTGACATTTGGATTTTAATAAGGTTAAAATAATTTTCTATTGGTTATTTAATACACTTGTATGGGTACCTATTCGTTTAAATGTGAATAGAACGTTAAAATAATTATAAAAGACAGTTGTAGAATTTGCAGTAAAAATTTTATGGTATTGCATAGTGTCTCTCAACTTGTTTAAAAGAATGCGCCATGGTAGCGTGTGGTAGCTTTTCTTAATTATTTCGAAGTCAGTCAATATGTTACTTTTGGGCTGTTAGTAAATTCTCTAAACATATGTTAAAACTGATCTAACCGAAAATTATGTTAATTAGAGTAAAATTGTAATATTGTAACAGTTCTTTTTGAAATTTGAACCAAATAGACAAAGTAGCTGAGGTACTGAAGGTAGATGTATGATAGATGCATTGACTTATATTTAAAACGCAGAATAATAATAATATCGTATGGCTGTGGTAGGAAGCCTGGTGTCACAGTTTTCAGGTTAGGCTATTGCCTCTGAAGTAACCTGACGTATCTGTCATCAAAATAACAATGGGGACCGGCGGCTTAACGTCCTCTCCAAAGCACGTGAAATTAATATCATTACATGTTATTTTAAAATGATTAATTCCATATACGTTAAAAATTAAAATAAAACTATTAAATTTAAAATGCACGATTATTTACAGTTGATAATTCATTTTATTGATTACTCCTCTGCGGCTATTTGCTGTTGATTCATTTCGATCGTTCGCAGTTTTACATCTTTGTATGAATGGACTAATTATTTATTGCCAATTTTGATAAAACGTGTTGCCATTGGTTGCTTATTTATTTGGTCTTCTTTCGTCGAACAGCGCCATAACACCTTTTATTGAATTTGCTTAAATCAAAATACCACCACTCTAAATTTAAGTTCGGTTTCTGGCAGCTGCTTCATTATTGGGGTATAACGAATACGGTTGCCCCTAGCGTATTGTTCATTTTGTAGCTCATAAGCCGCTCGGGGTTGCGTCGTTTAGATGCGTATGTAAAGAAACATTCGTGCAATCTATTATAGTCGCGGCATTTTGCAGCTAACTTATGTATATTATAAAAAAACAAATGTATTTGTAATATTTAAAATAAATATGTTCTAAGTACTAGTGCTTTCATTTGGATTTTTTTCTCTGTTAGATAATTAAAAACATATTCTGAATTTATTTAGTTTTTCTGTGATTTTGTGGTACCATTGTATCAGCAATACCAAGACAAAAAACTATATAACTAAATAATCGAAAACCATTGAAAATACAGTATTATATTACTGCAAACATCATCAGTGTAAAAATATAAACATGACAACAACTGTGGATAGAAACAAGTACAATCATTTAATGGAATTAACTGATACGTACTTCCTACAAATCAACGGTGAAAAGCGTATTTGCTGAGTAAGTAATCAAAGAGGTAAGTAAATTCAACATAAATTATATTTCCTTGAAATAAAGGTTATATAGGTACCTACCTATAAGAATTAAAGTATTACAAACCAATGTATACATGACCCAGTTATAACAATGAATCTATAGGACAAAAACACTTTATTACAAATAATATTACTAAATTAAGCAAACAAAATAGATCGTGATCTAAAACATAAAAAAGCTGCATAAATGCTCAAAACTACACTTATCAGAAAAAAACAGAACAGTCAATAATACGATAGCTAATTATAAAACTAGAAACAATTAAATTTAAAATGATCATATTAGTTAAATAGAAATTATTTCGCGCATATTTGAATCAGTGTAGATGTCGTATGTTGTCAATCAGTTACAACCGAAGTGTCAATGAAATATAAATAGAAAAATGACACCCGAATGACAGATGAAACAGAATTAAAGGTATATCTGACTAAATATTAGAAAATTATACTACTTCATATTTTTCTAATATATTTACAAAATTAAATATATCTACAGCGTGATGAGATTAATGGGCAATAAAGGGGCAACTGTTTTATTATCCATTTATTAGAACATTTTGTTTATGATAAAAGTCCCTGCATCTTCTAAAACTCGAAATGCACTTGCCAAAATTTAAAACGCTGCTTTCGTATACGGGGGAGTTGCAAAAATATGAAAATGGCTCAATAATTAAATACCCTTCACTTTCAAAATACACAAAAATGTTATTTGAAAAAGTTGCTTAGAATTAAAGCAAGGTGTCAAATATGAATTCACAGTTACCTACTCCGAAAAACAATTTTCTCTATGTTTTCTTACTTAATTTCTAATCAGATACGATAAGGATGTACTGTTAACCTTAAGTTTCGCTCACCTAACAACTAGACTATTACGTGAATTTAAATTAGTATTAAAAAATAATGTTTTTGTGTCCAATATAAAAAAAGTATCTTCCAAGAATTTAATAACAAATGATGAGAACATCAAACATACAAAATACCAATAAAGAAGGAAACTCCAACAACTTCATTCTTAATATGTCAATACCTCCCTTCTAAATATTTGTTAAGTATAATATTTCAATAAAAAATTTAAGTTGTTTTGAATTGTTGTTGGTGTTCGGATCATATATGTTCTTACACTTTTTGAAGATATCTGTGTTCTTTACTTTGGAACACATTTATTAATTAACACTAATTTCGAATAATTTTCTTGTTGCTAAGTAAGCGATGCTGATCTTTAGCAGTATATCTTTACCGTATCCGATAATAGGTTAACTCTGAAGTGCAATACACAGGGTGGTAAAAAGGAGAAAAGCAAAGAAAATAATTTTTGGAACAGGTAGGTGGCTGGGACTTCGCATTTTACACTTTCTCTCAATTCTAATCAACTTTTCCAAGTAACAATTGTATGTATTTTGAAAAATAAGGATATTTTATTCTCACACGATTTTCATATTTTTAAACCTCCCCGTATACGAAAGGAAATATTTACATTTTGGCAAGTTTATTTTGAGTTTTAGAAGATGGAAAGACTTTTAAAAAGAACATTTTCTAATAAAGAGAAAATAAAAAAGTTACCCCTTTGTTAGCCATTATTCTGATCACACTGTAATATCGAAGGAATATACATTCTACTGTATCCTACACAATTTAATATTAATATCCATATATGACACTTTAAAATAATGTACTAAGTAAAAGAAAATGTTTGCTTTTTCGCTTTAACTCTGAATTTCCTATGGTTCATTTTGTACTCCGTTTCTATTGTACTTTTGTACATACAACATCGTTCAATTACAGCAAAATTATTCAAAATTGGAATTTTCCAACGTTATCTAGTTTTAGCCAAAATATAGAACATATTTTTCTTGAAAGTGACTTCCAGTGAAACATGTGAAAAGCACTAACATAATAACCATAATTCATTAATCTACACATTGGTAGCTATTTGTCATTCTCTGGATCCAAAATATACCTAAACTTGCGGTGCATTCTATATATATATCGAGTCCAATAATTGGGTAAAATATTTAATTTTGCTTAGGTATATTCTTGCCGTGAGAAAGTATTATCATTTGTTATTGTACTTAACGTTAGTTTGGAAACATCCCCAGGTTTTGATTAAATGTTTTTTTATTTGTGTAGGCATAAACAATAAGAACAAGATCTATATATTAATACATCACAATTTCAGGATACACATGTAGACCACTCTATGGAGTTGGTAGAATGGTTGTTAGCTCAATTCATTATTGTTCGTATTAGAAGTAACCATTTCTTAAATGGCAATAAGTCAAACGATTACATTTTAAGCTTATGTAACACGATTGTGAACATAATGTATACATGCAATCAGTTACAAAGAGTTGAAGATTTTTTTTATTATAAAGAATATTTTTTCTTATGTATGGTCAGCCACTACCGCTACCATCCAGTGAATGTTACATATTAAATGAATAACACCACTTTTATCCATTTCCTACTGAAACTCTCCAAATGCTATTTGGCTGATAACGAATCGAATGTGAAACATTAAATTAATGTTCGCGTTAAATTAGGCAATGATGCAACAAACCCCTTATTATTTCTCCTATACGAGCATGGAACCTTGTGGCGGAACCCCTGCCTTTTTCAACCCTTCAGCTCTTCATATGCCACGCCCCACATTACAACCAACTATAAATGGAGGTAACCGTTTGAAGTGCATATTTTCTTTGCCATTAATTCTCGTTTATTATTTTTAAATTTGAACCACTTTAAAAACTATTTGCTTTTGCTCTTTCAATCTCTTTTGCCACTTCTTCTTTATCTTCTGGTTAAGTTTATGTCTCACTTATAATTACTTACAAGAATGAGTAGTGAATACTATAGATGTTGAAATAAAACATTATGGTAAGAGTAAACAATGCTACGATACGTTTCTACTATAAACATGTGTTCATTTGTATAGAGAAAAGAGGACGGTAAATTAACTATTGTAAATAATAGAATCGTGATTTCAATAGGTTTCTATAAAAATAAATCTTATATATTTCAACTGTTCTATGGAAAACAGGAGGACAATAAAATTACATCAATCATTTCAAGTTCCCAGTGCAAAGGAGTATAACATTTTCCAGTTTCTAGCAATTTTTAGTTGTTCCCAAAATTAATGTTCTAGCCAAAAATTGCCGGTAATTTGTTGCTAATATGAACCCTATTTCGAAACACTTTGACGATACAGAACAATACACGAAGGGCATGTACACCACTGATACCGTTTTCGCCGTATGACGCTGAGAACTTAGCTGTAATTATCAAACCCATATATTGTATTACATGACTCGTTACTGTATGCATTCATTGCCTACCTGTTGTATTCAGCGATCGAAGATACGACTACGCACAGAGGCCATATCTACACAAACTTCTTAAAATTATAGTTGAAGAATTACAGAACATCCAAAACGGATAACGAATAAAAATATAAAATCTGCTAATATTAAAAAAAAATTGTTACATATATTTAAAACTGTAAAGGTGTGAAAGATAAGTTGTTGATATAGTATATTAAGCAAAGGTTTCAATTAGTATTATATAACCTTCTAGCATGCAACCGAGAAAATATCGGTAAAATATATACAGGGTGAGTACCATAAAAAATTTAAAAAATCCTGTTTTTGCCTTAACACAAAAACTATTACTTAAGTGAAAGTAATATTTTGCACATAACTCAAGTTTTTAACCTTGACGAAAAGGGGCATATCTTGGATCCAACATATACAAGGTGAGCACCTTAAAAAATAGCATTTGGTTTTTTGCATTAACTGAGATATAAATAAAAGTAATAATTTGTACAGGCTTTACCCGTAACAAGATTGAAATCCATCAGATAAAGGTAAATGTTCTACAAGAGGAAACAGGGTCAACAATGAATACGTTGTATTAAAGGCAAGAACATCTCACATATGCGAGGGGTCCTCTGTGGTCGAATGCAACGAACGAGCGGTTTACTTGCTTGGCAGTTGCCCAGCTTTAAAATTGCATTCGAAGGTGCTGAAGTTCGAATTCCACCGCCCGTAATGTGTTTTTATTTTCAAATTGATGAAATTCGCATTACCAATTATTTCCTTTATTTTTGAGCATTATAACGAACGCGAAGGTATTTTTACCAGTATTTTCTTTTTACTTTTAAAATTCTTTAGTGTCAGAGCATCCACTTGCGGGAGGAGTTCTGAGTAAAGCTTTTTAAAGATTCTTTATTTAAACAATTATTATTGTCAATTCAAATTTAAAAAATACAAACAGCATAAGAAATACAAATACAGGTACAAATATAGATGTAGATAGAGATGAAGAAAGATATAGAAATACATATACAAGCAAAACTGTAGTTAATATAAATATAAGTACAAGTGTAAGTACAAAAACAAGTAAAAATAGTGAAGCAAATCGAAACCAATAAGATAAGAAAATAGTTTATTTAAATAGATTTCTTTGGTTTTATTTTTACATAATCGAAGTTTAAAATACACAATACAGTGTTATTGATTTTTCACAATGTTTTGTAATACGAGGTAGTACCCAAAAAAAAACTGGAATTTGAAAGTGCCGAGCCAGTGGGAAGTAGTGGCGAAATCTGCCAAAAGGTGTCGCTAGTCAACGCCCTTCTGACTTAGTGTGTTTAGATCTGGGTTGATTAGTGTTTCTGCATTTTTTAAGGGTCTGCAAGTAAGTTTTAGATTTTCGTGATGGGTGATAATAAAAAAAAGAGTAGTTAAGTGTAAAGTTTTGTTCTCTCTTCAACGATTCGAACAGCTTTTAAGGGAAAAAGCTTTGGACACAATACAAGTGTTCGATTAGTATTCGAATTTCAAGTGAAATTTCACCTGGATTGAAACTGCCTCCAGATAAAAAAAACGTAGAAAAGAAGCTAGTCAACCCAGAACCAAGCCCTGTAGCAGACTAAATCAAATACGTGTTAACTCGTGCCACTGATTTTTTTTTGGATGCCTCCATCCGCACATATTTTTAAATTTCTATTAACGTTTTTAAGTTTCCCAATAAGCACATAAAAGGTGTTATATATATTCAAAGTTTAATAACAGTCTTTACAGACTTTGTGGATTTTCGGATTATGAAATTCATTTTAATTAAGTTTTTTTTCAGAATCTCAGTTAAAAGTTTCTTAATGAGTATTTCTAAGGTACTATAAATTTTCAAAATTTAAAAAACACTTTTTACAAAATTTGTGCAATTCCTGATTATGCAGTTAATTTTAATTAAGGGTGTAGTTTGCAACCACAATGATTTGTTGAATTTTTTTCAGAATTACGATTCAACTAAACTCTAAAATTAAATAATTCAGACGTTAATTTAAAAACTCCATTTATGTTTAAACGGTAAAAATACAGATACTATAACTTATTTTTACATAGATAAACATTGCTTCAGGTGGAGGGAAAGGAGTTACTAACTTATGAAGATAGTAACTCGTATATAGAGGAATAATTAAACTAAAGTAATACATTAAACCAGCCTAAATTAATATATTTGGGCAATTCCAGAACAGTCGTTATTGCACACCATTGATTACATTTTTATATATAGGAACATATATCCTTAACCACACCGCTCCGCAAATTACGTTTAATCCTCTTATGCGCAGAGAGCGGATGACCGAGCAATCAACATGCTTGAGTCTCAGCCGGCCGACCTGGGTTCGATCCCCGGTGACTACATAGCGATCTTTAGATATCGTACTTTTCCAGCTACCACGTTGTGGAACTCGGTAACTCGGAACTGTAAAAGAAAGTTATGTGCTTGTATCACATCAGATTTTTTTTGTCTGTAATCCAAACAGAAATACGTTTTAAAGCAAAATGTGATTAATGCTTTGGGCTTTGCTTTTTAATAGATGGTTGTATAGTTTCAGTTACACTTAAAGTTGGTTTTTCGTTATCTGCGACATTGATTTGGTGTAAACTATCAAAAATATTTTTTGTAACTTGACATCTTGATAATTGCAAATTTTCAAAACTTCAACACTGTGTAACTGGTTTCTGTCCTATAAAACTAAGAAAATTATTTAAAGTACACGTACAGTATTGTCTACTATTAATACAATTATTAGAACTCGTCCGATAATTCTAGTGCTGTTTGATATATCAATTATCTGGTAACGGTGGTAGTATTGCACATGTAATTCAAATACAAATACGTTATTAACAGCGTAAAAACCGATAGTTATTTGAGAGAGTGTGATAAATGTCACCAATCTTGGTTTTTGGTTGACCCTTGCATAGTTCTAGCTAAAATTCAACGTGTTTGTTTACTATCCACGATATTGCTTTGACCTCAGCAACCATATAGTTTTAAATTTCCTAAAAAGTTGTAACTGTGTAATTTGCATCGATAACCGATGAAAATCTTAATCCAATCAGCCGATGGTATAACCATTATCTTTTAAGTATTTCTGTCCCATAAAGCAAAAAAAAGTACAGATTAATTTTTTCATTAGCACATGATATAAGTATAGTTTCCCAAAGATACCTCCTGAAATGTATATACTAAATCAAGAGTTCCAAACGCTCCAATGCAATATTTAGCAGCAAACGAGTCCCGCCATAAAACGCAAACAAATACCGCTGTATTAAAAATAACGAGTACAGCCCTGTGCTGTTGTGTACACATGTAAATCCAACTTTTTCGTGTAAGATATGCGCCTTGATTTATCTGAGTAGAGGAGCGGGGACGAGGTGCTCAGGCGCCAGGACGTTGCCTTGACGACGTCGCCATCGCTTATGACGCCCGTCACCCCGCAAGGGGACGCTACCATATACATTAACTACATATATATGGGCTCTTAACTTACTTCATTTTATCATTTTTCAAAGATTCTAACAACTTTTATGTGAATTCTGTGAAAACATAGTCGCATGTTCCTGACCCAAAAATTTCGCATTTCAGCCACGAATAGCGCGGAAACAGACAGCAGGAGTGAACTGGTTAGAAGCTGTTGTAATTAATTAAATTTTTAACAAATGTAAGTGGATTTTAATAAAATAACTGTTTCAAGTAATGAGCTTCTTTAACAATTTATATTGATTTTAATGGACGTTACTTTAACCCTTAGTTTCTCTCAGTTTCAGGATCTAATTACGTTGTTTAGTTGTTGTTGTTCTCACATTAAATACAAGCCATTTTCCATATAACCAACTTTATAATAAATTATAATATTCTAAAATTACACGTTGACTATAAAATCCCTAAAAAGTCAGATGCTTTATAATAACTCTCGAAGTCCGGGGAGACGTGAATTTCAGCTTTTGTAATGTTGATCACAATTTTATCACGAACTTATATTCGTAATTTTAATTTTATCGTTTCAGACTTTTAATAAAGCTTCCTTTAGGAAGATATCGATTGATTTTCTATTTAATTTCCTGCAGCTTGCAAAGGCCATTGCCGCTGCACCAAGTCATTCTTGCCACAAAATATACGAGGTGCTGCCATTAGGTAGTAGGATCAGTTCTTAAAGATAACGTCGGCTCATGCCTGTCTTCTTCATCACATCAAATAATTCCTCTTTGATTGCATTTAGTTTGAAATCACAATGATGCTGCAGATACTGGGCTGAACTCTGTTGCAAATATTACTCTATATGTATAAGAAAGTTGTTACCATTAATGCCGAAAGCAACTTAATTAGCCTTTTTCAAGTAAGCAAATGTACCTACACTGAAATTTATACCCACTTTAAGTGACGTCATAATTCTTTATCTTTGTTTATCATATCTAAATTGGATGAAACAAACGATTTTCTATTAAAATCGTTTCTACTCTTATTGAATTTTTAATATCACTTTGAAGTTGATGCATTGTCAAACATTTAATTTAAAGAAAAATTGCGACAAAAGTAATTGAACATGGCGAGGTAGCACGAGGAGTCCTGAGTTTTTTTCGAAGAAGAGCGTGGACGTGTTAAGAATGGGTTATATGTCATGCGTCTTTGGCTCTTAATATTTCGGAACCTACAGTATATAAATTGAAGAAGAACAATGTACAGTGATTCCTTGTTTCATAAAGAATATTAGCGAAAAACTTAAATAAGAGAAACTGAATCCAATAATTCTGTTAAAAACTCTATCAAATATGGAATTTATAAAATGTATGTTGCCAAAGAATCTATAACCGTGCAGAGTTAGCATAAACGTCTAGTATAATAGAATAGAGGAGATTCTCCTTACTTGACATTACTACCCATACACAGATGGTGAAAAGAAATGGGATTTAAGTGGAAGAAATCAGATAGTAATGGAACAACATACTATTCAACTAAATAGAACACATTTTCTTAGAGAATACGTAGAAAATTTAAGATTACTATCCTCGTTACAATGGGTATTTTTAGATAAGACATGATCTTCAGTAAAGGTTTATTTAGAAAAATCTGTTAAGATAATACTTTGACAACATCATCCAGAAAATCTGGAGGATACCGGTATGTAGTCCTTCATGCAAACACTTGTGATGGTTTTATGGAATATTCAAATTTAGTTTTTAAAAGATGATTATCATACCAGCATGAATAAACGGAATTTCAAACGTTGGTATAAAATACAACTTATTCCAAATCATGGATAACGCTAGTTATCACATCGGTCTAAAAGAAGAAAATCCAACAATATCCTGGACAATAAAAATTAATATTCTGGTAGAAATTGAAAATAGATTTTACCGAAAAATCAATTAATTGCCACATTTGGTCTCCAGTAGCGATTAACAAAAACCACGTTTAAAAAAGTACTATCTCGCCGAACATATAAAACAATTTGGTAATAAAATGTGAATATTGCCACCCTACCATTGTCAAGACAATGCCATAGCAATGGTGTGGTGGGAATGTAAGTGAAAATATGATCAACAATTTTTTTCTACACATTTTGCTCCAGACGAAATTGTAGAGATTTGGAACAATAGTGGAAGAAATTTGTCCAAAGTATAAAAACGTTAATTAAATAATGTTGGAAGACAGCAAAGCAATGGGATGCTGCTGATACAAAACCATTAATTATTAATATTAGATAGAAGAGATAGAAGATAGAAGATACAACAGATGAGTCTGATGATGATACTTTTGATGAGGATTAATCTTTAAAGTTGTGTTTTTTTTATGTGTGGTCGCCTATGTGTATGTTTACCCATTAAGTTCATGTGTCACCCCATATTTTGTTAATGTTTATTTCACATCAAGTAAAGTTAGTGATATTTTAATAATTAATAAATGTATTCTAATTCTCATGTTTTTCTTCATTAAAGAATATCCCGCTATAATTTTTAGAATTAATAGATACTTTTTAAACTTACTGTAAAGTTAGTCTACTTTAACTTAATATTGCTACATAAAAATATCTAGACTCGCAGATACCCTTCACTTCGAAATTGTATGTCAGAAGAACAGAACATACGAAAAATCACTAGATGATGACGTAGATTAACATGGACATCGATTTCACTATACATCGACTACTGTTTTTAGGGGATTGTGTGTTCGCACAATCAATAATAAATTGAGAGTCACAGGAAACTAAATCGACCGAATAAAGCTAATAAATCATTGGCATTTTAAAGCTTTTAGCTTAATAATTAATATAATTACTTATTTTAATTTTGTATTAGCTATTCTTACGTACTGGTATTTTTTCTAATCGAGGCTTGTGTATTGATATTCAAGCTCTATTTACTTTTAATCCCCCAATTTAATCATATGCACGTTTAATACTGTATTTTTATTTATATTAATGTTTCTAGCATTGTTACTTATGTAATTTACATAAATAAAGTAATAGAGTCCACCTCTACAGCATGTACAGAGACATGAAAAAAGATTGAAGAGTATTTGGCTATATATATAGGCAACCTATTTAACACTGTTGGCAACCACGTTTAAACAACTAAATATATGTGACAGTACCAGTGGCGTGCAACATATTAAAGAATTAGCAGTTACAGATAGCTTAAGTAACTAAAATCTGAATAGAAATGTTGGTGATGCAAACAAAACAAAGTGTCGTAGGTTACAAAATTAACACAATTTACTAAATCCCAAATGTCACCGGCCACGTGATCTTTGATCATTTATGATGTTCTGTATTTTCAGGTTAACATTTTTAAGTCCTTTATGACATGTGCATAACATAGCAAGTGATTAAATACCATTAGCGGCTATTTCGTTCAAGTAAAATGCGTTTGAGGAATATAACACACAAAGTATTTCAAAATAAAATATGCGTTATCAATTTAATACGATTTCTTCTACTTCAACAAAAAATTACAAATTCCATCCTGGAAAAATTTTGCAAGTTGCCTTTTCAGAAACATTATTCTGTGGCAGCTTAATTTTACGTTTTAATTAAGCTTCTTAAGTATAAACCTTTCCATAATTAAAAATTGAATTATAACTCGCCCAACTTGCTTTGCCAAAAAGTTTTAAAAAATCACAAATGTTTAGGTGAGAAGCTAGAATTTACACGTCACGTATAGAAGGTTGCCTAGTATAGATCGCCAATCTAGGGTTGTTTGGTATACTATTAAAGGTAATATGGCTAATATTGTTCTTTGATTGAATGTACTAACCACACGTTATGTGTTATTGCCTTCAAGTTCAACAGCTGAAGGCCGAAAATAGGGCATTAAAGAAATATCCTTGGTTTCTCTAGTCTTTCAGGGCACAATATTTTACAAAAAAATTATAAATCGTCGCAAAACTCCGTGGAGTGTAGTAACCCGAAATTTACTTTTATCTATTATTTACCCAACTCTGCTAAACAAATAAGCGTTAAACAATAATTAACTAGAAATGGTAATTAACTAAGTGTATCATAATGACCGAATCTTGAAAATACCCATTGCAATAATACATAACTTAGATCTTTTGGGTCTCCGAAGCTTTACATTTGGATCAACATCCTTTAGAAATATTCAGAAACATATTATACGAAAGCATGGCTGTTTTCATTTCAAAATATTGGCTCGAACTTACAGATACTCCTATATTGATCCCATTTGTTAATTTAAACCCACCCTGTAGCTATCTTCTTGAACTAGCAATACGCACACGTAGTTTTGTTAAACGCTTGCTGTTTTAGAACAACTCCATGTAGCACTCGGTTAAAAATTAACCGGCTCCTTTAGTTGCTGCTGAAGCGGATGTTCCTTTAGTTGCTGCTGAAGCGGATGTCGCTGCATAAGCCAAGGAATAATTTGTGTCAAATCAACTAAGTGAGATTACACCATCCGTATAATTCGGCCGTAACCCGAGTTAACCATTATAAACGGTTGCGTTAAAACTTCATTAACTTAATAGTCCCTACATGCTATTTACTAACGCGTTTATATAAAGAGATGTATAGATATAATGAAGTTTCATTATGATAACTTATCTGCATTTACGCCGGCATAAATCACAAGTATAATTAAATCGTTGGTCGCCAGGGTGGAGATGCGTGCACCGTTCTCATGTGCCCTTATTATATGATCCCTGTGAGGGCTGAGCCCCTCGTAACGGCCAATTATATTAAACTGTGAATACAAATTGACTCTTTTCAAAAGTTAAACGGTTGGGCCTAGAGTTATCATTGTGTGCTAAAAGGTAGAATGGCATTTATTTGTAGCCGGCCAATTCAGAAATTTGTTTTCGGCTCCATTTTGGATCCGATGCTAGTGTGCATGAGCGCTTAATAATCCTTCCGCATGTGCCATGAAATTTGAAGATGTCTCGGATGTTGAAACTGATAATCCCTAAACTGATTTTAATAATGTTCAAGTTTTACACGAAAAAAAGATAACAGGTTCTGAAAACAATGAGAAACAAAACATTAGGTAACTCTTCCCACCTATCGTTTTTGATAAAGAAGCGAAATATACCTAGAAACAAAATAGATATACATATATATAATACACATATATTGCTAGTAGGGCCTCGGAACGCCCGAAAACATTACGGCGCCGACATAGTTTCACTTAGAGTATAACGCGTCTCGTGCGCATGCGTGAGAATTCGAACTCCGGCTTTAGAAGCGAATTTTAAACTTGTCCCCTTCCCCATTGGGCGGACGACGCCGCCGTCCTTGCGCACAGCTCACCATCATACATTGAAGAGTTGGTTGTCTGTCTCACTTCCTCCTTGAGTTTCCCACTCATAGCCGCTAGCAATATAGTAAGTATTAGATATATGTAGATATATTTAAAAAAAATTATCGTAATCACATAGCTCTAGTTACTTTCAAATTGTTTTTCGCTGCCTTGGTCAATAACTTTTATCAAACATAAATGACGCCTTGTATTTGGTTCAAATACCAATATTATGAAACGAACAAATCTGTAAAGGGCTTTGCACGGAACTTCTATGGCAAGAGCACACCACATAGAGGTAAAATTATCTTAACGTTCCTAGTAATACTGAAACAATAAAATTGGTAATGCGAATTACATCAATCTACAAGGAAAAAAGGTGCAGCCGATGGGATTCAAACTCAGAGCGATTTTGAGCCCCAGGATGCACCCCGATCGTTAGTCTCGTTGTGCCACAACGGCGAACCCCTTGTTTTCGCTTGGGGCTGCTTTTTTAAAACGTGCTGATTGTTGCACATTCTTGTCCTGTTTACGACATTTACCCTGTATCTGTTGAATCCCATTTTCGTCCAAGGTAAATATCTAACCTATATACAAAATACTACTATTCCTGAGTTAAACCAAAAATAAACACGACGCAGTATATATTTTCCCGAAAGTATACTCGGTTTTGAACAAGGTAAACGTATAATCCACATGCAAAATATCGTCTTCCCCCAACAAACAGACGAACAGATGGAATTGAAGAAACATTCCTCATCTAGAGACCCTAAAACGTGAAGATCTGAAGAAATCTCGGAAGGTAATTTTTTTAAATTACAATACTTCGTCTTTTGGACGAGGGAAGTAAAAACCTATACAAGGTATTGAAAAAATGATTACATATTTAAAAGCCTTACAGTACGATCACCTATCCGAAGATCAACCGTTTTCAAGATAGCAGCTGTTTTGTCCGAAATTTAAATAAATTACTTTGTTTAGTTTTTATTATTTAGTGTCAAAAAACACAATTATCAAAGAATATGTTCTAAATACCTTTCTTCCATATTTACTCACGATCTACATCTTCTCAAGAAAGGGCTCCGTACTTTTTCAAAAAGGCCCGGTCTTGCTTTGTTCAGTTCGATGTTGCAAATCGGCAAAATTTGTTACAGGTATTGCTTACACTAATATTTTTAAGTAACCCCAAATACTAAAGTTCAAATACCATGGACTGGGATTCTCTCGCCGTCTTCATTTCAACCGTAAAATGAAGCGGTACCTCATCTCTGATTTACATCTTACAAAAGTACCGACCAAAATCAAGATGTACCGGATCTGTTAAATTATAGCAAAACAACCAGTCATAGTAACGTCTCCTTTAAAATGCCCAGCCAGATATTTAGACTAATACCCTGTCTGGATTAAACAACTGCTTGGGGATTCGTGTGCTGCCGAACATGGTTTTTATGAAAACTGAAAATTCCATCTTTAGTGAATCCGGCCTCATTGGTAAAAAGGATTCTAGCTGGGAAATCCAGCTTCCCATAAAAGCCACTGACAGAAAATAATTCTTCCTTGATAGAGCAGGTCGAGTAAGCGGCTTGTACCCATTGGATATAGGGCGGGTATAACAGCTGCTGATGGAGAGTTCTCCAAACAAGACGACCACTTACAATTTCTTCAACAGAAATTGTTATTATCCTCGTTTCGGGGTTTTCTTCCGCTATGAGCTTTCACCTCAGGTGTAGACACTGGCATCAACCATCCGCAATCGTAAGCACGTTTTTCAAAAGATCCGGCATTCGTCAACCGTTGATAAAGTAAAATATCACATGAGAAGGCAGTTAACGATTGTGAAAAGCCTTGCTATAAAGGTGTCGTGCTTCCAAGGCATTCCCATTTGTACGACCGTACATTAATCCATATCGGCCATTTCAATTTTTCAATTTTATTTTATTTATTTAGTTATTCCCAACAATTTAAAATACATAATTTTTAGAAATTAATTTAAAGCCACAGAAGCTAAGCTTGAGTGTGGCAGTTGCGATTTAAATCAACAGTAATTGAATAGCACTTTTGAGAACAACGTTAAGAACTTAGAAATTTTAATGCAATAAATTTTAAGCTATCCAAAAAGCAACCCAAGTACAGCACAAC
Source organism: Agriotes lineatus (assembly GCA_940337035.1). NCBI lineage: Eukaryota > Metazoa > Arthropoda > Insecta > Coleoptera > Elateridae > Agriotes > Agriotes lineatus. The sequence goes on from OW679202.1 coordinate 84,998,268, forward strand.
AAATAAGTTAAATACACTCAATAATTTATTCAAGCTATCGAAACAGGAAATCGGTCTTACCTTGAAAACGGGTAAACCAGAGAACGATAGAGCGAGCTATGTTGGAAGTCAGCCTCAAAGATCATTTAGGGAACGAGGAAAATCGCAGGAAAACCAAGGTTTGCGATATAATGATACGAGTGACGGAACTCAAGTGTCAATGGGCCAGGCCAACAACAGCTATTCGCAGTAAAAAGCTAACAAGAAAAGTATTTCAGTTTTCGTAAGACGCAGTGACCCAGTTGCAGTAGTTCCTTTGGCGACCGTAACAGTATAACTTTTGATTGATATACAGAAATTTGCCTACCTCAGGTTTTTGATAAACTGTGTAGTAATCGCCGAAAACATTATTTGTGTGACATTACGTTACACCAAGACCATGCAACCTCCATATAGCCGCAAATACTTAATTTTTTAAACATATCTGGAATTCAGCCACCACTCACCCTCCATCCAGTGCAGATCTTGCCCCTAGTGATTCCTTTTATTTACAAAGATTACAAAAAGCATACTTGGTAAATGATTTTCTGAAACAAATATAGGGTTCTCTGCCTGTTTCAAGAAGTGGTTTTAAAGAATAAACAAATGTATTATGGCTACAAGGGAACATTTTTTTGAAAAAGAATTAATGTATTTTTCTTTAAAAGCCCATACTTTTCATGCAACTAACACTTAATAGAACAGCCTTAGTAGATGTATAAAAATGGCAATTTCTTCACCAACCAAATCATAATGTCCGATTGTGGGGCAATTATCCCCCATAAAGTGCATATTTTAATTCTAAATATTTACATATCCGATTCATTTCATTTTTTATTATATTAAACACTTAGATAATACATCTACTTTCTGTTTATGTTTTCCCGGTTTAAATAGAAAGATACTTGAACCACGTAATTCAATTAAACTCGTCACTTATAATTATTTAAAAAATAAATATGTGCCATTTGTATGAATACACTGTTGTCTTCTTTTATTACTTTCAGGGAAAACACTGTACGTGTTTTTCTAAAAGCATACACGGTTTAGTTGTAGTTTGTAGAAGCTGAATGATGCAAATAAAACGTGATTTTTTTTAAATGTACAAATAATAGAGAAAAACAAAATAATAAAATTGAATGCGATACTTTGATCATGACCGCATAAAGAAAGCAATCAAGCTGGTATGAAATCTCAAGCGATAGAAAAAATTTGTAAAGGACTTTAATCAGAACTACTCTCGAATGTCGACGTTGTGATACTAAACCATTAAAAAAATTAAAGAAACAGGGGTAAAAATATCTTAACGTTCCTAATAATACTGAAACAATAAAAGGAAACAATTGGTAATGCAAATTACATCAATTTTTAAATTAATAAAACATTACCGACGGTGGGACTCGAACTTCAGCTTCAGTCCGAGAGCAACCCATCAGCTTGCTATCGGCCACCCTCGCCTCCGTACGACGCAGCTTGTATTAAACAGAACACACTTATCGTTGCCTCTTTTTGTCTTGTTTACAACATTTAACCTGTATAATTTGGGTTCCATTTTCATCAAAAAAAAAAACCTGAGCGCTGTGACAAATATTACTTTTATCTATTTCTCAGTTAAAGCAAAAATAAACAAAATTTTATTTTTGAAGGTGATTACTCTGTATATGTTGGGTTCAAAGTATCCCCTTTTCATCAACGGTAAAAACCTGAGCTTTGTGGAAAATATTCCTTTCATTTAAGTAATAGTTCTTGAGTTAAAGAAAATATAGGTAGACTTTTTATGGTGCTAACGCTGTATACAAAGTGTTCGGATAATAGGAAACCATACATTGATGGTGAGTTCTACGCATTAAAATAATAAAAAACTTCATATGCAGTATTGTCCGAAAATCGTTATTGGCGTAGATACCGACCCTTAAAGTTTAACTTTTTTTTTTTAAATTTTTATTTATTTTTTATAACTAAATAGATAAATAATTGAAACTTGGTGTACGTGCTCTTTATTGCAATGTTCACAAACAAAAAGAAAAATAATCGATAACATGTATTTTGAACTGGCAGTTAACCTAAAACCATATTTTTTTTAAGTCATAGCTTTTATATCTGAAAACATACCTCCGATCTAGATGCGGCATCTTGTAGGGAATAAAAAAATTCAAAATTAATTTACGCTTGTTTGGTATGCGTAACATAAACCGTTTGGTTAGAAATTCTATCTAAAGTTTTAAGGCTTTTCTTTTCAGGGTCATTATCTGATTAGCCTTGATAACAAAAATGCATTTTTTTGTTGTTGTCGCGTTGTTTACGTGCAAGAATTATTGTTTAACTTGACGTTTGAGTTTGTGTTAACAATGAATTTTAATTATAAATAAAAAATTTAAAAAAATAGTTAAACTTTAAGGGTCGGTATCTACGCCAATAACGATTTTCGGACAATACTGCATATGAAGTTTTTTTATTATTTTAATGCGTAGAACTCACCATCAATGTATGGTTTCCTATTATCCGAACACCCTGTATATTTTACCGAAATTTTCTCGGTTTTATGCCTGGAAGACATATAATCGGCATGCAAATTATCGTCTAGCTCCAACAAATAGTTTTTGTGTCATACCTGCCTCTGGTAGACAGACAGACAGACAGACAGACAAACAAACAGACGGAATTGTGCAAACTTGTTTTTCGTGATCTAGAAACCCTGAATCGTGAAGATCTGAAGAAATCTCTGAAGCTGATTTTTTCGCGATTACTATACTTCCTTCGTCTTTTAGACGGTGGTCTATTTTTGCCCTATCTCAAAAACTATTAGCAAAATAAAGGTAATATTTTGCATATAGCTTAGCTTTTTTCCCTTGACGAAAGTAGGTACATGTTGGCCCAATATGTACACGGTGAACACCTTAAAAAATTAAATTTCTTTATTGTGGATATTTTCAAAATTTTTATCTACACTAATGAAATATTATAAGTAGTACTCTTATGGGGCGCAGGCCGAACTGTTTCTTCATTGTACTGGCACTTTTTGGTCTTCTTATTCTTTTCTTTCTTCTCTTTCCACACTTCTAAGCAATCTCTAAAAATTGTTTTAGCTTCTTATGTTTGATGCTACCTTATTCATCAGGCATAGTATTTCACAAAAGGTTCGTAGGTTACTGCTAGTTCATTACCGCCGCCTCCAATGGAAAAACTAGCAATGTCATTGCACAACACAATGATACTAGTACGTATTAAAATGCATTATAGGGTTTATGGTGGTCGGTTTAAAATTATTTCTTAATTATGACTTGCAAATTTTTTAACAGTAGACTACTTTTAACTCCTAATCTTTTTATACGTATAGAAAATGGTTAACCAGTAACATGACACACTTTAGCCAATTATAAAATGCTGTAGCTTACGCAGTTTCTGGGAGGTAACTGACCTTTTGGCGTTTATCTTAAAATGCAATTTACATAAAGTATAACAACCATTACACTATTGTAAAACATCCAAATTATATTCTTTAGAACTAAGTCTTTAATGAATATTTACATAAAATTTTCTATATAGTTATCTTATTCTTGTATTTTTTTATCTGTAGACAATAGTTTTTATTTTATAAATGCTGCCTTATTCCCCCTCTCTCCTTGTAACATGATTATCAGTATTTGTAATATTACAAGAAGTCTAACTTACATTAAGGCTGAAAACACACGAAGCGGTTCACGCCGAGTCGGCGGCCGACTCGGCCCATAATTCTTATGTATAAAAAGCGCTCGGCGTACGCGCTACATGACGCAGCGTGTGTTTTGTCCGCTTTAAATACATGGAGTCGGCGGCCGAGTCGGCAGTCGACTCGGCCGCCGACTCGGCGTGAACCGCTTCATGTGTTTTCAGCCTTAGTTGTGCAAAGACGTTAGTCGTTCACCACAGAAAATTACAATCTGTTTTAGACAAAATACTATATTTATTGCAGTTTATTTGTATTTTAAAAGCCTTTGATTTCTGTGATTTCAGTTTGAAATATTATTCCGTGAATTAATGCTTCAATACTGATTTCAATTTAAGTAACAGATTTACGGTAAAATGTTCTCATTCATAGTTGGGAAATGAAAGTTTAGTTCAGTTTTATTGCTAGATTGGATAGTCAAAAGCCAAAAAAAAATAGTTAAGAATGATTATTCAAATTTAGAGAACATACGGTGCTAAATGGTCAACAGAAAAGTATCAGTTGCTATTCGTATATAAAGCAGGACGGTAACAATAACATCCGTTAGTTCAAAACATACACATGAAGAAACCTTCCAACTGTTTGTTTGTTGCTATTTTCTTATATGTTATACTTTTTTCAGATCTTCACTTTTGAGAGGCCCTATAGATCACAAAAAACAAGTTTTCTCAATTCCATCTCCGTCGTATAAAATCGAGAAAATTTCAGACAAATAGATACAAAGTGAGCACCTTAGAAATTATATTTTGCTTATTTCTGCTTTAACTGAGAAATAGATAAAAGTAATAATTTGCACAGGGCCCACGCTTTCCTCTTGGCGACGATGGGACCCAACAAATACAGGGTACATGTTGTAAATTAGAGAAAAAAGGTCAACAATAAATGCGTTCCATTTAAGCCAGCCGCAAAGCAATAATGTGAGGGGTGCTCCGTGGACTTGCCAAATGTTTAGATTGCATTCGCAGGCGCTGCGGATGGATTCCCGCCGGTAATGTCTTTTTATTTAAAAATTGATGTAATTCGCTTTGCCAAGTGTTTACTTTTATTATTAGGTATGTGGACAGATGTGTACACTTAGTTTTATTTAATTTGAAAATTATTTAGTGTCACAACGTAAACTTGCGAGGAAAGTTCTGACTAAAGCCGTTTACAGATTTTTCTTTCGTTACTACTAAACGGCACACAACTTTTGCACCAGGGGCGGACTGGCTAGGGATGCCGAAATGCGATCGCATCCCGGGCCCTTGAGCCGTCCGGGCCCGCAGGCTTTAAACTAAAATACAACACCACTAGGGCGTTTACGCATGCACACGCCTCGCAATTAATTTGTAATCCATGTATTATTTAAATGTAATTAAAAATAGCGCTTTAGGGGCCCCAAATTCCTACAGCACCGGAAATATCTTATTGATGTAAATACTTCTTTGTGTATAAAAAATCCAAACCCCACTCGATTAGTATTTGAAATAGCACGCCCCGCGATCGACAGCCGGAAAGCAGAGAACAAGCCCTTGCGTTGACAGTGGCAGCAAACTCCTCAGTAAAATGTTCTTGAAGTAGTTCAGTTGGTAATATATAATGTATTGTAATGATATTGGTACAGGGGTCTAAAAATAATAAGATAATAAGATTAAAAGAATACAGTATTAAAAATTATAAAGATGAATTTAGATGTGAAGTGGATATCAAAATTATTAAGATTAATTTAGAAAAGTAAGGAAATAAAATTTATAATTTAATTAAATGAAGCTAATTGAGAAAAAGTAGAATTTTAACTTAATTTCATATCTGAAATGAAATTGGAGGTTAATTACAAATATTTTTCTGAAATATACTATTTAACACAGTAGGTATTAATCAAATAATAAAGCTTTAATAGTGTGTTGGACTGAAAAAAATAAACTAGATCGCTAAGGAGGAACCAAAATGATGTAATGTAATTTTGTAAAATTTGAAATTAAGAAATAAACCATTTTATAAGTTTTAAAAAATAAATATTTGTAATAATAAAAGGGTTAAAATTACATACAAATTGCCGGGCTCCATAGCTTAGTGGTAAGCATTCTGGCTACTGATCTAAGGGTCGAGAGTTCGATCCCCGATCCCGGTGCGGTTTTTAAAAATAAAAAAATGCTGATGAAAGCCTCTACAGAATGCCATCATTCGGAAGTGATGTAAAGTCGTGGGTCCCATGCTACTACGATGTGTAGCATGTAAAAGATCTCTTGCTAGGGTTGGAACTCCTTAGTCTCGGCAAAATTCTAAGTAGGACTAAGGTACAGTTGCGGCCCCTACAAACTCAGACACCGACTTTTGACACGCTTGGCACTGTTAGTTTCTTGTCTATCACAGAATGTGTCAAAAGTCGGTGTCTGAGTTTGTAGAGGCTGCAACGGTACCTGGTACTCTGCATGCCTAGACCTTGTCCACGCGGTTGGTAAAAAGGGCATATGAAAGCCTACTTGCTAGACACGAGTCTCCCCGAAAACACTACTACTACTACTACTACTACATAAAAATTGGCGGGATGAAGAAAACTAAAAACTAAAATATCAAAAGAAGAATATGGGAAAACTACATAGATGAAGACTAGAATGTGGTGAGAAAAGCAATTTAATACAATTATAATCTACAAAGGCAATTAAAAGTAAGGGAATGTTAATTGAGTTTATTGTGGAATTACATTTGCATCGACTGAATTGGATAACAAGGAACGCTTTACAAGGGAGGTGGATTGCATCGACATCATTAGCAGATTCAGCAAATTTGTGGGGCTTGTCAAGTGATATCTGGTGGCTTGCCTCTGGTCAAGATTCATGGTGCTGGGTTGTAGCAGAATTCATATATGTGATTTGATTCAACATTAAAGTAACGCATCTGCGGCTGAGGTCTATTTTGATGATTACTGTGGTGTAGATGCCGATTCTTGTGGCGAGCTGGGTTCCTGTGTTGATTTAGATTCGGAGTCTGGACATCTTGGCAGTTGGTTATCAGTTGAGGCATTCGCCGTGGCTTTGAGTAGAGCAGTTATTTAGCGTGGTCAGTTGCAGAGTTGGACGTATTGGGTTTATCAGCGGAGAGTGTTACGTTTAATAAAAGATAACAGAATCCAGGTAATTTAAAATAAGAACTGAAAGAAAATAAAAAGTAAAGTGAGTTAATTTTAATTAAGGAAGTACTTATTATTTGAGATTGTCGTATGACAAATGTAACCATGAAGTATTTGTAATTGAATTTTCAAAACTAGTTTGAAGTGTCAGTTGACAGAAGTTTTGAGTTGCCATAATAATATAGGAACATCAAATTTCAGAATATAAGCAATCTAGATTAAAAAGAATCCGATCTGATTTTCAGTCAAGTGTATCTACTCGGGCTAGCAGAAAATAATTTTGAATATCCAAAATACATAAATAGGGCAATTAAATTAAATAAAATTCAATTATAATATACGATAACATAATTTGGGCACACAAAGTGGAGCTAATCACCTTTAACAGTATAGATAACAATAATAATCCCAGCCTAAATTTTAATAAAAAAAATGATGTTACTTACACAATGAGAATGTATATAGCTTCATTCATATATATTTATATATTGTTTGTTTATGAAGTAGTTTTAATGATTCTATTTCTGTTTTTATGCCTTAATCTTCTTGAGAATGAAAGCCTAGTTTTTCGAAACGTAGAAGATGTGAAAAATAAGAAAGTATGTAGTTTGTTGTTACCATAAACTTAAAACATTAATACCAATGGATCACGAAAGGCTGCAACAAAATATAATATATACATTAATATATCTACTTATTCAATAAGATGCTTATTAGAAAGTTATGCAATGCATGATTCGATCAACATGTTCAGTACATTGAGACTCGCCGCTGACCGCCACCTTGCCCCTTGCCAAATCCACTCACAAGCTCGCAGGTTCCGAGTGACAATTTGGTATTTGCTAGTTACATTATTGGTGGTAGGCCTTCCTCGAATATAATTTTGGCAAGATTTGAACTGCGCGCTCAGGTAGTGTTACTAGTAGGTGGTAGTTACTAGTTGGCGCCTGTTAATCGCGTTCTAAAATAGCGTTTTAGGCCATAAAATGTATCGCACCAGCGAAAAAAATTTTCGGCGTCGGCGATATTGTCTCCGGCGGCTGGGGCTTCGCCCCAGGCCCGAACTATACCGCACAACCTCGTGGGGGCCGCGGGCCCCCCAGGCATCCAGCATCCCGGGCCTATTAGTCCCAGTCCGCCCCTGTTTTGCACGTTGTTTTAATTTTTTCTTTAAACTGATACAGTTTGAGATGTTCCTCTATGGGAACTATTTTTACGATGAATTTAGATTGGTAGAGATGCAACTTTTATTGACAGGCAGTTGCCTTCAAACAACTACATATGTCTAAAAGATATTTTAATGACATGACAATTCGGTAATTATTTTCCTGAATATTCTATCATTAAAAAACAAGCAAAATATATACTGCTCCACAAATGAACTGGACCACCCATTAAAATTGTATTTATTACATTACGTCACAAAAAAATATATAAAAGCTTTTGCTTTATAGTATACTCATATTAAGCATATTTAATTGCACTATCCTCAAATATCGACTGAAGGATTAATAAAATTTAAAAATAATAAAATTTAAAAAAAACTATATTTTACAAAACTAAGAGGAATCACAAAAAAGGTTAATTAATAGTTCTTTAAAAATGTTTGGCAACGATTTGGCATATTTTGTATGCAATGTGCTATCCACATTTGGGCAAAATTCAAAATTTTAAATGATAATATTTTATTAATGGACTTAGTTTTCTTTAAACCAAATTATGAAAAGAAATTCTTTTTATAGTGACACAATCATGAAAGGTTACCAAAAATGCCATGACTGCCCTTTTGGAAAATATTTTTAAAAATTGCACTAATATATGCAAATGGTCCAGTTCATTTGTGGAGCAGTATATTTTGAAGTGCCATATACCTAAGTCTCAACAATATATCGTATAGCCCATGAAGTCCCTTATGAATACAATAACTCATTCAAAAACAAAACACCAGAATTTCATAGCTGTCCATAACATTGGTAAACTTTCATATGCAGAAAAATATCTGGTTTTAATTCTACAAAATAAAAGGAATTGAATTTCAATTTTCAGTTACTGAAAAAGTTTCCGAAATTGTTTTAGCACACAAATTCTTCTCACCAATGAAACATTTATATTGATCTCTTCAGACACGCTGCATAACATTTATGATATTTATTGAGAAGATATGAGCCGTATTCTTTAATTCTTTAAGCATTTCTATAATTTAATAGGTATACTTGTTAGCTTTTCGAAACGTTTCTAAATTAACTAATTGTTACTTACATGCAACATTGCCATTAATCGTTTGGCACCCCTTATAAAGTGTATACTAGTTCCTTAACACGCATTTAATTTTGTTCATATTTCACTATTCTAGTGGGTATATTATTTCACCCTGTATAGATTTTATGCTGTTTTGTATCATAAAAGAACAATACTCATTATACTGCATCGATTCTCCAATACTTCAGTAGGTATACTAGATAGATTCTCTAAAATCATGCTGAAATCATTCTGAAAATAGTGTAACTTTCCTACGTCGATGGAAAAATAACTTTATTGTTCCAAAAGGGTTTAGACTCAAGGCATTATATTATGTAGGTGCCCGTTCTAACAATATACTGAAATGGGCTAGTGAAGCTTTAATAAGATATAGAATACAATTTCACAGAGGGTTTCAATCGTATGTGCAATTACATACATAACAGCTACATCAAAACACACAGAGCAAAAACGCACACATTTAAAAAATGTCCAGCACTTCACCCAAGAAAAACACAGATGAATTAAATATACTAACCAATGGTGCTTTTCTAAGTAAAAGTGTAGTTAATATGTCTTCTAACTAATATCAATTAATAAACTTGATTTAGTTACAGCTATAGAAGAAACTTGCCAGAAACTTTCAGAAGCCGTTAAACAAGAATAGAGGATTAGGAACAAAATTTTACTAGAACGACCTTACACAATCAGATAGAACATCTCCAAACTACAGTCACTACACACGCTAAAAACTGATAATACAATAAAAATTCTACCTACAGACAAAGGTAACTCTGCTGTAATGCTGGACACACACACATACAATGAAAAACTCATGACACGCATCAGTGAAGGGCAATATACTATAAGCTTCAGAAAGATCCAACAGGTACAATAGAAACAAAAATCTACAAAACCCTTTACAAATACAAAGGCGAATACACAGATTTTGTAAGATGTGAACTAACACTACACTATAGTAAACCTCCTCACTTTTATGGATTGTCAAAAATACACAAACAAGTGTACCACTTAGGCCAATAGTTAGTTCTATAGTTTCACCATGTCACAGTTTAGCTAAACATTTACTTAAAAAACTTAACCCATTATGAGGAAATACAAACTCATACACTAAAAACACAGAGCATTTTCTTGAAAAACTTAAAGAAACAAACATGAACACGCAACACCTAATAGTTATTTTTGATGTAGTTAACCTGTTCACGAATGTTGTAGTAGACAAAACACCTAAAATCATAAAACAAAGGCTACAAAACGCTACGCAAGCTCAAAAAGTGCGCTCCAACTTTGTTACCCAAAACTGGGGCAAGTTGAGCACTGCACCACCAGATACTAGCGTAGAAAGCACCAGCATCTACACCGGTAGGTAAAAGAGGTTACAGATAATACATACATACATACTATTTACTTGATTTTTTTTTAAATCTGAGGCCAACACTGATGTACTTAATTTAAAAGATTACTACTGTTCAATGAAGTATCGCCAGCGTTGCCGCGCGGTTAGGGAGCTCGACTGCGGTGCTCCGGTGCTGGGTTCAATTCCCACATCTGGCAACTGGCGGGCGGACCACCCAGTGTCTTTAAAAATTGGGTACCGAAACTACAGTTGTGGAAGTAGGGAAAGTAAGGCAGTTTTCGAAGGTGTGATACTAACCACAGCACCCAGTACGCCGTTAACGGTGTTCCAGATGACTGGGTTTCGGAAAGAGATATTTCGGCAACCCTGACTCATCGAGTCTCAGGCCATATTCCTACGGGTGGAATGAAGCGCCCTCAACTTTAATTTTGTTTTACTGTTCAGTTCGAATGTTCTGTCCTTGATCTTCATTTCAATTTTTTTTATTTAGACAGGGTGCTCTAAGATGTTTTTAATTTCTCTGGTGGGGTGATGTATTTTCCTTGAATATACAATTGCCCATCTTGCCTAATAACCGAGTTAAGCAAATTAATTTTTATTAGAAAACAATTTATATCTCAAATACTTTCAATCAAGTCATTGGTGGCCCTGAAAAGGACCATATGTTAAACATGTTAAATGTGGTGCTCAAAATATCCTCCTTCTGCCTGAATATACAACTGAGCCTTCCTGGCCCGTGATTGCCATTTCCAACGTGCAACTTACACAAATTACAAAACTTGCGAATTGAACTTTCCGAAAAGTGATAACCATTTAAAGCACAACCGACAATTATCAACTGACACTGTCAGAGCCTAACCTAAGCAAAGATCATTTGTTTTACGAGCCTTCTTGAAAAAATGCGTTATTACATAAAATTTGTTTAATAACTCTGTTATTAGATAAAATTATTAAAGAAAAAGTGTTCAATTTGTTGTGATATGTCACCCCACCAGAGAAATTGAAAACATCTCGGAGCATCCTGTATATACGGTCAACGCTATAATTTATCTGTTGGTTCTGTTATAAGAATAAGTAAATATTTACGTCTTTTTATGATTACCACTACATTTCTTTTTCAACATTTCAGGCAATTTTATTTTTCCTATATACCTTCCAATATTGTAACGGTAACAGTAAGCGAGAGAATATCCATTTAATTAAACAAAAGTTGTCTATTTTGAAACCACCTCATCACCGTTTAAAAAAAATTATATCTCACTAAACAGGATTATTCAACTTTGATGCTTAGGATTCCGAAAACGGTAAGAGATACAAGGTCGGCTAAATTAGAACAAAGTTGCAGATTCTAGTACTGAATAATATTTAAAAAATAAATTGGACCTAGACGCCTCCTTAGTTTTTGAATTATGTCCAAAAAACAAAAAATATGGTTTTTGGTGTTTTCGTTATACGTTGATTATTATGTTATTTAGAGCAAAACTGACTTGAGATTATTCGGACGGAAGAGGAAGAATTCAAATTTGATTTTAGATTTTCTTTACTTTCATAATCTTTTAAATGTTGATCTTATTTTTTAATTTTAAATACACATCAATGATCTCTATGATGCCATTAAGAAGAGCTTATTTTCATTAGGTTTGCTACATTAAATTTTTATAACAGAAATATGTGAAAAAGTTGTTTTTATAGTATGTCGTTAATGTTCAATGTGAAAGTAAAATAAAGCTTTCTCGCCTATCTCGATTATTTATGAAAATAAGTGTAGCAAACCTTATATCAGTCACTTTTCACTGCTCTTCTTAAAGGAGTCATAGCCCCATGACCATCCTCGATGTGCATTTAAAATAAGAAAGTTAGGATAAATATCGCAAAAATTAGGAAGATAAATGATAATCTAATATCATATTTGATCTCTTCTTTAGAAAATGTAATCTAAGTAACATAATAAACAACGTCAAAAAAAGAAAAACCAAAGTTGTTGTTTTTTAATATAACTCAAAAACTAAGGCGGGTAAGTCCAATTAATTTTTTAAATATTATTCAGTATTATTAGAATCTGCAACTTTACCTTAATTTAACCGACCATGAATCTCTTACTGTTTTCGAAACCCCAAATGGTGAACATCGAATTTGAATAACCCTAAATGTATAAAAAGTTGAGATTGTTTCTTTTAAATCCGGTTGCTCTATACAGTGTGTCTCAGTGACTACCAGACATGGCAAAATTAACATTGGGAAATTATGTAAGGATCAATTATTGCTGTGTCTGTATCTAAAAATGTGATTCTCACAAATAAAACAGCAGGTTGTTGAATTAATCAAATTTACATTACTGTCAGATTGCTGTTATTTTTAGAATTTGCTGACACAATACAACTATCACCGTTTAATTATCAATATTATTGCAAATAAATAGTATTTAGGAATAAATAATGTGGTATAGTAATTACCGTGTATAAGTAATACTTAGTTTAAAAGCATAAGTATTTAGAATTTACGCAACGCAGAAATAAAATAGAAACTAAAGTTAAGGTTTAGTCTTCGTGAGTAAATAAACGTAAACAATTTATTATTTTTTAATAAAGTTTTTGTACAAACAAATATGAATGATTTTCAGTAATATATACAACAGAAAGCTTAAGAGTTTGTATTTGCTAATGAAAGAACGAATAGAACCACAACAAATAAGCACTAAAAATTCAATAGTACTAACAGGTACTAATTAATTAAATGTTAAAACCTATTCCCAGTGACTAGTAGACAGTGGCTTAATCTGTCATAAAAATTACAACGTACATTTTGTAATGTTTGAGGGGTTACGTTAAAACATGCCTCCCTAATAAAGTCCTTCAGAGATTCTAAATTGGCATGCTTTCGTGAAGTGTAAATTTTAGATTTTAGGAAGCCCCATAAGAAAAAATCATTGGGTGACAAATCTGGAGACCTTGGATCCCTGTTAATAGAGCCTACGACCATTCCATTTGTTAGGGAATACTTCGTTTAGGCAGTTTCGTACTTCTCTTGAATAGTGAGTAGGAGCTCCAACGTTCTGATACCATACTGTGTTGATATTATCAATTACTGTAGTAATATCAGGGACTGTTTGATTTTGAAGCTTATCTAAATAAATTATGCTATTCGGGGTACCGCTCCAACACATACATTAAGACTTTGGCGGTATTGTGTAAAGTACGTTTTTTTTCTATAATAACTGTCAAAGTGTTACAATGTTGGTAGATATGTGATTAAAACGCTAGGAAATATTTATACCTCGTGTTGGTAGAACTTTTTCAAAATTATGGTTATGTGTCAATTTTTAATGTCAAAATTTATTATTCTTCCAATTTGTCGTTTAATTACAATTACCTTTAACTTTGCAAACGTTCATTATGTTTATTTTCAAATATTGCAAGTTTAATAATTAATAAATTTTGCAATATTTTACTATGCTGTTCGTTTTACCCACAATTATGACATATCTGTCAAAATGACAATATTTTTTTGGTGGAAAAAAGAACTAAAAATCTATGTACGAAAATTATTAAAACTAGGGAACCTGCAAGAATGCAACTTATCCCCTAGAAAGTTGACATTGAAAAGTATTCTAGAAAAAAAATGTACTTTATGTGTTTGCACCTACACATGTTGATTAGTTTGGCTCCAGAACCGATAATTTGACGATTTGGTTCTTCATTTAATGTAACTGTGCACTCGTCAGTGAAACAAATATTTTCTAAAAAAATTTCATCAGCATGACATTTATTAAACATTATTTCACAAAAGGTGATTCGTTTTTACTATCTGCTGCTAATAGCTCTTGCTGCCTGCAATATTTGTAAGCAAAATATTTGTGTTTTTTAAGAGTGCGGTGAACATATGAGCGAGATACACCGAGATTACTTACAATTTTTCTCACAATTACGTTGGGATCGGCTTCGACACCTGCCAAAATATCTACTTCGTTGTTAACATTCTGGTTTTCGTTTCTATTCTTTTTGCAAAGGCATTGTTTTACAATTCGTGCAACTGTGTGTTTTGCAGGGAATAATCTGTTCAATAAAATAAACACTAAAAAGCTGGCAAGTTCTTCCCAAACTGTTACCTGCTAAATTCCATGTTACCATTTGATTTTTTTCTACTGTTGTATGCACATTCATTGTTAAGTATTTGAAAACGTAATATTAATCATTTTTAAAAAATTTCCTTTAAATAATTATGTAATATGGAAATCATTTGGCAGAAGTAAATTTCTATTTGTTTTGCCCACTCAGAAAAAAATATCTAGCTCATGGCAATAGTCTATCCTTATATAATTTCCCAATGTTAATTTTGCCTTGTCTGGTAGTCCCTGAGACACACTGTATATAGAGTAAACTAAATCTTCAAAAAAATTGTGTACCAGTATTACCCGATCTTCATTAACAACCTGTACTTTTTCAGATATGATAAACGAGTTTTTTCCGTATAGTTGCAGTTTTGAGTATTATATTGAAATGGTATAAAGCTCACGATTTAGCTCTGTTTGCAGTACAAAATATTTAACAAAGTTAGTAAAGCGCAGAGTTAGGATATTTTATATAATTGCAATTTTAAACAATAATTAAAGTATTAAATGCATTGGTAATGAGATGCGGGAAGCAGTAATTAGTCGGATAAAGGCCCGCAAAATCAAAGCATGTTTGAGAGGGTTTGAATTTGGCTTTTGAATAAAGTAATATGATTAAAATGATAGGTTTGTGCACATGTAAAGCCAGACCAAACGAAAGTAATTGACACAAAATGTTGTTATGTGCATATAAAATGAGCGTAGTTGTCAATAAAAGCAAAGGACAGTGAGAACTGTGAGCAATCTGAAGGGTAGATGAAGATAAGGATAATATAAAAAATTGCAAAAAGCAATCCTGAATGTAGGCAACAGAAGAGAAGCAACCGACATGAAAATGGTGGACTCAGACACCAGTGTATTAAAAACAAAGTGCAACAGAGCAGAGCAGTGAAATTAAAAAGGTTTGTGAGTGCAACGCTAAAGAACAATACTAGTTATAAGCAAAAGACAATATTTTAGATTTAAGAAAATGTTAGATTTTTAATTTGTGTAATCAAACTTTATTCTATTTGTGGTTAATATTATCAAAACTAATTTCCAATTAATAGTAGAAGAACACCGTATCATAGCATTCTGATGCTTTTTTGTTATGAATGGGGAGAACAATTGAAAATAGAAATTAATGTAGCTTTTGTGCTCCAATTTTAAGTGATGTTTTCAATAATAAAAAGGTATTTTACTGCATAAAAAGTACCAAGTTTTATTAACAAAGTGTTCATCCATCTGTGGAAGTGTTTGTGGCAGTTTCCGCCACGATAGAATTGAAGTTGCAAATCATCCTCTAGTGGACATCGGCAACCGAGCAACTGGACTTTACGATCTTCGACTACGATCAAAATTAACAGCGGAACCAAAACCGGGAGCCAGCAACGAGGTTAATTTTAAAAAAGGTAGGAGTGCCTGCAGTCTGAGTGTCAGCGTTCGGGAAAACTACTTAGTTACGAGATTGAACCTTACCGAAGAGGCATAGCACTTTTTCAAAAGGCCAATTACTTGGTGGTTTTCAAATATTGAACGGCGTCATCCGGTTTTGCAAAATTGGCGGAGTTTCAAGCATCACAAACAAATGAAAGTTGGGGTGAGTTCTACGTCATCCTGAGAATAACGAAGGCGAGGGTCTACGTCATCCTAATAACAAAGGCGATGTTTTTTTAATTGTTACCAAGCGGGAATATTCGAACTATTTACCTTACGATTTCTCACATTATTTTACGATTTTAAACGTTCAAATACACGCTGTACGCACAAACCATTTTGTTTGTGTTTATCTTTCAATTTACGAGGTTGTGAATTATCTACTAAGAACGAGCAAATAAACTACGTTGAGACAAATAACCTAAAATTTAACCCTGAGATAAGCAGTTTTCGTGTTTGCCATGAGCTAAGCGTATTAGATATTGCAGTTAAATAAAATAGAAAGAGGGGCAATTAACCATTTTATTTGTGCAATTATTTATTACATTTTATTTTAACCAGCCTTAAATTACTGACAGGCAAAGTGAGCACAGTATAAAAATATAATCTGAGAATTGTGTATGGATTTGCCCAAATTTTAACTTATATTAAATTTGTACCAAAGTAAGTAAACAACAGGCAAGTCATCGCAATATAATATTTTAACGAAATACAACACGGTCATAAAATATACGGAACAAATATGTAACATTACGGTTTTTGGCAGCTTGGAATTGTTGTTTTTATGGTATTCGTTATAACTCTATAGATTCATTTGTTACTGGCGATACAGAGATTAATGTAAGTTATTGAATTATATGTGCTACCACCACGAAATAACAACAAACTTGACGACGCATTTGTTGTTTATAGAAGACGTTACCGGAAAAATTTACCGCAGCGATTATATATGTTATACACAAATCTGGCGTAAACATTTTCCAACATATCAACAATAAATAATTTTGTTGTTTTACAACAAATATTATTAAATCGTCATAGCTAATTTGGTAAAAACTATTTTTGTTGTTTTACACGTTTGTTGTACATCTATTATTAGAATATTGTACTTCCTTGGAAAGACAATATGCAAAATGCTAGAAGAGTAAAAGTTGACTTTTATCTCAAACATAAAATAAAACTGTTGACTAATCTCATAACACTGGTAGATTATATACAATTTGTTCCTTTCATTTGCAAAAATTCAAGTCATTTTGGGTTTAAAAGCGAAGTCAGACTAACATTTTAAAGAACCTCAAATATTCTCTTTACACTCTCTCTAAAAAGGCAACTTTTGTTTAATTTACACAAAGGTTTATTGCTACCAGATTGTTGACCACCAGCACATGCACATTTCTCTAACAAGAACGTTAAAATCATATATGTAGACTATCCCATCGAAACAAGTAACTTTTCTAATATTATTTAATTTCATTATTATTCCGCTTCGAAAGAAAAAGCTTTGAGATTATTGTACGCTTAATAAGACAACTTGGCTATAGTTAATAGGTCTTGTAAGAGTTGATATTTCATTGCAATTTTTAGTTCTCTCGTCTGAAAGACGAAGGAAGTATTGCAATCACGAGAAAATCACATTCCGAGATTTCTTCAGACCTTCACGTTTCAAGGTCCCTAGATGACGAAAAATATGTTTTCTTAATTCCGTCTGTCTGTCTGTCTGCCTGTTGGTAGTATATCTTAAAAAATATTTGTCGGAGGAAGACGATATTTTCCATACATATTATATATCTACCTCGCATGAAACCGGTACAATTTCATACAAATATATACAAGGTGAGCACCTTAGAATAATACAATTTTTGTTTAATTTTGGGTTAATTTTGAAATAGAAGGAAGCAATAACTTTCACATAGGTATGGCTTTATATTTTCCGAAAATAAGACTCAACCGATACAGAATAATGTCACAAAAGAGTAAAAACGTTTCCACAATAAGACCGTTCTGTTCAAGAGAGGGGCGCGCCGCACTTATTTCTGTAAGGGTTGATGGCGCAGTTGGACTTATCCATGCAGTTACGGTCGCTGCGGAGATGCGGTTACGATCGCTATGCAAGTGGGACGGGTTCAAACCCCAGCGGGATATATATTTTTTAAATTTGCAAATGGATCTAATTCGGGCAAGGGAAGTTCTGAATAAAGCTTTTTACAGATGTTTTATATGGAAACCATAGTTACCCATGATGTTGCGAGTATTTATTCAAATAAAGCATTTAATAACAGTTATTTTTATTCTTGGTGGTTAAGTTGTGTGCATTATTGTAGTATGTATACTTAATACAAGGAAGGTTAAAAAATCTGTAAATGGTTTTACTCGCAACTTAAACGCAAATGGCAGTTTTGAAACAAACAATTCAGAAAATAAAAAAGGAGGCATTCAGCATCAATATGTTAGTTCCAAATTTGACTATTTTCGTCAAGGGTATACACATGAGTTAAACGCAAAATATTATTTTAATTTAACTGATAGTGCTCGAGTTAAAGAAAGAATACTTTGAGAGAATTTCTATATTTTAAGGTTTTCACCCAGTGTATATATTTGACCGACAGTGTATTCGGTTTTGAGTCAGGTACACATATAATCCCCACGCAAAGTATCGTCTCCCTCCAACAAATAGTTTCTGAAGTAATCCTCCAAAAGACGGGACAGACAGACGGAATTGAGAAAACATATATTTCGTCATCTAAGAATCTTGTAACTTGAAGGTCTGGAGCAAGTGATGGTGATTTTTTGACGATTACCATACTTTCTTCGCCTTTTAGATGAGGGAAGCAAAAAGATGCAACCGATGGGATTCGAACTCAGCGCGACTTCCAGCGCATGGGAGCACCCCGTGTGGACCCGATATCTCCCAGCAGACACACGTACGTCTGAAATACGTCGAATAGCTGTTTGTATAGTTAGAGAGACGTTATTCGTTGAAAATTAAACGTTACATTTTAGTCCAACAGTTAACGTCATTTTTTCAACTTGAATTAGACGTTAATTTTTAGTCATTCTTTTTACTGTTTACGTAATTATTCCGTTTATTACACTTGTTAGCTCTGACGTTTGTTGAGCCAATATGTCGTTGATATTCAGAGCTTTTTACACCAGTAGCTAATGTAAAAGGTAGATTTTACTTTTATAAAACACGAAAATTTTGCAATTTTCATACTACCTTAAAATAATGTTAAATCAAAACGCCCTTTAAATTAATATTTGGCTGTTAACGTCGATATAACGTTGTTACAACAAGATAATAACGTTCTTGCATTAATTTTTATGTAGTCGATTTAAATGAATTTTAGACCACAACAAATATTATTCCGAAGTAGTTAATGCTTGACCTAAATAAAATTTTAATTTTGTATGCATTAAAACGTCGTTTCAAAGTAAAAACAAGTTGAAGTTGTGGCTGAAACGTAAGGTGCTTATAGCGTTAACACTTAACTAAACAATGACGTTAATAAAACACCGTTTTATTGTATAAAGCACGTAGAATTCCTGCTGAAAAAGCAAAGACGTTAAAGCGTTAACATGCGGTTCAAAAGACGTCGGCTTGGCAACCAAACGTAAAAAACACGTTAAATGGTCGGCAACAATGTTTAAAACTTACGTGTTTTGGATCGCAATTAAAAGGTCCACACATCACGGTCTTGTTTGGTCATGACTCAAACGTTAAAAGACCTTCATATACTGATGCAGAATCAACTACGCAAAGTTGAAAAACTGGTTGATTGTCGCGACACTTCGATGTTGATATAACGCTTGGTACAAAGTGATGTTTCAACGTTAGTTCAACGTGTCTGTGCACACTGGACTAGTCCCGTTGGGCCACACTGACCAACCTCTTATTTTCGCTGGCGGCTGTTTTATCTATCTAGGGACGTACTGATTGTTACACAGTTTTGTCCATTTTACTTTTACCCTGTATCTGTTAGGTTCCGTTTTCGTCAATGGTATAAACCTGATCTATATACAAAATATTATTTTTAAATATTTCTGCGTTATATAAAAAATAGACAACATTTTATTATTTTAATATGCTCACCTTGTATGTAATTAATCTAGTGTATATTCGGTTTCGAACCAGATTGACGTCTAATACACATTCAAAATATCGTCTTCCTCCAACAAACAGCTTTTGGACTATTCGCCAACAGGCAAACGAACAGACCCACAGACCGAATTGGGAAAACATGTTTTTCGTCATATGCGGACCCTGAAACGTCAAGATCTTAAGAAATTTTTAAGTTAATTTTGTTCATGATAACAATAATTTCTTCGTCTTTTAGACGAGGGAAGTAAAATAGAAATATTTACATATCAAGAAAAATTTTTTAGTTGCAGTTGACAAACCGATTTTTAAATTAAAACAATTTTTGATAGATTTGGCTACTCAGGGCATTTTCATTGCGGTAAGGTTTAAAAATCCAGTTTCAAAAATTGCCGGCCAACCTCAGTGTATAGTACCTTAATTTATTACAAAACATGTCATACTTTTATAGATTTATTGGGCATCTAAAAGTCATTAATTATCAAATAGATGTCCTTCTGTAATTTGATTAAATTAACACGTTTTAAAGACAACTTTTCAAAGAAAAATTGAAAATAAAAAAGTGTTTCCTCTTGTAAACTCAATCTCGGGATAAATTGTATACCAGCGAAGAACTGCAGTAAATAAAAAATAAACAATTAGAAATTAGGCGATTTCAATGGTTTCAGGTTATTTCACATACATTGCATATTTGATGTGTTCGTTTTTGTTAATATTTCACCAGGTTCCACTTTAAACATTTATTAAGACCTTTTAAACTTAAAAATATGTTTTTCTCTAAAACGGTTGCCAATGACCATTTTAGTAAAGAATATGTTATGGAAAATGAAAAATAAATCAAAATGTTTTTTACAATAT
>OW679202.1:85019294-85159812 GCA_940337035.1 Agriotes lineatus
TTCTAGTTTTTCTAGAAAAAGAAACTATGACAACCACGTTATTATATGTGGATTCTCTAACAGCATTGTTTCAACTTAATAGGACAATATCACGGAAGTTTCTGTATATAAGAAATCAGATACCAATACCGTTTTAAAGGTATTAACATGAACATTTCAAGAACCATGATAATAAACAATGCAAAAAAAACAAAATGTATGGGTTCTAAACAATTAATACGATGTAGAATAAAGGGATTTAGTATAAATGTTTAGGGTGGATTGTACACTAACATTTTACGGTCGTTATACTTAATTAACGTAACTGCAAATACGAAATCTTTAGAGGCTTTTTGAAGAATATGTTTTTTTTTGGTTATTTAGAAGATGAATACAAAATATGTGATATAAACAATACTTACTATCTAAAAATGATAGGCATTTCTTAAACGGGACTGAATGGGATCAACACTTACATAGCTTTTTTTTCTCATAATTATATGGAATTTTATTTAGCAAAGTTTGTAGTAAGACTAACGAAACAAAGTCAAAGCTTTGTTGCTGTACAACTGACAGTACCACGGTAGACCCATAAGTTAAAGTTAGCTATTCAACACAATTATACATTTTTCATGATTTAAGAAATTTAATTTGCACTAAAAATAGTTTTTGAACATTATAACTTTAGAACTCAGGTCCCTGATCACAGATGGTACAGAATAAAATGATAAATTCCGGCGAGATTTCTGAAATGATGGCAAGACGGTATCTATTTAAGGGCTAATAATATGAGCAAGTTAACCCAACCAGGCAGAAAATGAGGGCGAGTGTTGTGAAGCACATAATAAGCCGTACAGCCGGCAAACCTTGCACCTGGGCCGTCGACACCAAACCGATCCATTTTACAAATCCGATTTTCAATGGACTGGCACAGTCCATTCTAAACAGGAATTCATTGACAACGAGCTTTAGCGGCTAAAGTCTGCCATGAATGATCCTAACACGGACTTCCTGTTTTCGATGCAATTTGTCGTTTTTCAATATGACCATTAACAATGACCGCCAGGAATGACTTTTAAAGCTTCTATTAGATTTAATATGAGACTTTCCTTTGTACTCGGGTGGTTGTGTTGTGCGAGTTCCTACCTGAATCCGCTTACCCTAATTTCGGGACTTTATTTCCTCCGGAGGCAAAAGATCAATCTTTCGATTGTGTCTTGCTCATTTTTGTGCGACTTTTTCTTTTATTGTAACTTTCACTAAAATTTTTGAAATTTTACTTACGTTAGCTTAAAAAATGACCACAGTTAAGTTAGTCTTTCAATATTATTAATGGCTCTTGAATTGTAAAATAAGACTTATTTAGCATTTTTGTTATTGAAAAGTCCAACAATACTTTACATGTATCATCCCTAAAAGGCAAACAACGATAACATTTACAGATAATCAAGAAGGAAATATTTTATTTCACACACAAGTATAATATTTATTTTATAAATGAACACTATTAAGCACTTAAGCTTAAGTTTGTGTGTGGCATAAGAGAAGAAAGTTAAAATTAAATCAAGTGTTTAGTAAAATAAAATAAGCAAGTAGTAATTGTGGAAATTTTACAAGTATTAATGTAAGAATAACAATATTATTATTATTATTATATAGCAAGTTCTGTTAGTAGGGGCCGTGAAGGCCTCCGCCTACGGAAAAGAAAAGAATTAATGATAAAAAACAACTCGATAAGTGAGCAATTAAAAAAATATATTTGTAATACCCGATTTTATCCTAACTAATGCCAATTATAATAATAAGAATTGCTCCCAATCTAATCTAATTTAAAAAATTAAGGTCGACTACATGTTAAGACTGACTGTCTCTGATTTGAAAGATAAGTAAATTTCGGAATTTGTGGCACACAAAGCAAACCTCGATGCAAAGCAAACACAATTTGTACGTATCTAAAATAAATACTAATAAATTAAACTTCGAAGGTGATGTAATAGTTCGGAAAATTTTCAAGTTACTAATAGTAGAATTATTACTATTTATTACGTATGTATGTACATTAGAATTAGGTTTTACATTTTTTACTCAAGTCCCTATTATTTTATTGATATTCCTAGTTTGTTATTACGCAACGTGTGTTTATTTATAATATGTCCCGTTGTTTATATAATAATATGTACGATTTAATTTCATCGCCTCAGGCGAAGCAAGTAGATACTATTGTAATCGTAAAAAACTCCTTCCAACATCTTTTCAGATATCCTGATTTGCACTTAGCTTAAGTTTTTATCATTGATTTAATAGGCATATTTTAGACCAAGCAAATTAAATTTGTTTTTTCTGTTTTAAGATTTGAACTATTTGTTAGAAAAATAATATTTTACTTAGGGTTGGTTGCCAACGGATCCCTTTTAAAGAGAACATGTAAACATGTTTTATTTTTAACACAATTCTTTTGACCTCTATCTTTTTGTACGTATACCCAGACCGTTTTCTTTCTCAATTCCTTCGACTTTTAATTATTTTAAATTTTAAACAAAAACTCGGTGCACATATAACAGCTGTAAGTATAATTTGAAGGCAGTTGTAAAAAAATCTCAATATGGAAAATGTTAAAAAATAATTTCCTGTCTCAAAGGGATAAAACATTTTAAATAAATACTGTTGAGTTTCATCCAGAATTATTACAAGTTTATTAATTATTTTTGCAATACTTTCCAAAATGATAATGTAGGAAGAATATTTTCCATGACCAGCAGCCGGTGAACCAAAAAAAAGGGTATAAGTTGAAAATGTCCACTCTGAAGTATTTAGTTTATAATTATAACGGTATTTCGTGTTTGCAATTAAAAAAATGACCAAATTAACAATGTAGATAAATATAGCGAAAAAGATGATGAGAATGAGGATGCAGATTATTAAATTAAATTTAATTATTTTTTTAAGGGCTACTTGCATTATAAGTACAACTGTTATATTTTTCATATATTTTTGTTTCTAACCATAGTAACTGAAGATGAATATTTTTCTTTCAAATGTTTTCTTAATGATCCTTAACATTGGACAACCATAATTTTGTATACCGGGTGCTGACTTGGGCGACGCACCATAGCAATTTGCATAGTAAATTCTTTATGTCCAATTATTTTCTCCCCTAATTATTTTAGAGCGAAAGTGTTAGTACAGTTTTTTGTAGAGAAGAAAATACTGCATTCACTCATACTTTTGCTAATAATTTTCCATTTTTCGGAACCGAAACAATGCAAATAATCAAACTAGCATTTTACAAAGATCAATGATGCCATAGAATTATCTAAACAAGCAATGCACTTACATTTGTCTATCATTGCAGTTTACTTTTGCATTTTCAGGTTATTATAAAACCATACAAGGGATAATAAGCAACCATTTTATTTATTTTCGCACAAAAATAATCGAAAATCAAATTGAATGTTCAAATAACCCACCATTCGTTGCTGAACAATAGCCCAACCTATCGTAAAACTATCGCTTAATATTTGCTGATTGATACTGAGTTATTTGAATATAATTTTTCAGCTCTTCTAGATTTTAAAATGCCCATCTAGAGTAAAGCAAAATTAATAATGAATTATTATAAACGTCAAACAGCAATGACAAACGAACAAACAACACATATTGTTTGTTTAGGTAATTCCAATGCACCACGGATTTTTTGAAAATTGAATTTTCGTTTTCACTGCTTTAAACTATTCCGGGAAATGGAAAGTTTTAAACATTAGTATGAATGCATGCAGTATTTTTTTCTCTACAAAAAATGTCTTTACACTTTAGCTTTAAAATAATTGTGAGAGCAAATAATTGAATATAAAGAATTTACTATGCAAATCCCTATGGTGCGTCAGGCAAATCAGCACACGGTATATCTTAGATTCTACCCTTGACAAAAATAGACATACATACCTTCAACCCAACAGATACAGAGTAAACATCTTAAAAATTTGATTCTGCTCTATATCGTTGTTAAAGAAAAATTATATTTTGCATACAGCTTAAGCTTTTCTCCTTGAAGAAACTTGGTACATTTATGATCCAATAGATAGAGGGTAAACAACAGATACAGGGCGAGGATATTTTTAATTTAGTTTATTTAAAATGTCTTTTTTCAAAACTTCCACTTGAGAGCAAAGTTCCTTGTAAAGTCCTTAAAAGATTTTTGTAAAATTAGAAATGTGTTTTATATTCTTGTATATTTGGTCCTATTTTATTTGTGCTCTATTTTGTTATTTTAACATTTAGTTGTTGGGTTTCTGCTTGAATATATACCTGTTTGTTTTGAATACATTACATTATATATACGGAAATAAATTCAGAATTTGTGCAATAAAATTAGTATTTTTGTAACGATATTTTTCGCATACTGAGTAAGATTGTCACCTTTTTGTGCAACCAAAAAAGATATGTGATATATTTGTGAGTGATCTAATATGCAAATAGTATTTCAGATAAAAAATTGATTTGTCAAGATCAAACAGCTTAAAACGACGAGCAGGAAGCTTATTTACGGTTGCAGCAGCAGATATAATAGAAAAATAGATTTCGCTAATATTTTTTCCAGAATATGATTTTAAAATTGTTCATTTTAACAAATATACAAGCAAAAGAATATAAGAACTTTCACAAACCGTTACGTTTCTCTATTCTACACACACATCCATGATTAATTTTTGTTATTTTTATATAACAATCCAATATTTGTTTTTTTATGATTGATATGACTTCACTTTGTTTGAGCATATCTCTACCGCAAGGTTAATTTTATGAAATGCAGTTATGTACTTCAACCCAAGTTTTACTAGATAGTCCATGATTCCATGTACAATAATCAATAGCAACTTTATTATTATTAAACAAATCTGAATATAAATTCAATATGGTAGCTGTATTTTCATATTTGACAAGTAAACTAATTGGGAAATTATTAGTTATTATAGTTTGAACAACTAGTAGGCACTTGAAATTTCGAATAGACATCTCTAGCAAAAATCTCAAACTGTCAATTACAGTTCTGTATGACTGTTCTGCCATCTAACAAAAAATCGTCTATGTTTCTGGAAGGTGGACGATATGTCGCAGTGATACCAACAACTCTATTATGGAGGAGAACATGTACTATTATTATTATTAATAGTTTCTTAACATATACAACAGCTCCATCATTTTGATTAAAATTTCCAATATTATACCTAGCACATTTTATTATTATGAATTGCATAACTGTTAGGTCATATTGAATATTCAAGATTTCTGTTAGTATAATTACATAAAATTTTATCTTTAGTAACTCAAAATATAGAAGCAGTTTATTGTAATTTTTTCTTAAAGTTCTGATATTTAAAAGAAAGAATGTTATAGAAGGTATAACGTCATTAAACAGTTCAGCAAAATTCTTCATTATCGTGTACGAGTATTATCGTTTAATTAATTAACGAATCAAACCAATGATTAGCACTATTTACATCACAATACCAGAAATATTTGTTACAAATCCGCAATATATTAAAATAACATACACAGCACTTACCATCCGTGTTGGATTCGTCCCCCTCTGAGAATGGATTCACGGACCTGAATTATTTGAATCACGGATACGAGGTTCAGATCAGTTTTATATAATAAACTAGAATTATTGTAAATACTGACTTATTAAAACGAAGAAACTGCAATGATTGTAGATTTAGAGTTTATGATCTGCATAAAGTTAAAAAAATTAAAACTATTAAATAAATATAAGTTATTTTTTGTTAGCATTCTGGCAGAACCAAAATTTCAAAGTTTTTCGAAAAGATCTTGTTTCCGTCCGCCTTTGCATTTCGCGCTTTTAACAACATAAGCAGAATAAATCACAACACCTGTGCAAAAATATCCGAACCACAAAAATTATTCGTGTCAGAAAAAAAATCGAATCACCGAAAATGATTCGAATCATTTTGCGATTCGAATCCAATTTGTGTGTATCTGAATTTAAAAAAAATGGTTTAATACCAATTAGAATCATAGATCAATTTGTTCTAAAGTATTCGAATACATCTTTCGAATCCTCAAAAAGGATTCTAATCCTGCCGAGTGGTTCGAATAATACCCAGCTCTGTGGGTATTTATAAGATGTATACACTGCTATGTACAATAAACCTTCCATTTCGGCTCTGTTTTAAGCTTTTCCTGCCAGCTCTATGTTTTCTTCGCAAATAGTTTATCCATTGTGTTGACAGCCTTCTTCTACTTCTAATCGAATCTCTTGACCACCATTCTAAATTTCGCATGGTCCACCTTTTGTCCTTCCTTCTGGCTACATATCCAGCCCAGATCCATTTTAATACCGTTGTTCAATGTTATGACACGTTTTGTTAATTTTCTTCAAATCGCATACTCGGTATGCCATCAGACAAAATTAGATCGACATTCGACTCCTGCAAACTTTTCGAGACTGAAACTGCAAGGGGGCTTAGAGAAAGAAACTGGGAATCTTGGAGAGTAAATCTGGTTTGTAGTTGAATCTAAGTCAGCAAATAGTACTGGGCATATGTGGGATAAGCCGAGGATGTAGCATTAGTATCAAGCCTCAGGTTGTCACCCAAACCTCGCAACCGTATTCCAAGCTGAGGTAGTAGCTATACTAACCTGCGCACAAAATATTGTTTGGAGATGCTGTACTGGTACACACATATAGAAATATTTTATCTGACAGCCAGGCAGCGTTGAAGGCTATACAAGCTCTAGAAGTAAATTTCAGATTAATACAGGAATGCCTAAATATGTTGGTAAAACTGGCAAAATACAACAGGGTTATCAGAAAGCTGGTGCTGTAACAGCGGATAGTCTTGCAAAAGATTCCGGGACACCCTAATCGAGACAGAACCTTCATGCAGGATAGCGTATAAATAAGACCGCAACAGAAGTAATCAAAAAACGATTAAGAGACCGGTATAGCCAATACTGGGAGGAAACCCCGGGACTGAAACAGCCACATCAGTTCATAGGGAACCCATCCAAGCAAAAGAAAGAACAAGAGCCCACACAGCAAAAACTTACTATTTTTGTACTACGTTGTAACTTCAGAGAGTTCCTTAATAGTTGCGGATGTCGCAGTTTTCCTTACAATTTAGTCACTAGGCGATCGCTGTTATGTTACTACAAATTGTAACGTTACTGCAGTTAGTAAGGAAATTGCCGCAAGATTGTCAATTTGTTGTAAGGAAAAAGTAAAAGAATTGTTAAAAGAAAGTCACCTTGTAGTATAAAAAATGTCAAGAGATAGTTATTGCATTGCAAGGAAATAGTAAAGCAATTGTCACTTTATAGTAAAGAAATTGACAAGAAATCGGCAATTTGTTGTAAAGTAACAGTAAAAAGATTGTTGCAGCACAATCACTTTGTAGTATGGAAATTATCAAGAGATAGTTACTGCATTGTAAGGAGATAGTAAAACAATTGTAACTTTGTAATCAAGAAGTAGTAAATTTGTCGTATAAGAACAGTAAGAAAATGGTTAAAAAGTAGTCACTTTTTCGTAAGAAAATTGTTTCTTTATAGTAAAGAAATAGCTACATTATTGTAACGAAAATGTAATTTACCGAAGAATGCTCATATACTAGGGCCGCAAATAAAAGTCATAATGTACAAAATGTATTTTTCTTCAAACGGCAGTAAAACATGGCATTATACTGCTGGATTGATGATGCTAAACTGTCACTTTATTGCCAAGCGGCACATAATATTATCTGCCGCTGACGAGCGGCAGATAAAGTTATTATCTGCCGCTGACGACTTTATCTGTCGCTCGTCAGCGGCAGATAAAGTTATCATCTGCCGCTGACAACTTTATCTGCCGCTCGTCAGCGGCAGATAATATTATCTGCCGCTGACGAGACCAAGTAATTTTCTTCGAATTTTGTTCACAAAGTTGTAAATAATTTGTTATAAAAACGTTTGAAGAAAAAATACTATATGTTATTCGGAGCAAAAGCATTTTTATGTGGCTCGGCTGTACTTATCGCAAGCTCGGCAGATAACCCGTCCAGCCTCGCCACATAAAATATAACTTTTGCTCCTAATAACATAATATACTATTATTAATTCCAGACATTTACATCCTTAATGTGTTATATATTATATTATAAACTAAACTAACCTAAACTACAACTAGATTATCACTTATAATACCATGAGCAGCCAAAGTTATGTCGAATATTTTTGCTATGGTATCACGAATGTCCATTGCGCTTACGTTCGATTAGGACTCGTGCTAGCGCACTCGTCCTAATCCCAAGTGCATGGGCATGAGTAGTGATACCACCAAAAATATTCTACTTAACTTTGACTAAGAATGGCATTCGAGGGACCAAACCAATAAATCAAACTACTTTTTCAGATTAGTTTTCAGTAAATGTAGCAACAAACTATGCAATTTCTACAGTAACAGAACACTAACATTGACTTTATCTAATAAAAATCACATTTGTTGAAAAAGTCACTTGAATACCTTCTAGGGAGATATTTCCGCTGATATTTTCTTAATTGGTCCACAAATGTCAAATTCTGGATTTTTATTGGTCACTTTTTGACAGACGACAGGTGAATTGAATAGTCAACCTTTTTTGCTAAAACTAAATATAATATTTTCCTGATTTAATTAATTATAATGTTAAGGTTTTGATGATGTCATCATATTCTTCAGTGTACAGTCAAAAAATTACAGAGCATGAAAACGTTAAAATTATAATTAGTTAAATCAGAAAAAAGAAATGTAGGGTGATTTTTTTAAAACTTAATTGCAGTAGGCCCTGGATAGCCCGAATCAGTTGGCAGTACTGAAGTGCATTGGCAGTCATGGAAGTAGTAGGTACCTACCTATATTATCTCCATGTTGTCAGTCTATATAATATATTTTATGGTCTATATCAAATTCAAGGTTAGTATGTTAGGTTTTGTTTGTCATTTGACACACACTGACGCAAAACCTGCAAATCTCCAATTTGACATAGACTGACAATACACTTCAGTACTGCCAATTGATTCAGGCTATCCAGGGCTTGCTTTAATTCAGTTTTTAAAAAATCGCTCTGTATATAAAACGAAGTAACATATTACATTACATTAAATAAACCTATAAAATTACCTATATATCTATTTTACATTTGTAGAATTTTTTGTAGATTTATTTTTGGAGCGGATACTATCTCCAGTACGGCGTATCCAAACTTTTACATGCCCCAGTACAGAAGCTTCTGTGGCGTTGGGATGCAGTTTTTTGTTGCAGCTGAAACAAAAGAATTGTATTAGAATAAAAACGATATTAAAAATATCCGTAGAATATATTCGGGGATAGAATTGACATGTTGCAGAATTTAAACTATGAATTGCAATGTTCTGTAATTTAAATTTAAAACATACTCAATTTGAAATTAATAAAAAATTGGTGACAATATGAAAAATTACAATCTTTTAAGATTTTAAATAGCTTGCCTCTCTAGACAGAGCTTGTGTAATGTAATACCTATTTAAAAAGTTGAAATAAAAAACGACTTACCTGCACTATCAATCGGAGATCTCAAAATGTATGAAGTTTTTGCTTATTGCGACTGCAGAGCTATACACTGTTCACTGCTGAATAAATCGCTAATGAGAAAATTAAGAACACCGTAAATTCAATAAAAACATTTATTAAACAACAAGCTCCGTGAGCCAACTTCTCCCGCTTACAGCTCCTTAAATTCTCCAAATCGTATATGTATCACTTAACAGGAAACAGGCACATCTGGTTCAAATGACTATTTCTTGCCGACTGAACACTAATTTGTCGTAAATTTATTACTTGCGGTAACCGACAGACGACAAATAGCGGCAAAATAGTAAAGAAATTGTAACATTACTTATTACTGTAAGAAACCAGTAAAGTTGCTATTTTTTTACGGCAATCTACTAACAAAATAGTAACATCACAATAAAATGATTTACGTTTATTTGCAGACTTTCATATATATGACTATTTCTTGCCAACTGAACACTAATTTGTCGTAAAGTTGCTACTCACGGTAACCAAATAGGTAATAAATAGTCAGGCGACAATTAGTAGCGATAAAATACTAAAAAAAATGTAACATTACCTATTACCGTAAGAAAGCAGTAAAGCTACAATTTTCTTAGGGCAATCTAGTAACAAAATAGTAACATCACAATGAGTTTACGTTTATTTGCAGACTTGCTTGTATATGACTATTTCTTGCCGGCTGAACACTAATTTGTCGTAAAGTTGCTACTCACGGTAACGAAAGAGGTAATAAATAGTCAGGCGACAATTAGCAGAGGTAAAATAGTAAAGAAATTGTAACATTACTTATTACCGTAAGAAAGCAGTAACGCTACCATTTTCTTACGGCAATCTAGTAACAAAATAGTAACATCACAATGGGTTTACGTTTATTTGCGGACTTTCATATATATGACTATTTCTTGCCGGCTGAACATTAATTTGTTGTGAAGTTGCTACTCACGGTAACCGAATAGGTAATAAATAGACAGGCGACAATTAGCAGCGGTAAAATAGGAAAGAAATTGTAACATTACTTATTAACGTAAGGAAGCAGTAGCGCTACAATTTTCTTACGGCAATCTAGTAACAAAACAACAACATCACAATTTGTTTACTATAATTTGCAGATTTGCATGGACGTGACTATTTTTTTTCTACTGGGTGAAAATTTTCTTGCACATTACAACAGATGAGTAACATAATAGTAAATAAATTGTAAAACAACAATTATCAGAGGGTTGCATTGTAAAGAAATAGCAGCATTACAATAGGATCGTAAAGAAATAGCAAAAAAATAGTAACTTAACTATACTTTCTAGTCAATTTTTGCTGTGTGGGAGTCTTGCCGCTGAATAGGACGCGTTGCCGGGTTAAAAGATGATCCAATCTGCACATGGTGTGTGGAGGATTAGGAAGCATCTACTCACATCTTATGTCAATACGCAACTCTAGAGCTGAGCCCGAAAGAAATCAAGAACGTAACCACTGACAATACTCTAGGACCTTTAGATGACATGGGCATATAAACCACGCAGGAAATAACTGGGGTCACACTACTTATTTTAAGCTGCAGTGCTGCTAGACTGAACCACGCCACCTGAGAATAATAATCATATTTCCCTTCATATAGTTTCGTTTCTTACTCTCCATTCTTCTTTGAGTTTTTAACCTCTTGACTAATCTTTTTGTCATAGTCAACATTTCATCGCCGTAGTTCATAACAGGTAAAACGCATTAATCCCATACGTTTAAATTTAAACAGATTGAGAAATTGAGTTTCTGAATATATGGTTTCATTTACCGAAAAGTGTCTAACCATAGGCAATTTTGTTTTCATAAAGTAGCTATGTATATATTAAATAAATTGATATCCGATGTTTATATTCTCACTTAGCACTAAGTTTTCTTTTTGTTTTTATGTTGAACTACAGAAAAATATCTAATTCAGTTTTCAGTAATATATATTTATAATATACTTACATCAATACCTTCTGATATTAAAATAATGTCGTCGACAAAGCCGACATAATTGATTCCTCTGTCTCCATGGAAGTATTTAAGTTTTTATTCTAATTCATTTGCTGAGATTTCGGGCTGTTTTTAACTAAATTACAGCTTTGCTATTCGAAGAATTCTTCTTTGCAGTATTAGAGTGTAATTGTTTTGTTTTTTCCATTCCATCTTCTTCATTCTTCAACTCAAAATTTATTGTGTAATTGTACTGTCATATGGCTCTTGAATGCTTTTGAAATGTGGGTATGTAGACGTATCTTGCGTATACCATGGACAACACACCAGGCCAATCTCTATATATTAAAATAACTTAATATTGACACACGACTGTTCACGAAAGGTAACCAGTCTTTCCGCCGATACTTTGGTCACATATCGGGAAGAAATTCCATGCGTGGGCGACAACAGTGTCAACTACCTTATAATACCACCACACACTCTCGTGGGGTAAAGCATAGAGGAAGAAGAATGTCTCTTCCTATTGCTTTCTATATTGTTTTGTTTAAATTTCTGCATTCTTTGATGTTTTTGTTATCCTCAACGTTCTTCCTTTTTTAGTATTTTCTTGGTATTTTCGTTAATTTGTCCCTCATATTTCGCACTGTTTCTTTGTGTATTACATTTGTTCAATGCCTTTTCAACCAGTGCTAATATCTGGTCATTTACTTAATGCCCTCTGGTTTTGGGCCACAAAATCTTAGTTGAAACCCCAGTAACTACATCGGATATAAAAATACTGTATCGACTTCGCTGCTATTCGCAATTTGACTTTGGCAACCGTGCGATCTTAATGTCTGAAGCTTCTCAAAGAGAAAAGACCCCTACAATCCGGATGGTTACAACAAGGGAGACAACATTTAATGTTAGGTATCTTCCAGTTTTTCATGGTTTGTCTTTTTATTTTATTTCCTTGCTTTTGTATTTACAAAGTAGCGCTATTGTCACCGTGGGATGGTTGCTTCCTGTTTTATATCTTTTTAAAATAAACTGCACTATACATGTATACATACGTTCCTTATCGACTATAGTAGAGTCAATTTAATTTCTTGTGTTGCGGTCAAGTTTAGATCGACTCCCTATTTTTGAAAAAAGGTATGCAATGAAGGTATTGCTTACCTACAGCTGTTGCTATAACATAAAGTTAAGCGGTGTCTGTCCTTTATTTTTTCTTTCGCATACACGATATACTAAAAGACATACAAAACAGAAATATCTTACCAGTGGAAATTCCATTATGCTATCCATAGCAGATAACACTGTACAAAATGTTACTTTAACAATAATTTCATGCAATTGAAAGTGTTTACTGTAAAAAATGTAATATAAAACAGTACTGGGCTGGTATAATTTCTAATTGCTGAAGTATTTTAAAACAGTGGTTTACCTGCTTTTAAGGTAGATACCTTACTTTTATGGTGCTAGAGAAGTAATGCTATTGCAAAAGGTGGGTTAATATGCATGCACCCTAGTTCGTCGAATATAAAGCACATGACGTAACTCCACTTCCGTAAATTATTCGACAAATTAAAATGTATAAGTACTGTCGCTTCTTCTTTTTTGAACCTTATTCTCATCTATTGCAGAGGGACGATAAGCAACAAATAAGGAGATGCTGTTACTTACAAATTTGATAATTAAAAAATGATCTAAATTATCCTATAATACTTTTTTAAATAATCGTTTGAATAACAAGGGGGACATATTACTAAACCTTAAAAACTTACCACGAATTCTACACCATATACATCACTATTTACTTTTAAGAGTTCAAAATCAATATTATTTGTATGACTATGCAGTTAGAATACAAATTATGTGCTAATACCAAGGGTTTACATAATAAAATACGATGGGGTGCAAGCGCACCATGCCTTGGTTATCAATATAAGTTGTGGACCTTTGGTAAGAATAAAGAGAAAATTCCTTATCGATAAAAGCATTTTTAAAAATATAAAATTACTGAGCTTCTGCCACTTGTTAGATACATTGAGACTTGCCAACAAGGTAAGCATTAATTTGTGAACCTTTTCTTATTAAGTTAATTGTTTGTATCGAAGTTTTTTCTGTTTCCTTTCTTAAGATTGCAAACTTTTAATTGTGCCAAATAATCAAAAAGCATTATGAAGAACTGCAAACAATAACTGTAATTTTTTAAGCAATATGTGTTTTATAATTGCACTAAAAAGGTGTCGCAGTAACTGCTAGGCTTTCCTTGATTTATAAAAGTCAATAATCTACGTATTTGAACCGAATTCTATTAGAAACGGTAAAATGGTAGTAATAGTTTTTGACTATTTCTTAATTCGCTTAGAAATAACATTTTTAGGGTGTCTAGGGTAATTGTAAGATCTTTTTATACAGATCGAGACAGAAAATTGGCACTTTTAATTCACTAACTCTGATATTACATCAATAAATGAAACTTCTACTTCTTCTTCTTTATGTTCACCCAAAAATAGCATCACAGTGTCGGGGTAGAGAGCCAATTTTTGTATTCTCTTCTATTCCTGAAAAGGATTCGAATTTGATCCAGGGTTTTTACTTTTCTTCTGCTGTTTCCTTGCTGTTATCTTCCCAAACCTTCTTTGGTCTTTCTTTTACTATTTTTTCATCTGTTCTCATCTCAAAAAGTTTCTTCGAGTAACGTATGTTGTTCATCATATTCAGATGTCCGTGCCATCAAAATTTATTGTGTTCTATTTCGTCTACTATCGGGCAGTTCTAATTCTCAGGAATTTTATTTCTGGGGCTGTTACACTCGATCTATGTTTAACATTGTCCATGTTTCAGATGCATATAGTAAGGTAGGTATGTAGATTGTTTTATATAGATTTGCATTTTTGCTTGGTTCTTTCTTGTAAATTAATGTGTTGTTTATTTGGTAGTATAGTTTATTGATTTTATTGATTCTATTCGGTTTATCTTTGGAATATACGTCTCAACTATTGGATTAACTCTACTGTTTCTTTTTTCAGTAGTTTTGGGTATATGTTGTCTTCTCCTGGTGATTTTTTTCCCGTTTTATGTTTTCTTTAGGGCTTCCTCTACTTCTTCATCTGTTATGTCTTCATTTATTTCGTGGAATATTTCTTCATCATTAATTGTTTCTTCATTTTTATAGCCCATTCTCTAAACTCGTTTTCGTATGTTCTTTCCACATTTGTAGAATTTCTTGTGTATTTGTCTGTACTTACTTCGATTTTCTTTCCAAATTCTTTCCATGCCGCTTTATTGGATTATTTCACCGCTTCTTTTGCTTTTTTTCTTTTTAATATAGAGGTTTTGCTACTTTGTCCTGTTTTTTCTATTAGGTGGATTTGCTATGCCTTCTTTTTTCTTTAATCTTGGTTTTGACATTTTCGTTCCACCATTTAGTTCTTTTCCGTTTTGGGTTTTCTTGTACCCTTTTTATCCTGCATATCTCTGTTGCTATTCGCAGTATCTTGTCTTGGACTGTGGTTCATCTTTTATTTAGTGTATATGGGTTTTCATCCTGTAGTTCTTGTTGTTCAAGTAAATGCAGTTTTCTTGCTAGGGCTTCCTCTTACTGTTGTTGCATGTTTAGGTTTTCTAGTGTATGGAGGTTTACTTTGTTGTAATTTTTTATATCTTTATTCTTTGGGTTTTTGGATGTTTGTATCTGCCCCCACCAGTTTATGATTTGTACTACTTACTTCTGCCCCTTTTATAACTCTCAGGTCTTAAATGACATATCTCATATTTCATGTATAGGTTATATAATCGATCATGCTTTTATGTCCTAATTGTTTCGCTTCGTATTTTGTCTTATGGACTTTTTTATGTGTTTCCTATTAGTAACTGCTAGCTGTGATGCGACATTCTAGCATCCTTTCCCCGTTGTTATTTATTTCACTCTCCAATCCACATGCACCCATTTTCCATATCCCTGTTCTTTGCACGTTCCAATCTCCCATTATTTGTATATGTATATTTGTATTTTGCATTTTTTTATTGTACGTCGTAGTTTTTCATAGAATGTATCTTGATCATGTGCAATGGCCGTTTCTGTTGGTGCATGTATTTGTATGACCCCAATATTTTCCTCTCTTTCTAGGTTCATGGTTATTATTCTCGAGTTTATGATTTCCCAGCTGGTTACTTTTCTATCTATCTCTCTATTTACTATAATCTCTACGCCATCTGTCGCTCTTACTCCTGTTGGAGCGCCGGAATATTTGAGTGTATATCTTGGTCTAAAGATTTTGTTCCACTTCCTTTTTTTTGACTTCCGATATTCCAATAATGTGTATCTTGTACTTTTGCATGTCTTTTACAATTTCACTTAATTTCCTGTAAGGGTTGTAATATTTGATATTCCAATTCGTATCTCTGAATCATTGTACCTTCTGTGAGTGATTAGCCCAACGAGAAGGGCCCCGTTACCTCGGAACCACTGCCAGGGCTGCTTATTGTGAATATTCACAGCAATCCTGTTTCCAGGACTTCCCCCATCCGCCGCCCGGGGGACGCGCTTTCTAGGAGTAAGGTCTCCCGAGAGAATATGGAAGAATAAATGAAACATTAAATACAACTCAAGAGAAAAAGCAACGAATCGTATGAAGAGCATTGATATATTTTTTGACAATGACGTCCGGTATAAGAAAATGGGAAATTTTACAAAATTTAATGAGAATTTTGAACTATAGGAAGACAGGTGACAACTCTACATGAAACTTTAAATCAATAAAAAAATTGTAATAGGTACACAGTATTTTTACTCTTAATGAAATTTAAATTGACTAATAATGTACGTACATTTCATGACTATTTAATTCATTTGGATCAATTTCATTAACTTTTTCACGTACTATCCCAATATCGAATATCATGAAATGAGAGGAGTTCAAGGTTTAGAATTGTACGTCTTAATCTCATCTGTTCTCACTTTCCATTAGCTTTGTCATCCAGATGCGCCAGTCATTGGACGTATGCAACTGCAGAAAGTTTTACTAATTCAGGTAAATGTATCTGCCAATAAAGAATTTATAGAAGAATGTTAAGACAAATGTATCTGGAAGTCTTTCAAGTGCCGTATATATTGTAACCACAAATCATTAAAAAAATACCTTAAAAGCCTTCTGAAAGAAATGTCAAACATTATAAAAAATTAAAACCTCTTTACTGTTTGCTTTGTATGTCTCTGTATCCATAGTGTTTCGAAATTCATGGTTTTGAAAATCTAAAAAAGGGCTGGAAAACAGCCTTAAAGCTCAATTTTATATGTAATGAAGTAGCTACAATAATCCATGCCAATTTTTTAAAAACAAAAGAAAGTTCAAATTATAATTATATCGGAAAATGGAAATATTAAAGAACGTGCTATTTTGGATAAAAAATTGCTTGAAACTTGTAAACAACCCTTTTTACATAATACCGTCCAAATCTTGTTATTTGCAGAACGTTATTTATATTATATTATTTAAATTATATATTTATGTTTGACATGTTCCTCAAATGAAAGCTGAAAGTATTCATTCGTACAATATTAGACATGTAAAAAATTACATTATATTAATGCTTAAATATCTCAAGGAAGAATTATTCAAATACAACTGAAATTAGTATTTAACACATACTTTAAAAGTAATACTTGTTGGATGAAACTATAGCAATAGAAATGCCTTTCTTATGTAAATCAGTATTGACAATTCATAGATGTTACAATGAAATAATATAACAATAGGTACAAAATAAAACTATTTATTTCTGACTCAAAAAAGAAAACAAAATCTTTGCTAAATTTTATCTGTAAAAATGCAAACTAATTACTTCCTACTTACGTACATACCTAAAAGTTAGTAGTGCACTGCCTTGCCGAAAATGCTTTTATTAAACTTGGAGCTGACACCAACGCGCTAAAATATCGGCTAGGGTAGCGACCAAATTAATGACTTCAAAATGAACGCTTGCATGCCTGCTTCAGAAAGAGCACATAAAGAGGGCCTAATGTTATCTTTTTTGGTAGTTACGGCGTGCGTATTGTATACTAATTATTTGCATGACAAAGCATAAAGCCAGCAGCTATTCAAACAAGTTGCAGGTTACCATCCTGTGTAAGGAAGATGGATGTTAATCGCAGAGTTTTCTGACCTACGCGCTATATTCTGGGTAAATGAGGTGCTAACTACGATAATAATAAACTAACAATTTTTTTTAAATATTGAAGCATGTTCTATTTGAAGTCGGCGCGAAATGAATGAAGTATAATTTTGGTATGGCCCATGAGTACTAATAGTAGTAGTCGAAAGCGGACAAAGCTGCAGACTTTTCTTCCACTCATTAGTTAATTTATAATAAATGTTCAATGACATTTAAATAGTAATACGTACCTAGACAAGCTATTAAACTGGTAAAATATGTAAACAAAAATTATTTTAAATTATTATTACTTTTGTTAATATTTAGAGGTTTTCGCAGTCTATCGAAATAAGAACAATGAATGAAATAAATGACAATCCTAATTTTATAAAAAAAAACAACAAGATAATTAGAGTGGCATCGAAAATGATTGAACATGTCGTTGATTTTGATGTTTACTTTGCTGCCTTCCATTCTATAGCGATCTGAAGTATAGTTCAGTGGCGTAACATATTGTTTTTAATTTAGCTTTCAAATAATGCAGAAACTGCTTTTGAAACTTATTAAAGCAAGATTAATTCGAATACAGCCGATTGCTATTTTGAACTTGCTCTCCAGATTAAAAATAAGCTTTAAGGGAAAACTTGTAAAAGTAAATTAAAGTTCAGGGCGCTTCATTCAACAAGTAGAAATATTGCCTTTTCAAAACCCAGTCATCTGGCACACCGTTAACGGCGTACTGGGTGAGGTGGTTAGCAGTACAACTTCGACGGCTGCCTTATTTCCCTACTTCCACATTCGTGGGTTCAGTACCCAACTTTTAAAGCGACTGAGTGGGCCACCCGCCAGTTGCCAGATGCGGGGATTGAACCCCGTACCATGGCATCGCAGCCGAGCTCCCTAACCGCTCGGCCATGCTGGCAATCTAATTTAAATTTTGTTTCTTCTGATTCATATCCGGATGTTGGAAATCATATTGGCAAGGACCATGGCCTATCTTAAAAATGCGTGCGAATAATTGTTATTTACACTAAAAGCAAAAATTATGACTTTATTATTATAAAACCATCAGTTAAGATTACTTACTATTGAACTAAACGGCTTTACGTTCAAATTACAATAATAGTGTTGAGCTAAAGGCATTGAATTTTAGGTGAAATTTAGGTAGTTCGATGGACGTGTGTGTATTTATTTATTTCATAATATGATTTTTATTAATTGTATGCAGTATAAATAATAATACCTATACTAATAACAATAAACGTGCGATAACTTCGAACAATATACAATTTCATTTATAAAATTATTTTTATAGGTAGGACACTGCCTAAACCACTTAGAGCGAATACACAAAAAACTGGTAATTACAGATAAACTATTAATAAGAAGCAGCCATACTTATTAATTTATTTCGTTTATATCTATGCTACAAATCTTTATACAGGGTGAAAACTAAAATTAATTCTAGTTTTGATCCTAACAAAACATTATTATAAGCGTTTTGTTAACATAACGACACAATATTTATTTTGACGTTTAACCGAATTAAAAATAGTTTTAGTTCTATTTATTTGTGTTTTCATAGTATAACTTAAAGCCTTAGGCTTAATTACAAGTTTTACAACAGCAAAACATAAAATTAATATGTGCAAAAAAAATAATGAGTTCTTATCATAAGTTAAATACTCAACTTATTTATTATTACGTACCAATTAATTATGTATACGATAATCTTTTAGTGCTACTTTAAACCTCCAAAAATGCACAAAATAAACTTTTCCGAGAGACTGTTATAAGTACGTGGCAATGCAACTACAAGGGATTTTAATCTAGTAGAGATGTGACAGTGACCCACCTCCAGCAGCTCAGAATTTCTAAAATTACGAAAAGATACACGATTCAATAATCTCGTTAATAAATTTATACAGCACGTGCAAAGCTTGAATTGTCCTGTTTTCTAGTTTAGGCATAATAAATTCTTGTCTAATTGGCTGATAAGAAGAAAATTCCGTGTTAATTAGATGCTTTTTTGTAGTATACGTATTTTAAAAATTTGTTTTGAAGTCTTTCTATTGCTTGTGCGTGATTCCCTTGAAGTGGTAGTCAAATAATAGAACCATGTACCAAATTTGATCGTATTAAGGAAGTATATAGGGTACACAAACCCTCGTGAGATTTAAAATTGATACAATTACGCATCATAAAGCCAAGGGATCTGAAACTATTGTTGCAATGGTTTTCCATGTGCTTATTGCATTTTAAAGTTGGTTCAAAACATATCTTAAGATCTCCTATTACTTGCTCTCTTTCTAAAACGATGCCATTGATGATATAATTATTGTACTGAAAATTAGATTTTAAGGAGAATGTCATACTGCAACATTTTTTGATGTTGAAGTATAATTTATTAATAATAATCCAAGTATACAGATTGTCAATGTCTTGTTGAAATTATTCTACATCTTTGAGTGTTTTTATTTACTTGTAACGTTTTAAATCGTCTACATACAATAAACAAGAACTAGACATCGGACAACTTTGCAGGTCGTTTATGAACAATACAAATAACAATGACCCCAGATTAGATCCTTGGGGACCACCAAAGGATGCAATGTAATCATCAGACGTAGAATCATTATATGACACAAACTGAACCCTGTTCTTTAAATAAGAACTAACAAAATCAATTAACTCTAATGAAAAACCATATTTAAAAAGCTTACTTAACAATATGCCTCACCTTGTCAAATGCCTTTGAGAAGTCTTTGTACACTACATCCGTCCTTCTCCCGTGATCATTTTAGTGCTGATGTCTTCACAGTTAAATTAGTAACGATACACCTATTCTAAAAATATAATTCTGCACGTGATTATAAATTCTGTCGAATAAGATAAACTCAAAAATGTTCGCTGGCACTGAAAGTATACAGATGGGTCTGTAATTTGAGAAATATTTTTTATTGCCATTCTTATGGACAGTTATTACCTTTGTTTTTTTTTTCAAGTATTGGGGAAAATTTGATAGTAATGAAAGGTTAGATAATATAAGTAACGGGTAAGTAAGAATATCTTGGTGCATTTTAAACAAATATGGAGGCAAACCATCTGGCCCCCTGATTTCTTAGGTTTTAATTTATTAAACGCATATTCTACTTCTTCAACACGAATCCTTTCACAAGTTAGAAGTGGTGATAACATCAACCTTAGAACTAAAAGTATCAACTCTATCTGAATTGAAAACAGATTTGAAATAATTTTGAAAGCCATTTGCTATATTTTTAGAACTATTAATGATATTTCCATTCTCAATAAACCCTTGAGGTGAGCTAAATTTACTCCTTTTAGTTTTAGCAAATGCCCAAAAGGTATTAGGATCATTAAATATATTTTCTTCAGTCATTTTTATGTAATTAGCGCAAGGTATTTTAGTTTTTCACACGGTGACGACGGTCAATATGATCACTAGATAAGTTTATCTTTTTAGATTTAATATATCAGATAGTTTCCCTTCGACATCTTACCGGGACTTTCTTGTACTCCAAATATCCTGATATTGTTGCGTCTTGAGTATTGTTCTAAATTGTCACATTGTATGGTAAGTATTTTGAAATTTTTTTGGGATTGAAAGGATGTTACAAGGCCAGATATAATCAGTTTGGAAATTTCTTACTTATGTTCCCTCGTTAACGCCATCTTGGGCAACAAAAATTTCATTATAGAGGCACACCACTTCCGATATGGAAGGCAAATAGCCCATTTCAAATAGATAGACGGAGGAACAGCTATACGCGTCTACTCAACGTGAAAGCACATCAGTATTCTATGCAAATCTGTTTCATCAAACGAATAAGTTATAAAAGTTTCGCTTTTTTTCAAATTTGTTTCATATAACCAAGATAAATTAACCATTGGGATGATAATCCAAACAATGTTACATGACCAGTGATATACTGGACTTTTCGTAATTTTTAACAGTGCTCTTTCTATGTACGTCATTTACGTTTGCACTTTGTATATAAGCACGCGTTGTGTCTATCTGCTTGTTTCGGTACGGTTAGTACGCTTTCATCGCCGGCGATCGACTTGTCGTCACCGTGCCCTTTATAATGCAACGGTAAGAAAGTCTGTTAGTTAGCGTTCCTAGCCAAGCGGATAAAGCATGTAACTAGCAATCGAATTCCGCCTATTAGAGCAGGTTCGAATCGCACAAAATGCGAAATTTAAAAAACAGTAAGATATTTTTACCTATTTTGTATATAACACAACACTCTTCAACAGTTGTTTTCTCTCTAATTAAAAAATTGCGCGTTCGCAATCTAGTAAATAGATTACCGTTGTGACTTATTATATTAGAAGTGTTCTTAGAGCGACTTTCACTCTGATGATGCAAGCTGTAATGTCTTGCGAAACGTTAGTCAATATGGGTGCACAAACAGCAACAAAGCCAAATCTGCTTACGTATCCTTGTTCTCAAGGTACTCAAACAACATGAGCCACCAAATAGCATAGACTTCGTGTGAATCCTTGCTCGATTTCACAAGGTGCAAGGCACATTAAGTCAGATAATGCTGGACGTTCATCTACTAAGACTACGTGGTCTAAGTCGGAATTCCGTTTTAGCAAAATTCAACATCAATACCTGGTGGACTGGTAATAGCCTGGTAGTAGGTATAGTATAGATATATTTAGAAAAGTGGTTTGTTGAAATCCTATCTAAACTTGTTCTATTTTAATGCACGTTTACAGCAACATTTGTAAAGATCCTGAAGTCCACAATATGAGTTCAAGTTTTATTTACTATTGGCAGTTATTTTCTATGATATCCAGCACTATAGAAGATACAAAAAAGAAAGGACGATGCCTTTTGTTTGACGGAAAAACCTTATAAATGAGTTTTCTTCAAAATACTTCGTTTGGACCAATGGCACATTAATTAAATTAATAATTTTGGCCTTTCATGTAAAAGCATTGCTTATGTAGTCAACCATTAAAAAAAACACGGTACTAACCTTGCAAATTATCTATCCAAGAGGCTGTTGCAAATCATAATTTCAGCTACTAACCTGCAGATGTCTAATCGTTTGCAAATCAGGATAAATAACTGTTAGCTGGATTGGTTAATCGGATAATTATAACATTTTAGCATTCCTAGGTATTTAAATATATACCGGGTGGATAAAAAAACGACTTCTGTTTGAGGCCCGATAACTCATGTTATAGTAGAGATACAGATTTGAGATTTTCAAAGCTAGTAAAGAAAGAATGAAAATTTATGTACACAACATTTAAATCATTTATTTCAAAAACTACCAAAACCATAACTTTTTAAAAATTATATTGAAAAAATGCTTTTACAGGCGCATTTATTTAGCAAGTTAAAATCTAGGTATAGAAACTACTTCAACCTATTTAAAAATCTTCTGTATTGGTCCTCCATTTTGCATATACACCGCTTTTAACCTTTTGTTAAACTGCAAAATTGATTTTCTAATTAAATCTAAAGATATTTCGTCCCACGATTCTTCTATCTTTTCACGCAATTCGTTCAGTATTTCAAACAGTCTTCTACACTGGAAATAAACCAGTTCTTGAAGTGCGTCCCAGCATCAGCTACTACAGTTAGTGTATTTAAAACCAAACATAAGATTCCGTGTAAAAAGCATTTTCGACAATCTTTTTAAGTTTCCGGTTCAGATATTTTTCAACAAACTTATGTGAGACTTGGCATCCATATTTTACGATGTTTCTTCGACAATTATTTCGAGGTTCACTTCATTTGCTGATTTAGCAGGGGAGCTGTACGGTGCCCAACTTGGAGACTTTTTTTATCCACCAGGTATACGGGTGACAATGAGACATGGGCCATGCTTATATCTTCTTTATTTATG
Source organism: Agriotes lineatus (assembly GCA_940337035.1). Taxonomy (NCBI): domain Eukaryota; kingdom Metazoa; phylum Arthropoda; class Insecta; order Coleoptera; family Elateridae; genus Agriotes; species Agriotes lineatus. The sequence continues at coordinate 85,042,845 of OW679202.1, forward strand.
AATCCATTTGGATAAAATTGTATACCATGACACTAGACATAATTTCTGATTGGCCGATAGATATAGTCAAAATGGATGACTTCCGGTTTTACCGGAAATGATACCAACTTTGATTTTTTAAATGGATCACCCTGTATATTTTATGTTTTTCTGAATCTACGAGTCAAACTACATATAATAGTCTTGCAAAATTTCAATTTTTTTAAACAAGCCAAAATATTATCTTACCGTTGTATAATTTAACTTCCTAAGAAAAAGATCCTACATTTGATTTCTAAGTTAGTTACAGTTGTGTTCATAAATTAGGAACTACTCTATAGCCATACTAGATAAAAATAATTTTTGATCATTATAATATATACCTATCCGCAAAATAATAAGTAGTATATTATGTTATTTGGAGCAAAAGTTATATTTTATGTGGCGTGGCTGGGCGGTTTATCCGCCGAGCTTGCGAGGCAGATAAGTACAGCCGAGCCACATAAAGATACTTTTTTTTTTTTTTTTTTTATTTATTTAATTGTTTCGGCGCATCCACCTGTTAGGTTATTAGCGCCAGAACTTTTGGTAATTTACATTTCATTGCGTCTCGTTATTTTAACAGTATATAGATTATTATTGCTACTTATATTTCGTTTATTAACTTAGTCACTTTCAGGAAGTTTATCATCTTCTTTTCGTTGGATTTGCCAAAGTGTAGAGCCTCCGATAGATGTTGTGGAAGGTGGAGGTTGCTTCGCGTGTCATCATATTTCTGGCAGTCAATGATTATATGTTTGACGGTTATTGGCTCATTGCAGCTATCACAGATGTCTGGACCCGTTGTTGGCCTGGCAAAAAGAAATTGGTGGGTAATTTTCGTGTGGCCTATTCTAAGTCTGGTAATGCACTGCTGTTCTTTTCTGTTATTGGTGTGGATGTCCCATGGTCGTGTTGTCGGTTTCAGTTCTCTCAGTTTGTTGTTGGTTGTTTCTGTCCATATTTCTTGCCATTTTTCGTGAATTTTGTTTTTTATTTCTCGTTTAAAATCATGGGGTAGTATAGCTTCGTACATCTTAGTATCAGTGCTTGTTGTCACTATTTTTGCAGCCTTGTCTGCTTCTTCGTTGCCTTGAAAGCCCATGTGTGAGGGTACCCAAAACAGTGTCACATCTTTATTTTGCAGTATAATGTTGTTTAATACTTCATGAACGTTTTGGACAATAGGGTTTTTGGAGTATGCGTTTGTTATACTGTTGATGGCACTAAGTGAGTCACTGTAGATTACAAATTTATTATTGTTCTTGTAGGTTGCGATGAACTTTACACTCTCTAGTATACCATATAGCTCTGCCGTATGAATACTTGCTAGTGGATGTAGTCTGAACCGGTAGTCTTGCCCATTTACAATGAAAGCTGCACCCACTCCATTTACACTTTTTGACGCGTCGGTATATATATCGGTACAGTTTATAAATTTATCTTTGAGTTCTGCAAACTTTTGTTTAAAAATTATAGGAAGCGTGTTGTCTTTGTTGTATTGGGTCAGGGTGAGAATAGTGTTTGGTTTTTTGTTTGTCCAAGGAGGGGTTTTGCTCTGCTTGGTGTGGGTTAATTTTGGGATATTTAGGTTGACGTGCTCAAGGATATTTTGTGTTCTAAGATTAAAGTCTGCTGATGTTTTTGGAATGTCAGTTGTTATACGGGTCGGGATGTTATGTTTGAAACAAGGGTTTGTGATTCTATTTGTCGCATATGAGAGTGTTAATTGTTGTCTTCTTAGTTGTAGTGGTGGTTCTCCTATCTCACATAGTATGCTATTTGTAGGACTAGTTTTAAAAGCACCTCCTACTATCCTCATTGCTGTGTGGTGTATGATGTCTAGAGTTTTTAATAAAGTTTTGCTTGCTGAGATATAAATTTGGCTTCCGTAGTCGATTTTCGATCTTATTAGTGATTTATAGATCCGAAGTAAGTTTTCTCTGTTGGCCCCCCATTGGTGTCGGTTTAAGGTTTTCAGCAGGTTTAATCTTTGTTTACAGTTTATTTTTAGATTCTGGATGTGTTCCCTCCACGTTAGTTTATTGTCAAACGTTAAGCCTAGAAATGTTATCGAGTTCACATACGCCAGCTTAATATTACTGAGTGTGATTTCTGGAATATTGTACGTTTGTCTTTTAGTGAAGAGCATACACTTGGTCTTAGAAGTTGAAAACTTGAATCCGGTTGTCTCCGTCCATTCTTCTAATCTTTTTATCGAATCTTGTATATGGCTTTGCACATTGGTGATGTTTTTCCCTCTGCTGTATATTGCTATGTCATCTACGTAAATAGATTTTCTAGTTGGTAGGCAAATTCTTTTTCCTACGTCGTTGACTGCTAACAGAAATAAGGTGGCACTGATTACAGATCCTTGGGGGACACCGTTCATTTGTGTATGACTGTTTGAATACACTCCTTCTATTCTAACTTTAAATTTTCTTTCTTGGAGAAAGTTCTTGATAAAGTAAGCTATATTTCCTAATAACCTGTGTTGTACTGCGGTTGTTAAGATGTTATGTTTCCAGGTGGTATCGTATGCTTTTTCAAGGTCGAAGAATGTTGCTATTAGGAATTGTTTGTTGTTATATGCTGCTCGTATTTCAGTTTCTAACGATACTAAATTGTCTATGGTAGAGTGTCCTTTTCTGAAACCTGTCTGTGAAGGGTCGATGATATTGTTGTGTTCAAGATACCATATCAGTCGTTTGTTTATCATTTTTTCCAGGAGTTTACTAAGGCAGCAAGTTAGAGCAACTGGACGATAACTCGATGATTGGTTTCCCTGTTTGTTTAGTTTTAGGATTGGTATTATTATTGACGTTCGCCATATATTTGGAAAGCTGTGTGTTTCCCATAAGAAGTTGTACATTTGTAGTAGATAATGTTTTGAGTTTTCGGCTAAGTTTTTTATTAGTTGGAATGGAATTTCATCAGGGCCTGGGCTTTTGTCTTTGCAAGATGCTAAGGCTTCTTCGAGTTCCCAGTTGGTGAATGGTAGGTTGATTGTGTGCTTGTGTTGTTCATCTAAATTAATGTTTTCCGTTTCTTTGTTAATTTTGTATTTCAGAAATTCGGAGTCGTATTGGTGGTTGCTAGAGTTATATTCAAATGTCTTGGCTAGTTTGTTCGCTATTTCTACGGGTGATGTTATTACGTTATCGTTATCTATTAGTTCTTTTATTTTGAATTGTGTATTGGTACCTTTTATTGCTTTAATTTTTCTCCACATTTCTTTTGGGGTACTATTGCAGTTTATAGAAGATACATATTTATCCCATGATTGTTTCTTTGTTGTTTTGATTGTTCTTCTGGCTATAGCTCGGAGTTCTTTAAATTTCGTTAGATTTTCTACTGTTTTGTGCTTCTTGTATCTGTTTAAGGCATGTTTGTAGGCCTTTGTCGCTTTTTTACAATTTTGATTCCACCATGGTACAGTTTTCCTATTCAGTGTGTTAGATGTTTTTCCTATTGCAGATTCTGCGGCGTTGTATATTAGTGTAGTAAAGTTGTTTATTATTGTATCTATGTCTTGTGATTGGCTTATTTCTGTTTCACTGGGTGTGGATAAAGATCGATAAAGATCCCAATTGGCATTCTTAAAGTTCCATCTCTGTGGTTGTGGTGTGAGGTTTGTATGTGTCCTATTGTGCTTCAATGTTATTTTTATTGGAAAATGGTCACTGTCGTGTAGGTCTTCTATGACTTCCCAGGTTATATTTGGTCGGATTTTTGGATCGCAAAAGGTAAGATCTATTGCGGAAAAGGTACCAGTTCCTGAGTCAAAATGTGTGGCATCACCGTTGTTTAATAGTAGAATGTTTTCTTGATCTATGAGGTTTTCTATTATTCTTCCTGTTCGGTCGGTATTTGTACAGCCCCACAGCTGATTATGTCCATTGAAGTCACCAGTTACTATGAATGGTGATGGTAGTTGATTTGTTATGTTTTTTAAATCCTGATAGGTGATATTTTGGTTTGGTATGTATATATTACATACAATAAATTTGAAGGGTGAAAATAGTTTGACTGCTATTACTTCCAGGTTAGTTTGGATTGTGATTTCTTCGGAATGATAAGCATTATCTACTAGAATAGCGACTCCTCCGCTAGCGTTTCCGCCCGTTTGACGATCTTTTCGATAAGTAATGTAGTTGTTTAGAGTTCCTTTTTGGGTATTTTTCAGACGTGTTTCCTGAATACACAAGCATTTCGGTTGGTAATACTTGATTAGACGTTGAATATGGTCTAGACCAGCGTTTCTCAAACTGCAGGCATCGGCGGACCCCTTATTTGCTTACAAAAATTCGAGGACCCCCATACAATTTTATCGACCATAGATAGTGTATGACTTATATACCCCTGTGACCTTGAAAACAGTTTACTTTGCTGATACATTAGGTATAGGTACTAAAATTAAATAATATTTGAGAGCTCGATATTTTTATTATAAAGTCGGGCTAGTAAAAACACAAGAACACTTACAAAATTAATAGAATCTGTAGTATCAATACAGGCGTACAATAATAATAATATTAATATAATGTGAATTGTTAATCATACATAATAATAACTATTGTTATTGCGAAGGATGGTGTTGTTTTACAGAAATAAGATTAAAAACGTTTGGCTCAAAAGTAGAAAGTTTTAATCGTAGTTGTGGTTCTACATTTTTTAAGCAATTTCCGTATTTTGATTTTATGTATACAAGTGTATAGGACGCTCGTTCACATAAATATGTCGAACAAAATGTCATTAGATGCGTCAAAGCTTTTTGTGATAACGCGTAATCAAATCGCAGTCGTAACCAAAAGTCCGTTACGTTTTAACATTGAACCAAATTTTAACCACCAAATTTTAACCACTGATGTTTTCGTTATCGAGTAAGCGCACGTGCAGTTATTTGGGGAGGTTTGTCGAACTTTACCGGCTGAAAAAACATGCCTGAAATGGTTCAAAAATAATTGCACAAAAAAGTTAATCTTTAAATCTGTGTCAGTTTTATATAAATACATATTATCCATATAAGAATACCTATTGATCAATAATAGATCTATTTGGGCTTAACTCGCGGACCCCTTAGATTGCGTTTGCGGACCCCCAGGGGTCCGCGGACCCCAGTTTGAGAAACGCTGGTCTAGACGTTTGTAAAACCCGTTGCAATTCCACTGTAGTAAATATGTTTGAGTCGTATTAGTCATTGTAATATATTTAGGTATGTAAGTGTACAGTTAGTATTCGGAGTCAGAATTGTGAGTATTTGGTCGGTTTTGTTTCATTTCTACTTCTATTTGGTTTATCATTTTGTTTGTTATTTTTGTGAATTTCGTTTTCATAGATCGTTGTTTGATTTCAGTGTATAGCGATTTCATCATTTTTATTAACGCAAGAGGGTCTTCCGTAAATTGTCTGGAAATTCCCAAAGGGTCGTTGGAGCCCTTGACATTTTCCAGGAAATCTTTGAGGTTATTAAAGGTTAGTAAGTAGTCGCTTGGTGTTAGTTCCATTTTCTTACGTATGGGTAGTAAGATTTCTTCCATGGATATTGTTTCGGGTTCCGATTCGCTTGATGTGTTGTTTTTGTGTATTTTTATTTTTTTGTTCGTTTTAGGGTCTTTGATGATTTTAATTGCTGATTGGGACGGTCTTTCATGTGTTTGTTGGGTTATATGTTCAGGTTGTTCTTGTATGCTTCTTTCTGTATTTTTTGTTTGTTGTGGGTATTCTTCCTCTGGTGTCGATGGATTTGTAGTGTCAGATAGTGTGCGTTTGGAAGTTTGTGGTGTGTTTATCGTTTCTTGTCGTTTCGGGCACTTTTCAGCTATGTGGTTTGGTTGATGGCAATTGAAACATATTTTGTTGCTGGATAAAAATATTCTATAGCTTGTGCTCTCGAAATTAATAAGTATTGAGTCTGGAATTATCAGGTTTTCGGGTGGTTCTACGAATATTTGCCTTCTAAAACTTAAAATGTGGGTATAATCGGTATCGGTTAATCCAGCTTTTAGGAAGGTTATTGGTGATATGGGTTTTAAATTGAGACTGCGTAGGCTATTTTCCAGTATATCATGTGGGATTGACGGACATACGTTTGATAAGACAATTTTTTGAGCAGGAGTGATAAGTCGGCGCAGAGGAATTTGGTTTTTTCTTATTTCAATAAATTTGTGGTTATTTATCAGCATGTCAACAATTTCTTTGCGAGATAAGTAGATGCATATTCGATTATTGGATATCCTGGAGGCGAAAATAATATTTTTTGGTTGGACTATATTGCCAACTGCGATAATGTAATCTTTTAAATTAATTCCGTCGACGACGCTCAGTATGATTGCATCTTCTTTCTTCGGGAAGTTCATTTGGTTAGCACATGTTGCATATGTTTTTTGAGGTTGAGTTTGAATCTCATTCATTGGTGAATCATGGATTAAATTGTCGGTTAGTTGGGTAAAGTTAGTATGTGAGTTGTCTGTGAGATTTCTGTACTCAGAAATCTCATTGGTAGTGGATGTCATGATTGGGAATTACGTATCAAACAGTACGGGCAGACGCCCGTCTGCTTGTTTAGTTAGTGTTAAGATATTTATATAAAGTAGGCACTTATCTTGTTTTGTAGGTAACAAAGTCTGTGCACTGGTTTTAAAATCGCTATCGCACTATTGGTTTAATATCCGAGCGAGCAGCACTTTGCAGTGTTCACGGTCGCGGTCGGATCGAAACTCAACCTCACCGTTTGAAGCTATTGACAAGCTTTACCTAAAGATACTTTTGCTCCGAATAACATATAGCATTTTTTCTTCAAACGTTTATAACAAAATGGCCTATATACGAGTATTAACTTATATAAGGCAAATAATAAAATCAAAATGAAATATCAAATCAAATTGAACTTCTGATAAAAAATTGTTGGCAATGCAGTGATAATACTTATCCATTGAACATTGATAAAGTTGTTTGACTTAACGGTTCTTTTCTAGGATGTGCTTTCGCTAAGTATCGACTCCCATCCATTCTGAAATCTGGCTACCATGAACATGTAGCATATCTACGATAAAGAAAAACTTAGGAGATTGCCTATTTTGTTGAAAATAATTATATTGGTCTTCTACAGAACTTTCATAACCATAACAATGTAGGTACGCTCTAGGTAGTCTTCAATAACTATTGCAAAATAGAGCCAGACACAGAAGCGTCTTGGAAGTAACACGTGTTGCCTAATCTGAAGAGAAATTGTTATTGAAATTTCGAAGTATTCGCATACAGAACAATAACTTTCAGAAATGCTCATATTTTACTTAACAAGTCATGTTAGTAAAAAAATTACAGGCGAATGCTCTGGTCTCACTTGGAACAAAATCTCTTTCGTGGCTGCCCATAAATAATGATCAACAAGCAAATACCAAACTGTTAATTCCACGTCGTTTTATAATTATTTCTGTCTGATTTGTAGATTCACCGACACTTTACGACGTGTAAAATGAAAAACAATTTAAAGAGAATAATGTCCTTAAGCGTAATCAGGGAGGTATACGGCAGTGCACACTGAAACAACTATAAAAAGACCCTAAAATATTTGAGCCGGCGATTTTATAGGTATTACACGGGATTTTGAATATTAATTTTATTACTTTTTAAAGTATGCTATGCTCGTTTTATGGAACAATAAATATTATTATTGAATAGACGAGCGAGGTGGATTTTATGCAACGTAAGAGCTAGTTAAATGCCGAGTGGCTAACGTTTGACTAACAAAAATAACGTTTAAAAGACGTAAGTAAACTGTAAAACGCCAACACTGCATTGTAGGACGTTTAAAAAATAATTGTGGCCGATTAGTTTCAACGACATTTTAATGACTCTGCAGAGCTGTCGCGTTATAATAAATTATACCACACAATAAAACGTTACACGGGACAAAATTTGGCATTAAATAGACAATAAAATTGTTAATTAGGAAACACGTGTTTCAATAAGAAACAACAGCTATAGCTGCGTAAGAAACTCTTTAGAGAAAGGTACCGTTTTAAGAATTTATCCAAATCTTTACGCATTAAACACGACTTTTTTAATTGATAGTTTAGAAAATGCACTCAAACCTTTGGTTTCTCAAAAAGGTATCAGTACTTATGATCGTGAAATTTCGAGCCTCATACAACCCTGAGATTTTTTTTATAAAACAAGACTTACTATGCGTTTTACACCCATAGTAGGCTAACGAGTTATAATAAAAAGTACTTTTTAAATCTGGAATCAATCGCATATTTATTCAATAAAAAAGTTAGAAGATTGTGCAGATCACACCATATATAAAATGCAAACCTAGTAGCCATATCAAAATGTAACAAGAAGAAGCTGATTGTATGCGCAAGTCTATATAAGACGAAAGATGAAGAAAAAAAGTCAAAATCATGATAAACATTATTTCTATCGATCTGAAAAATCTCTAAACTTTTTTCATGAAACTTTTTAAAATTTTATGTAACTTCCACTACATACCACTTGTGACTTTTGTATATGAATGGATAAAAATAATAAAATTTTGTTGAAAAACCTCTTTATAATTTTTTTAAATTCCAAAATATTTTACACGAATGAAGTCACTGACACCGTTGTTGAACCGGCAATTGTTTTTAACATATAAAAGTTTGTGCGAAATGCATTTTGCAGTTTTGTCTTTACTGTTTCAGGTTTTTTTCAGAACATGATTGTATAATTAAATGGTACCAAACTTCAGCTTTTCGTGAATTGGAAAAACTGTTGCACGTACGTAAGCGTTTTTCCGTATTAGAAAAGATACTAATACTAAGATAGTAATTTAATTAAAATGTGTGAACTCTTGTGTGGAAAGTTAAATTACAAAGTTATTTTGATAGACTTAAGGCATGTGAACTACTAAGTGGTGTTAGCAAATGTCTTAGCATTATCTGATAGAAGGTATCATGTGATGCTTTTTATACACAACCTACCCAAAATACAATACAAATAAATCGTACTTAACTGAGATAACTTGAAATATAGCAACATAGAATTGCGTTATTTTAAAACCACAATGGCAATCTACAAGTTATAAGTAAAAGCATAAGCTAAAATTCTCTATTGTTAGTAGAGTAGTTCATCACTAATAACGTTTATTTATGAATTGTAAGTGACTGAAACAAATGTACATAATTTTCTACCCAGACTCATAAATTTATACACTTCCCTACATGCATATTTCCACTTTTAATCTTATAAAAAGTTAACTATGACATAGTATCCATGATTCCCAGTAGACACACGTATACGTAAAATACGTCGAAAAGACGTTTACATAGTTAAAAAAACGTTATTCGTTGAAGATTAACCGTTAAATATTAGTCCAATAGTTAACGTCATTTGACGACGTTGACTTTCAGTAATTTTTTTACTGTTTATGTAATTATTCCGTTTATTAAACGTGTTGGCTATAACTAACAATTAATGTAAAACGTAGATTTTACGTTTATAAAACGACGCCGATTTTACATTTTCCATATTACGTTAAAATAGCTTTAATATAAAACGCCATTTAGATTACTAGTAGATATAACGTTGTTACAATAACGTGATAATAACGTTTTTGCATTACGTTGCTATGTCGTTGATTTTAAGTAGATTTTAGACCAGTGGTTAATATTAAACGTTGCCATGACGTTCAGAAAAGTTGAACCCTTCTTCGAAGCGTGTGCGCAGTGTGCTTAGTATGGGTAATATTATTGATCACACGATAGTGCCGACCAGTTGAAACGCGTTATGCTACCACACCACAGTGGAATGTTGCAGTATGCTGACAAGCCGTTTTCTCCCTTTAGTAATCATATGCACGGTTTAGGTCGCCATTTGTGACGCTAACAAAATTGGAAAATTTGTGAGTCAGAACGTTGTGTGTTTATTATTCCAGTTTGACATAAGGCTAGCAGAATTGCGTTAGAAGAATACACGGTAGGTAGTACGTCCTATCTTCCACTAAGGTATTTTTTTCCCATTTAAGATGCAATGACTGTTGACTTTGGGTGGAACTACATAGTTGAAGCAGTTACCCGATCTGTTTTTAGATTTCGCTTATCAAATAACGTCGTCGTTTTATTCAGTTGGGCTGGGTACAATAAATATTATTCAGAAGAAAGGTATCCTTCTTCTGTAGTTAATAGTTGACCTAAATAAAATATCAATTTTGTAGTCATTAAAACGTCGTTTCAGCGTAAAAAACAAGTTGTAGTTGTGGTTGAAACGTAACATGCGTATAACATTAACACTTAACTAAATAATAACGTTAATAATAACGTTAATAAAACGTAGCTTTAAAGCACGAATATTTTCTGTTGAAAACTCAATGACGTTGCAACACTAACATTTCGGTGAAAGTTGTGCAATAACATAACATTCAAAAGACGTCGGTTTGGCAACCAAACGTAGAATACACGTTGAATAGTCGACAATAATATTGAAAACCTAAGCGATTATAACGTCCACACATAACGGTCTTGCTTGGTCATGACTTAAACGTTAAAAGGCTGTCATATTCTGACTTGGAATCAATCACGTAACGTTGAAAAACTGGTTTATGTTTCAATGTTAGTTCAACGTGTCCGTGCACACTGGGTTATGTTCTACTAACTTTAAATCGTTGTGCTGAAAGATGTATATGCAAAGTATGAAATTAAATCATTCTTCTCCATTAACTATATAGGCTATGTTCTTTTTATCAAATATTTTGAATGTTATGGACCTTTTAGTACACTTGTATCAGAATGAAACGGTAAAATATTTTTTGTTGGAATTAGTATAAAAATATCTACAAATAATTAAATTTATTAAAGAGAATATTTATATAGCTGCCATTCTTATAATTGAGAAATAAGCCTGACTATTTAGTAAACATATATTTTTAGAATTTATATATTTTAGTTGTTTAGTACTTTAAAATTGGTTTATAAAGGTTAACGTTACTTTTAGAGACGAAATTCATACAAATTTTGATTAACATTTTATAGTTTTGAAAGTGAAAGATACCATTCTAAATATGTAGTATAAAATTATATACTTACATTTTCTTAAAATCTATGGTGTCGTAGCGGTGACATTTTAGAAAATATCCAAAAAATGTTGTCTATGTTAAAACTACCTTTCGAGTAGAGTAATTAGATATGGTTTCTGAAATATACAAAATTAAGGTAGTTATATGACAAGTTTTCCTTGAACAATGCAATTATAAATATTTTTATACAAGGGCAGCTAAGGACTTTCAACTGCATATTTTATTATGTATTATAAATAATGTAATCAATTCTTTCCATTTTACATTGTCGAAATTCGCTAATACAAGCTTGATTGCTGCATTTCCATCAACCATTTTAGAACCTTTTCTTCGGTGCTTTCTTGTTAAAAAGGTCGTGATCGCATTTTTTCCATTACGACGATATTAATCTTTGTCCCTATATTATTAGCATTGTGAGTAGCTTGCTGAATGATGGAATTTGTGATTTCTTTAATTTGATATACCCATCTTCTGGGGAGCAGATGTTTCGGGTTGACTTTCAACTATGCCGTATATGACTAATCATTCTAGGTTGTCGATATCCCGTCTTGAAACATACAAGAAATATTTTAATATGCGAGTATTTTGTATTTCGTCGAGAATGGATCGGTAAGTTCTTCTTCCCGTCCACGGGACACCAACAGTGCACTTCTAGGGCATCAATTATTTTCTTTTCTTGAGCTTTAGTGGTCCAGAACTATGGGGAAAATGAACTTTTTGTCAATCTTCTTTTTCATGTTTGGTGTATTGGCACTACCTTTTGAAATGGTATGAAGCCCATAATTTGGCTCTGTTTACAGTGCAAAATATTTAACCAAGTCAATAAAGCACAGAGTTTGGATATTTTATACAGGGTGTTGAAAAAGTCGCGCAATCGAAGAGTATCATGATGTTCTTCATGGGTAAAGTAACGAAAAACTTAACACAATTTTTTTTATTCCGACAACCGTTTCAAAGATAATGCTGTTTTTAAGTTAGAAGATATGGCAACACTGTACAAAGGAGTTAAGTGCCAAGAAACATGCATTACAAAAAAGTGTCCTGTGTCTAGATTCTGATTTTTTACGTTTGTTGTGTGCTTTATAAGTTTAAATTAAGCAATGGTAGGTTATAATATGAAAAGTTGTTTATTTTGAATTTTCAACAGAAGTAATAATTATAAGGTTTATTAATAGCAAAAAGGCTGTCAGAATTTGATATTTTGACAAAACATTGTTTTTTATTGAAATATGGTGACTAGTTTATTGTGCTTAAATACATACAAATATTGCAGAATTGTCAGATCGGTAATTTTATATTTTCAACAATATTTTGTTCTTTGACGATGTCTAATAAAACTGTTATTCATTACTATACTAACCGGAAATTGTTAATATAGATTAACGGTTTTATTTTGTTAGGAAAAATTGTTAATACAATTAATATCATGGCGTTGGAACAGTTTTTAATTTTGGTAGAAGGAATTTTATATCTTCCGACATAAGCATAGCAGCTAACTTTTAAAAACGGATTTATGATACTTATTTGATGTCAATTACGGTAGTACTATACGATTGCGGCTCTTTTTCAACACCCTGTATAATTGCAATTTTAAACAATAATAAAAGTATTAAATGCATTTGGTAATGAGATGCGAGAAGCAGTAATTAGTCGGATAAAGGCACGCAAAAGCAAAGCATATTTTAGAGGGATTGAATTTGGCTTTTGAATAAAATAGTATAATTGAAATGATAGGTTTGTGCACATGTAAAGCCAGACCAAACGAAAGTAATTGCCCCAAAAGGTGGTTATGTGCATATAAATGAGCGTAGTTATCAATAAAAGCAAAGGACAGTGAAAATTGTGAGCAATCTGACAGGTAGATAAACATAAGGATAATATAGAAAATTGCAAAGCGCAATCCTGAATATAGGCAACAGAAGAGAAGGAAGCGACGTGAAAATGGTGGACTCGGATACCAGTGTATTAAAACAAAGTGCAAAAGAGCAGAGCAGTGAAATTAAAAAACGTTTGTGAGTGCAACGCTAAAGAACAATACTAGTTATAAGCAAAAGACAATATTTTAGATTTAAGAAAATGTTAGATTTTTAATTTGTGTAATCAAACTCTATTCTATTTGTGGTTAATATTATCAAAACTAATTTCCAATTAATAGTAGAAGAACACCGTATCATAGCAACCTGATGCTTTTTTGTTATTAACAGGGAGAATAATTGAAAATAGATATTAATGTAGTTTGTCGAATTTGTGCACCATATTTAACTAATGTTTTAATGATAATGAAGGTATATTACCAATACAAAAAGAGGTCTATTTTATTGCCTAAGTGTTCTAGCAGTTGTACTGTCGTTTGTGAGAAGTTCCGCAACGAAAAATTTACATTTTTCCAATCCGACTTTGAGTGGACATAGGCAGCCGAGCACCTGGAGTTTACGATCTTCGACTACGATCAAAATTAGCATCGGAACCCAGAGGTCAGAGATCAAGGACATCAGCGAGGTCTGCAAGAACGTCGCTTTCAACATCTGCATCCAGGGGAGGAACCCCAGCAGAGCCAGAGGCAGAAAACCGGGAGCGTAATCTGCGATCAGCATCGAAGCGAACTTCACGAGGTATGATCCATCTGTAATTTTAAAAGTTGCCGTTCGGAAAGCTATGTAAGTTCGAGATTGAACCTTACTGAAGAGGCATAGCGTTTTTCTAAGGGTCCTGCTACGCCGTAGTTTTTAAAAATCAACGGCGTTATCAAATTTTGCGAAATTGGGCAGAATCAAGCATCATAAACAAATGAAAGTTAGCGTGGGTACTACTTCCTCCTATTAGCAATTAAGGCAAGTTTAATTGTTACCAAGCGGGAATATTCCAATTATTTACCTGACGATTTCTCACATTATTTCACGATTTTAAATACACGCTGTACGCACAAACCATTTTGTGTTCATCTGTCAATTTACGAAGTTGTGAATTATCTATGAAGAAGGAACAAATGAGCTACGTTGAGACAAATAACCTAAAATTTAAGAATTAAGTGAATTTCAGAAGTCAACCTGAGATAAGCAGTCTTTGTGTTCGCCAAAAGCTAGCGTAATAAATATTGCAGTTAAATAAAATAGAAAGAGGGGCATTCAACCATTAATTTGTGTAATTAATTATTACACTTTATTTTAACTAGCCTTAATTTACTGACAGGCAGGTTTGAGCACAGTATAAAAATATAATCTGTGAATTGTGTGTATTGGATTTGCCTCAAGCTTTAACTTATATTATTTTTATACCAAAATAAATAATTACAAACAGTTCAGTCATAACACTTTTTATGTTTGTATAAGTTTTTTGTTATATTCTCTACCATTTCACACCATCGCCGAGCTTTCGTCAATGTTAGGATAATATACTGTTTGAGGCTTTCGCGGTTACTGCAATTATTCTTCTTAAACAGAATTTCGGCTTAGACCACGTAGTATTGGTGGATGAACACCCAGCATTCTCTGGCTTAATGTGCCTTACACCTTGTGAACTCGAGCAAAAACCGGCGCGGTGGCCATGCTCTTTGGTGGCTCGTGTTGATTGAGTATCTTGAGAACGATGATACTTAGGCAGATTTGGCCTTTTTGCTGTTTGTGCATCTGCAACTTTCACTCTGATGATGCAATCTGCAAAGTCTTGCAATACGTTAGTGCATATGGATGCACAAACAGCAACAAGGCCATATCTGTCTAAGTATCCTCGTTCTCAAGATATTCAAACAACACGAGCCACCAAAGAGCATGGCCATCCGGTTTTTGCTCGAGTTCACGAGGTGCAAGGCACATTAAGCCAGAGGATGCTGGGTGTTCATCCACAAATACTACGCGGTCTAAGCCGAAATTCTGTGTTAAGAAGGATAATGTAAGGATAAGCCTAAAAAGTGTGTATTCGTAGCAAAGAATAGTTGTTTGACAGCAAATTAAATATAATTGCTGCAAATTACAATCAATGTATGTATTAATATGAAATGTTATACGTAAATAGCACGTATTTAAAGGTTGGTACAAAAAGTTCTCACAGACTTCTGGTATCAAAACAAACCCATTTAACCAAACTTAAAAGCGTTTTTTGGCTTTTTATCCTCTTGGTTGCGCTTTTAGTCACGCAGTATTATATTTTAATTTAGAAGGATTATATTATAGGGTTGTAGTATAGTTGATTTTGATTTAAAGTGCCGTGCCTAATTAGGCAGAAATATGATCATTTTATTAGGTAAAGAAATATGCAGGGTTTTTACAAAAATCGCAACCAACCGATTTAACCAAACTCTTTCGTTTTAGCAGTATGGAGCTTTGTACATTTTACATTTTTATTAATATCTAATTGTTAAATGATTTCAGCGATGCGTTTCATCGATATATGACTTATTGTGATAAAGAAAATCAATTTAACCTTATTTGATCTATTACCGCTGTCGCTCAAGTGCTCGATTTTCAGTGGTTTTATTGTAAATTGTAACATTTTTAAAATAAAGATTAACCAAGTGTCTTAACAGTTGTTTTTCTAGGACCACCTCTGTATCTTGACTAACTTATAAAAAATATAATAGAAATTTGTGAAGGCGATTTGGCAGTTATAGGCTTTTGTGCAGACGTTATAGAGACACCCTGTATACTTGTTAGCCTAATTAAAAATGTAACGATTACGTCTCGTTTTAAAGTCAAACAAGATTATCCCTACTTGTGCTTAATTAGACATGCCAATTCAAAACTAAATTTTTAAAACTGTACTGCAGGCTTATAATGTAAGTCCTCGAAATTAAAATATAAAACGGCGGGACTCAAAATGCAATACAGGATAAAAAGGCAAAAGGCTTTTATATAAAATGACAATTTTCATAAACAAGCTTGGGTTGTTTGCCCTTGCCTGAAATGACTTCGGGTTTAGGCATGAGTATCTTTATGCAATAAAAGAATAAAACTATGTATCCGGTCTATTGTGCGGTTCACACCTGTGAAGCCCGAACTAGAGTTGACTTGGCCAAGGAATTTAGAAACCTTCTTTATTGCATTTTAAACGCTTGATGTTTTAGTCATCGGCACTGTAAACTTTACGAGCATTTTATTTAATTATTTACTTCTTTCAGATACATGACACGGAGTATTATAAAGATGTGCATATGAGCATACGACAAGCAACATTGTTTTAATTGCTCATATACAGGGTCCGGCAACGATGCGGAGGTAGAAGGTATTTGTAAAACTACGAAAGTTGCATAAATATTGTGTATATAAAAGTTATAGGTACGAAGGCGGTGCAAATTACTAAAATAGTTTTGATTATACAGGGAGGCTCAAAAAAGTGTGGCGAATAAAACTTACATTTTTTAAATAGAATGCCTTGTATTTGGGTAACTTACATGTTTTCAATTGAAATACTAACCATTTTGATATAAGTTGTATGTGTCTAGCGTCAATTGTTTTGAAAATATTAATGATTTTATGCAAAAAGCGCTGAACTTCAGGCGGCTGCTGTAAGAAACGAACAGAAAACAGTTGAATGAAGTCGAACTACATTTTGCTTATAAAATGGTGGATTTGGGTATTAATGCTTTACAGGGTGTTCAACATTTGCAAATTTAATAATTTCCAAAATTTTTCGAATACAACTGTTTGGATATTTTTGTATTTCTAAAAAGCCCTTTTAATGAACTTTCTTTTGATATGGTACTTCATACCTGTTCTTCAACTATTGAGATATGCATGTTAGAACATAAAGAAACAATTTAAGCCCCCTAAGAAGCGTTATTTCAAGGGATAACAAGCAAACGCCGTTAAAATAATGATTTAAACACTTGAGCTCTCCAAAAGTAAAAACACAAAACCAGGTTTAGACAGTTTAAATCCAACATTGTTGATAAAAGAAATAATAATCGCGAAAAAAGATAAATGCTTGAATAAATTAATTTCAAGGTCAAATAAAATCAAATTTAAAAAAAACAAAAGCCAATACACGAAAATCCTATACGTAATTAAGTTAAATGTTCAAAGAGTTCACCTTCTTTGCTCTGAGTATTAAAGCTATACAGAGAACTCATAATCTGCAAATATAATTATTTCGAAATGATTAAATAGAATCCTTGTATCTTTGAAAACTACTTTTAAAGAGATTTCTTCTGGTATTTCATTTTCTAGCCCTAAATGCAATCGCTTTTCAGATTTAATTCTCTTCTGCTTTTTCGTTTCTCTGTAACTGTTATTTCTAGTTTTGGGTAGTGGCTGAATTTTTGTTTTGTAAACTTGGTTTTATTTTTTGTTTGGGTAGCTCAAGTGTTTAAATAATTATTTTTACGGCATTTTAAATAAAACAATTTAAGGTGCTTAAATTGATTTTATGTTCAAACACGCATATCTTAAAAACATCTGAATTTACAGATATTAAGTAACATATCAAAGGAAAGTTTATTAAAAGAGCTTTTCAAAGACTCAAAAATATACAAAGCGTTCAATTTGAAAAAAAACATAAATTATTAAATTTGAAAATGTTGAGCACCCTGTATAGCATTAATACCCAGATACACCATTTGAGACTCGAAAGGCAGTTCACGAAAACCATAATTTTTTGGTATAGTTTTCCATCATTCAATTGTTTTCCCTTACTTACAGCAGCCCTCCAAAATAATTAACATTAGACTAGACCAGTGGTCGCCAACCTGTCGATCGCGAGCTACCGGTAGCTCGCGGGGGCAATTCTGGTAGCTCTCACAACGATTTTAATTTAAAAAATACAAAATCAGAGAAGCTTCCTAAAATTCCACAAAAAAATCTAATTGTCATAATATTAAACATAAACAGCGGCAACGTTGCGGCGAGCGATCTGCCGCTGACGCCATCAAGCTAGAATCGGCTAGAATCGGCTAGAACCGACCAGCCGGACCAGTGCGTTAGTGTTCGAGAACGATCTGGATTGCTTTGAACGGGATAAATACGCACGGCGCGGCGACATTGCGCTTAGTTTAAAACTGAACGCGCAACCAACGTCCAGCGGTTGGGTTAGTAGTGAACAACAAAAAATAATATTATGGCAAGCAGTTGTAAGAAGGTAAAGACATACCACTTTCATTCGGAATGGGAAGAACAATACTTTTTTACAGAAGTTAAAGATAAAAATGTGTGTTTGTTATGTAATACTTCGGTCTCCGTTGCTAAAAAAGGAAATATTGAGAGACATCATAAAACTGTACATTCTAATTTTGAAAAATCATTCCCACTACATTCTGCCGCCAGAAAGGAGAAACTGAAACAGTTAAAAAAGCAGTTAATTGGACAACAATCAATATTTTTAAGAACAATCGACAAAAATAAGGCTGCAACTGAAGCATCGTACCGTGTGTCCCAGATAATTGCACAAAAAAAGAAACCTTATGAAGACGGGGAAATGATAAAACAGGCGTTTTTAGAAGCTGCTGACTCGTTATTTGCCAACTTTAGAAACAAAGACGAGATAGTTTCAGCTATAAAATCTATGCAACTTTCTGCTAATACAGTGATGAGACGTGTAGAAGTAATGAGCAATGATATTTTTTTACAGTTAAGAACTGACTTAGATAACTGTGTTTATTTTTCACTTCAACTGGATGAATCAACAGATGTCGTTGACACTGTCCAGATGGCCGTGTTCGTCAGGATGGTTTTTAGTGATTTTACGATTAAAGAAGATCTTTTGAAGTTTATTCCACTGAAAGGACACACTACTGGACAGGAGTTGTTTTCTCATTTAAAAAATATTATTTCTTCCGAGAAAATTCCAATATCGAAAATGGTAGGCTTGACAACCGATGGCGCTCCAGCTATGGTGGGTTTTGATAAGGGTCTGGTGGCGTTATGTCGTAAAGATGAAACTTTTCCGCAATTTCTCTCTTACCACTGCATTATCCATCAGGAAGCATTATGTGGAAATTTCCTGAAACTAAACAACGTTATGAAACTGGTGGTAAAAATTGTGAACAAGATTAGAGCTCAAGCGTTACAAAGAAGATTATTCAAAACCTTGGCCGATGAAGTTGACTGTCAATACGGGGACCTACTCCTTCACTCTGAAGTCCGATGGTTAAGTAGAGGACGGGTGCTGAAACGTTTTAATGATGTCCTATCTGGCATAGTTCAATTTTTCAAAAAACGCGATGAACCGACTCCGGAACTAGAAAATGCAATCTGGCTTAGAGATTTTGGTTTTCTCGTGGACATTACCGAGAAATTAAACGAACTTAATTTGCAGCTTCAGGGGAGAGACAAAGAACTAGCAGAAATGATTTCTGATATAAAAGCATTTATCAAAAAGCTGGAGTTTTGGGAACAAAACCTAATTAACAGCGATGCCAAGCATTTTCCTATTCTTTCAGAAAAAATATCTCAAAATCCATTAGAACCCTATGACAGCAAATATCATGTAGAAATAGTTTCTACCCTGAAGAATAACTTCAAAAATCGTTTTAAGGGTTTCAACGAAATGGCTTTAGTAGCGCAGTTTGTTGTTTCACCCTTTATGGAAATTGATATCCAACAGTTTGCAACTTGTGTTATGCAGAACTTTGGCGAAGACATCGCTGCAACAGAAATGGAAGTAATTGATTTTCAAAATGATTTAGCCTTAAAATCGTTAGTCTCAAGTACCAAATGTATCTGGCCTATTGTAAGTAAAGACAAATATTCAGTTCTATGCCGTGTTGCCTTGAAAGTTAAAGCATTATTCAGTTCAACCTATTTGTGTGAATCTTCTTTTTCCAATATGAAGTTTATTAAGAACAAATATCGCAATCGACTTACAGATGAACATTTGGATAATTGTATTCGAATGGCTGTATCAAATTATACTGCAAACATTAAAAAAATTATCGATGAGTCTGAGTGTCAGCCTTCTCATTGAACGTGCTTTTTTATTTTTCAATGTTTATGTTCATGATAGTGCGTTACTTTTTTGTTGTTATTATTAACTATTTTTAAATCTTACGTGACATGCCGTTGTGGCTGGATAAAAGTTTGTGTTTATTTTTCAAACAACTTCGTTTGGTAGGTAGGAATGTAGTTATTATTAGTACCTATGTATTATGTATTACCAGTTAAATAAATAGTAAAATAAATACATATAATGATAAATTAACTGTGGATTATTTCATTTACGTTGCGTTACGTGGCTTCCGTGTGGGTAGCTCGCTGTTTATTCCAAAATTAACAAGTAGCTCAACACATTGAAGAGGTTGGCGACCACTGGACTAGACCCATACAACTTGATATCAGAATGATTAGTATTTCAATGCAAAATGTTTAAGCTAACCAAATATAGTACATTCTATTAAAAAGAAAAGTAAGTTTGATTCCCCACACTTTTGAACCACCCTGTATAATCAAAACTATTTTAATAATGTGCACCACCTTCGTACCTATAACTTTTATGTAGGTACACAATATCTATATAACTATAATAGTTTTAGAAATATGTTTGACACCCGCATCGTTGCCGGACCCTGTATACGGGGCGGTCTAAAGGATACAATCAACATACATGTCACGTATTAACATTACTACAGAGATTTTGCAATAAGCACATTGTCCTTGTCCAGATTTGTTTTTATATGTTTGCAAGCCATTATTTCTTTATACTGGTCGAACCTAAATAATTTGCATTGCCAATCACATTTGTGCCTATTGCTGCTAACCATTTGATGATACACAAATGGAAATAATGTCAAACGACAGCAAAAATTATTGGGTATACGAATATATCGAAAACTGTACTTTAGTATTTGTAAGAATTATATATTCAAAACTGAGCTCGGTATGATGCTGTGAAACATTTGATGAATTTACACTTTGACTAGCCATGGCAATAACTTTTTTCAACTATATTATTTTTATAAATAACTATTTTTTGTTTAAAGCTATTGATATATTTTATATCACATATATCATTACCGTTTCTGTAAGATTAAACGTGTTTCCTGTATAAATTCCCCATGTTCTCTTCGGAAAGTCGCCCCACTCGGTATAGGTACCTACTTATTACAGCTGTTTTACTTTATAATTCAATGTGTATTGAATTAAAAAAAAAACAAATGTATTTCTGTTAGCAATGAAATTAAATACACGCGTTCAAAATATTACATCCTATTTTATCATTTTATAATTAATTATTCAAAGGGGGTACTCTAATGGTATATATTTAATCTACAATGAATAGTTCTATAGTTAAAAGAAAAACTATTGTAACGATCTTGGGGGCGGGCCGTTGGAGACATATGACTCAGCGTCCCGATCATTCGAGAATGACAGGCGGGGGCAGGGTCACTACCTTGAGCCGGTTCACGTACGGACGGATGACTCACACCCTCCCAGGCTTTGAGAAACGACCTTGGCGACTCATGCGCAAGAACACGTTAGCGTTGCTGGAAGGATCGAGGGTGTCTTGACGTTTCTAGAATGACACATTAGGCGAATATAAATACGCGAAAAGGAAATAAGAGGACAGTCGAAGTCGAAGTCCGAGTGCCGACTCCAGCTTTGAAGTACGTGGAAGCTGCCATATAATAAACCCGTGTGTACATAAAATCTAGCCATATAAATAACGAGTTGTAAATAAATCTATCCAGATAAATCATTAATGTTTAAGTCGCCTGAAAATAAATGAAGTGTATTTGTTGTTAGAAATAGTTCCTGATTAGTTTATAAATAAATTTGTGTTCCGCCTTAATAGTTTTGTGTTTTGTAAATAGTAAAGATAAATTGCTGTAAATAAATACTTAAAACAAGAAGCGGCGTATAATTTTTAATAGCCCGAGAACGTAAACGTAACACTATTCTAACGCACGCTTTAAAAGCCCTAAACCTATTTATTCTTGAGGTTAAATTATTCGTTTTAACACGATATGCTAATAATAGAAATGCTTTATGTTCTCAAAATATTTTAGATCCCTAATAAGCTTAATGGCAGTTTTAGATTGGGTCGAAATGCTTCTATCATTTTTTTCTATATTACTTAACTTTATTTTCGTTCTAATACTTACAAGGTCAGATATGGTGCAAAAGTTCGATAACAATTTTATGCCATTTTTGAGTTTGAACTATAGATCTAAATTCCACTAAAGAAATTCAAAGGTAAATTAAATACTTAACACGAGTGTGAATTCTTCTATTAAAAACAATCTTTGATCTAGAGAAAAAGTACATATATAATTATCGAATAACAAATAAAATACCATTTTTTATGTTTTTAAGAATATTTCAGTAAGCTGGCGGAGGGACTGAAAAATTCAAAGTTTATTTATTTGCGCTGATTGATATAGCTTGTTCTAAACTTTGTGCACCTGTGCAAATTATGTCTCCTATAAGATCTAACATATTCAAAATGTATTATCCTATGGCGAATTTTTTCTAACATCAGACATTTGGGTGGGACTGCAAATTAGCTTCCAAAGATATATAGGTAAAAGGGATTTAATTTTGAAAAGGCCCACATAGACAAACCAATCCCGGTGGTAAAGGATAGCTCTTATATCAATTTAAATTTATAGATTTGTGGTTTTCAAATACTACAGAGTCGTAATTCATGATGTAATATAATGATAGGTACAGCATCGTAAAAATAACATGTTATAAATCTCAATTTATTATTTGAAAGTGTCTAGAATTATAACGACTGCAGTTAACTATTTTAATTGCTTTAACATTGATTTACGTCAATGTTGTCAACCTGTTTCGACCAAAACCTAGTAGTTTTGTGCCAAAATAACGTTGCATTTGAGTATTACTGGAACATTAACCGTAGCACAGTTTGAGTAAAACTTTATGGGTGAAAAGCGTGGCAAAAATTTGAAGAAAAACATGTTTAAAATTCAAAATAATAAGAGCAATGCATTTCGGTAAAATTAAATTAATTTATTCAATCATAACTTTTGCAATGACTATTTCTTTATTGAAAAGCTACATAAATATATGGTATAGTTACTGGATACCTTTCAAAATTAATGAGCACTAAAATAAACAATTAGACACAAAGCCTTACTCTGTAAGAATTTTCAGTGTATCTATACGCAGATTTGTGCAAAGTTTTAAATATAATATTCGTTATTCAGTTTTCGAAATAATACACACGTTAATGATTAAAAACTACTGTAATTTTCATTGTTTTGCAAAAATGCCGAGTAGACATAGAGATGTTTATCATATTTCCGATTGTTTATATATTACTTCATAATTACTGTGCATACCCAAATCATTCTAAGCAGCACTTGAAAATAATTGTAAATTACTGACGCAAATACTTTGTATAATTTAAAAATTCTGCTCTTTTTCGAGCACAAAACAACCTGTTAATTTGGCATTTAATTTTTTGAATTTCTTATAAACATAAATTGTTTTATTTCATCACGTGTTTAGTGAACAGTTTTTTCTATTTATAGATTGTTATAGATCTTTAAACTAACATTTTAAATTGTTTTTGTTTAACTTATGACCCAGTGGACACAGCCACGTTCAACTAATGTTGAAACATAACCTTAGATCAAGCGTTATACTAACGTCGAACTGTCGTGTAAATCAACCACTTTTTCAAAGTTTTGTGGTTGAACCTACGTTATCCTGTGACGGTCTTTTAACGTTGAAGTTATGATAAAACAAGAACGTTATCTGTGGACGTTATAATGCGGTCCAAAACAGATAAGTTTTCAACATTGTTGCAGAGTATTTAACGTATTTTTTGTTTCGTTGCCAAGCCGACGTCTTTTGAACAATATGTTGTTGCACAATTTTCACCCACATCTTCAAGGTGTAACGTCGTTGCCTTTTAATAGAAAATGTACTTGCTTTATACGTTAAAACGACGTTTTATTAACGCAATTTTTTAGTTAGGTGCTAACGTTATAACCACAGCGTCAACTTGTTTTTTAGGGTGAAACGACGTTTTATTTGATACAAAATTGAAATTTCATTTACGTCAAGTAATAACGACGAAAGGAAGTTACTTGTTTTCTAAATAATCTTTATTGTACCAGCTGAAAAGAATAAAACGGCGACGAAATTTCAAAACAGATCGGGTTCCTGCTTCCACACTGTGTAGTTCCACGCAAAGTCGACAGCTGTTTTATCTTAAATACGTGTATCTTTCCGACCTTATTGAAGAAAAGCACAGCTTATATGTGTTTTTTGTGAACGTGATGTCAACGTTTAACATTAACTGTTGGTCTAAAATATATTTAAAATTAACTACATAGAAACGTAATGCAAAAACGTAACTATCGCGTTGTATTACAGTCATACCGACGTTAAGAGTTGACTACTGATCTAAACGGCGTTTTATATTAATATTATTTTAACGTAATGTAGAAAATGTAAAGTTTTCATTTTTTTATAAACGTCATGTCTACGTTTCAAGTAAACTGGTGGTCCAAAAAGCTCTTAAATTCAACGACGTAAAAACGTATTCCAGAAACGTTATTAGGGAGCTTTTGCATAACGTTCCGCTAAAATGACGGGACGTTAAAGCTTATGTTACCTAGCGACTTCAACGAGACAGCCAATCAAAATCAATTTTTTTCGATTTTAACGTAACGTTATTTTAGTGTGACGTTGTGCAAAAACTTACTATCGCGTTGCTGTAACAACGTTATATGGACGTTAAGAGAATCTAAAAAGTGTTTTATATTAACGCTATTTTAGCGTAATATAAAAAATGTTAAATTTTTATATTTTTAGAACGGAATATCTACGTTTTACATTAACTGGCGGTCTCAGAGGCTTGTAAAATCAACGACATATCGGCGTTATATAAACACGCCGTAACTAACACATTTCATAAATGTCATAATTACGTAAATAGTAAAAAGAATTACTAAAATCAACGTCTAATTTCGGTTGATAAAATGTCATTAACTGTTTGACTAAAATTCAACGTTTAATTTTCATCGCATAACGTTTTTTGGACGTATTTTAAACGTACATTTGCCTGTTGGGATACTGTTGCACGAGACTTCGTTTATAATCTTCAATGATTCTGTTCACTTCATTTCAATATTTGTGTTAATAGTAATATTAATAATAATAATAGCAATGCGTGATCTTGCTTCTGAACATTCCTATAAATAGTTGCAAAAAGCTTGTAGCTTTAGTTATCTACGCAAACAATTATTTTTAAAACTCAAGTTCGGTTGCATTTCTAGTTTGGAATTTTAGGGATATTTTTGTACTACTCCTGCTAAGTACAATACATATGTTAGTCTCCACTGTATTTATGAAAGCAACAAAATCAGTCAATAGGTTCACTTGGAACTTGCTTTGCAAGGGAAAATTTTTGAACTAAAAATTTTGAAAATATGAAAGGAAAAAGAAATTTGTTTTTAAGGAGCCCATCCTGTATGTATTGCATCCAAAGTATGAGTATTTTCGTCAAGGTTAAAAACCTGAGCTATGTGCAAAATAGTGCTTTTATTTAATGAACATTTTTTTAGTTAAAGCAGGAAAAAGCAGAATTTTTATTTTAACAATGCCCACACTGTATATATTTGACATGAAGAATATTCGGTTTTGTGGTTTTTAAACTATACCATTAACAGACGGACAGATGGACAGGCGGACAGGCAGACAGACGGAATTGAGAAAACATGTTTTCCCTCATCTTGGGACCCTGAAACGTAAATATCTGAATAATTCCCATAAGGAAATTTTTCACGATTCACGATTTCACTTACCTTTAGGTGGGGGGAGTAAGTATATGTTCTAGGTCACCATAAAATTATTTTGTTTAAAAATCACAGCTAGATTATATAAATAGAAGATAACTAAATAAAGAGAATATAGTTTGCGTATTTGAAGTTCATCACCTTGAACGAAATTATAGTAATAAGCGAGCTATATAAAAGTAAAAGTGCGACAATATCGCAGGCCATGCAGAAATTACTATTAAATACTGTTAAAATGACATTCAAAAATATAATAAAAAATATAAATATAAATATTTTTTATTTGTCAGTTTTAGATCTCCAATTAAAAATAAATATTGGCATATGCACAGCTATTGAAACAGAGTTGTAAAAACTATGAGGATGTCGACTATTACACCTGTTTTCTTAGTTAATTATTGCATAAACATCTTTAACTCAACTGTTCATAACCAATTATAAGAATTTTGCATTTTTAAGTCAAAAATATTCTACTACCACTACTATTATAGAAAACTAATTCCGTTGTGCCAATGGCCATACAAATATTCAGTACAGTAACAGAATTACTGGAGCCACAATTATAACTTATAATAGGATGCTTCTGGGTCTTAGACCCGGCATAACAAATGGTAGTCCAAACTAACTTTCAGTTAATCTCTTAATGCAGTTATGTAAACCAGAAAATGTGATACACGAAACGTTTCTTTAATCTAATATAGGAAAACTTGTGGAAAAATGAAGCCTGTGCTGTAAGTAAAAGTATAAAAGATAATTTTGAAAACTACAAATTCCGAACTTAGCGTTTACGATATAACTTGTAATTTGTAAACTTTCTAACCTTTCTTTTCTACAACTAAATCTATCAAATATGCATTTGTTAGTGCAATAATAAGCCTCTTGTGTACAACAGAAAAGTTGCACAGTAAAATATGCTGACTGCAGAGGGAAAGTATCGAAGACTGCTTTACAATGTGCATAATATGGAATTATTCGTTTCTTTGCATATGCTATTATAACCCAACTTTTCAACGTTTTTTCGTGTTCCAAATGCAATTTTGTTTACTTCTGTTGACAATTGCTAGATAATCTGTTCTTTTGAAAATTACTTATGCTTATGGTAGGTATTGTCGCCATCATCATCAAATCGAAAGCTTTATATAAATGGTCAAGATAACTTGTGTTATTAATAAGGGATCTCTCCCTTCCAGAAATACCATTTATTTTCATTTGTATCAATAGTTTGCAATGGCTACAGCATGGGCAAAATTGTTGCTATGTGAAAAAGCATTAAAACCTGCGACTTCAGAAGTCTGGAAAATGCATCAAAATATAGAGCAAAAATATACAGAAGTAATTGTCCAGGAAAGAAGAGTCTTATAGAGAAGATATAAATCCCCTTAAATAAGTGTTATAAAAGATTCTGATGAAATACGTATCTAATGCCGGTGACTAGAATATTCCTATAATGTTTGAGACTTCCGCGGTTACTCGAATTATCAGTCTTAAAATTAAATTTCGGCTTAGACCGCGTCGTCTTTGTAGATAAACACCTAGCATTGGTTGGCTTAGTGTGCTCTGGCAACTTTGACTCTGATGATGCAAGCTGCAATGTTTTGCGAAACGTTAGTCTATATGGCTGCACAAACAGTAAAAATGCCAAATATGCCTAAGATCCTTGTTCACAAGGTACTCCAATAACACGGACCAAATCATGGGTGGCTTGTAAGAGTTCACGAGCCACCAAAAAACATAACCGTTACACAAACCCGTGCTTGAGTTCACAAGGTGTTAGGCACATTAAGCCAACAAATGCTGGGTGTTTATCTACAAAGATACGCTGTTTAAGCCGAAATTTAATTTTAATATAGAATATTTCTATTTTGTGGGCACCTATGTGCACCACTGTGTCAGAAGTAGATTTCTATTCACATGTGACAGTAGTACTTTTATTAATATTAATTTAATTACGATTAATTTTTGGAACTAAATTCCACAACAGTGGAGCAAAGTATTTAAATGTGTAAGCACAGGACTTGGCCTCAATCACTTTTTAGGGTAAGTACTTATTTTTGTAAGAAGTAGAGGAAAGTACATACAATTTGTAACAAAATGTCACCATTAGTACATATATTGTAAAGCGCTTCAGATTTCACTGACCTGTATATAAAAGTAATGCCCATAATTTGACAGCTTTCAATTTCAAGGAAAGAAAGAACTACCAACATACATGCTTCTAAAGAAAATGTGGAAATATATAATTGCAGATAGTTAATAAATTATTATCAAAACATTTTGGACTTAATTATTGGTCTTAAAGATCTTAATAAATATGAAAAAAAAAAACTATTTCGTTGCAAAATAATGTTACTACTAGAGATGGGCGCGTGAGTAAATTTTCGCTCACTTCAAGCACATTTCACGCTTGCTTTAAACAGTCACGTTCACGCACGTTCACGCTCACGTTCACTCACGTTCACGGCGTGACACGCCACTCACGACGTGACACGCAGCCTTTATTTCAAAATTTAAATTCAGATAGAACAGAATGTTCAAATTTAAAACCAATGAAAAATCCCTAAAGAGAACTAAAAATATGTTTTGCACCTGATATAATTTACGTGATATGTTGCAATCAGAATAGTTGACATAAAAAGAAAAAAATGAAAATTGACTACAATAACATCGACAAGGGATAAATACTGATTTCTCGCAAATATATTTCTTGTAGCTGTCTTCAAAGACATTACTTTTAATACCAAAAGCTGTCATTGGAATTGACGTTTCCCTTATTGGTATGAGTACAGAAGGTATATGTTGCTAGGCAACACATTTAATTCGTAGGTTTGAAAGTACTTTTACGTACAAGGATCAACATTTTCAGCGTTAAGGCGAGTATGCAAAAAAAACATTAGGTAATTTTCTAAAAATAGGTTCAACTACACATCTACACAATACATTTTTGGTATAATAATAAAACGTAATTAACATTTTCAGCGTTAGCCGAGTATAAAAAACAAACCATCTACACATCTACACATTAAAATGTTGATTTAAAAATAATATGTAATCAAAATTTTCAGCGTTAAGTCGAATTCTGCGCTCTTCTAAAATTCGCCCAGCTGTAGAAAATACTCTTTCGCTTGTAGCGGAACTTGCCGGTATGTTTAAAATTTCTCACGGTTTTTTAACAGTGGCGTATTTACACTGTTTTTCCAAAATCCTAAAATGTCATCTACTTTTCCGAATTTAGTTTTGTTTCAACATCATCCTAATTACATATGTCATCGTCAGAGCTATCTCTAAGTGTAGAAAGATAAGAATCTAATGCTGATGTACCAGTTTTGAGTCGTTTGCTATGTATTTCATCATTATCAGCTATAGTGTTATTTGCATTATAATCTTCTCTTTTATGTGAAGGTATGAACTTTAAGGATTTATAATTAGGGTCCAAAAATAAAGCCACATAATATAACTTGTTTGGCACAATTTGTGATTATTGAATTTAAAAGTTGCTGCACTCTGCAGTTTTTTATTCGTTACTAAATATTTAACGTGAAACGTGAATCACGCCTTGGAAATTTTCACTCACGTTCAAGTCACGATTTTCAAATATTAGTCACGTTCAAGACGTGACACGACGTGACACGACTGTTTTCACGTCACGCGCCCATCTCTAGTTACTACCTCAAATAAAACCAATTATTCAAACAAATACTTCGATTTTTTTTTCAAAAAACTTTCTATAACTTCAATAAAGTGTAGAGAAACAACTACATTTTGAAAATAAAATGTCCAAAACTGCTCTACAACAACAGTAACATGCAATCTTAGCCTTTATGTAAAATATTTATTTTCTCGAAATCGGTGCAAGTGAAACCTATAAACATAATTTTGCTGGTTAAGAAGATTAAGCACAAATTTGGCTGTTGCTATAACAACAAAAATCATCAGAGTAGCCCGGATAAGAGAATGACAGCGATATTGGGCATGTCTGAGATTGATTCAGAAAAGTAAGTCCAGCTGACAGAAGTGACAGTTTTTGGTTAGAGCTTCAGTTTAGCAAATTTCAGCGTTTGAACATTATTTTTGATCATACTTTATTATCGACACACAAATTTGAATCAGTCATTGTTTTACTAAATAAATGTATTTTAGAAATGGTCGATGACAAAATCCAAAGAGTTTATTCTGTTAGAGACGCATTTGAGATTTTCGTGAAACATTTCCAAATGTCATTACATTTGTCAGTTTTTGTAAATGCATTCAGAATATTGTGGCTTTGTATAAGCACACAGGGAGCATAACTCGCAAGGAAGGCAGTGGCAGGCCAAGAATGCATAATGGGCAAAATATTGAAGCTGTTAGATAAGTAATGGAGGAACAACACCACACCTCAATTTGGTATTTGCAACAGCAAATTTCTCTATTGTGTTGCACTTGCCAACATATTCTTAAATAGGGCCTGCAACTCTTTCTCAGAAAGCAAGCGTTTCACGAAATACAGCCTGCTGATAGGCCGCCAAGACAAGAATTCTGCAACGGTTTTACATAATGTTTATAACAACATTGCGGTTTTCGAAAAACCTTCTGTACAGGTGAATGCTTGGTTTCACCTTTCTAGATATGCCAATTCCCAAAATATGAGGATGTGGAACTTTTTTAATTAAACTTGCTACACCCACAAAAAATTGGAGTGTGGGCAGCTGTGAATAAATTACTGGGCCAATATTTTTTTCTGGTAAAAACTCTTATCAAACTATTGCTAATTATTTGCTTGTATTTGACATTTTAGAAGTTGTAAACGCTGAGAGATATACCTAGATTAGAAATATTGTCTCCTTTTATGGACATGTCGCATGCTGACGAAATAGTGGAAGGGTACTTTCAACAAGATGGCACGCAATCACACTACCCGAGTAAACTTGAACTTCTTAGCAGAATTCTTTCATAATCGTGTAATAAGTTTAAATACACACGTGCCATTTCCACATCGATCTTGTGATATAACTCCCTGTGATTTCTTCTTGTGGTCCTACATTAGAAAATTTATACTTGCAACTCTGTTGTTGATATGGAAGATCTTACGGAGAGAATTAGAAGTAAAATCGAAGAAATCGGTAATACACGGACAATACTCGACAACGTTATTAATTGTGTTAACAAACGAATCAGAATATGTATACAGATTGTTCGAAATCCGTTTTGAACATAGTAAATTAATAAGTGCGACAAGGAAGATATAAACAAAATGCGTAGCAGGACAAAGATAGAATGTAATCATGGCCAGGTAAATTTGTAAACTAAAATTTAGTCGATGAAACAAACAATCACTTTATCTGTCATTAGAGTGTAAAGTGAGGTTTAAATAATTTAAATAATTATGTGAATAGTAAACAATAGTAAATAGATATTTATACTCTTAATGACAGATAAAATATTTGACAGAAGTGTTTGTTTGTTTCATTGACTTAATATTAGTTTAAAAATTTACCTAGCCATGATTACATTCTAGCTTTGTCCTGCTACTCATTTTGTTTATGTCTTCCTTGTCGCACTCATTAATGTCCTATGTTCAAAAACGGCTATCGGACAATCTATAAATAAGGGTGGTGGCCAAATATCCCATCTTATTTAGTTTAAGTTTGTTTACCTTATATTTGAGTCAATCTCTATTTGCCATTTAAATATGAAAACTACATTTATTATTCATAAAATCACTTGTTTAAATTAAAGTGTAAACTTAATTCCTCAGAGGCTCTATAATAATACACTGGATGAAAACAGCAAGGGATATATAAAAAATTATGAGTTTAAGATACATTTGTAAAGTAACCTATGAAATATACTCACCATTGTATTTCGTTTAATGTGTATAGTTGGCATACCACGCTAAATTTGTAGAACAATTTCTTTATACAAGGTTTTTTTATATCTTTTTCCACCAGTATATTTATAAAAGATTATGCTAGTAGTTCTAATGTTCCAACTTTAGTGTGCTTTGTCAAACACATAAGTTTGTTTTTTCCTGGCCTGCTCTGATGAAGTTTTTTTTTAAAATCGCGTGTTATAATGTGGTGTTTGATATAAAAGCACAGTGATTGATTTCAAGTTTTTAATATACTAGTATTATTACCTATATTAATCAGCATAATAAAAAAAAATAAAAAGTTGGGATAGGTACACAGAGCTTACAAATTGATACAACTAAGATCTTTTATATGCCTTAATTTAGAAATTGCCTAATTTCAGTTTGCCTAATTTGTAGCTATACACCCAAAGCCAATATAAAACCGACTCTATTTGACAAGTGAGCAGTTAAAAAAATTGAAAAACCATAACGAAGAACTTACTAATTAACAAATTCCAAACTTGTATCCGTTGCGAAACGTTTAAAACGAAATCCCCAGAAATTATTGCACACAATATGAGATTTAAAGTCTTGATGACCTGTCATTTCATCTGGAATAACCATATAACCAGACGACAAGGATACAAATGAGGTGACTTTGAGCCAATTTAAATGATAAATTGAATCGATATTTCTTTCTATAAAAATATTTATTTAAACGAAGGCGGAAGAGGGTGCGTTGGTGTCCCTCCTGCGCTTTACTCGTTTTTACACGGTTGCGACGGGATTGACACCAAACACAATCTTAATTATATCCTCCGCCTTTTTATCGATAAGTGCTGCCTTTTATGAGAGATTAACTAAAATCGTGAAGTAGGCGTTCATTGGATTATCTCGATTATGTGAAACCGAGTCGTAAATTGTGATACTTATAAAATTATCCCACTAGCATTTCAAAAATGTATTATGTATATTGAAGGTGTTCATATACAAATGTTAGTTGATAATATGTGTACTAAAATCAGGATGCTGATACTTTTAAGCGAACAACATCTACAAGAATCGACAGCAACTGATTAACGTAAGGAGAGGTATACTGGGGTTATCGCTGCTTCATTAATGAGATTTAAAATTATTGATTCTGAAATCTGTAGAAGCTTTTCAAATTTTAACTCGTCATGGCAATTTGTAAAATTACGAAAAACTACACTGTTGATAAGGCATATAATTATTGTTCAAAATTGAATAGATATCAATTATCTAATTTGAGTTCTTGACTAAAGTCCGTTATACTGGAAAGCTAAAGCTTTCAAAACACAGAAAAACTATTAAACATTCTACGACTTTTAGTAAAGAAAAAACGACCCAAAATCGATAGATGTATGTGATTCATTGGATTTCCCATCTAAATTTTAAAAAGCTTCCTTTTCACAAACTGCTTCCTTTATTTGTGTTTTCTTAGTAGGTTACTAATCATATTTTTCTGTTTATTCTTCGGTTTTGTTTACTCTTTAGCTGCTTCTAACTTCTTAATTTTGTCTTGTTCAGCAGCCAACAGAGCATATTTGTATGGAGAGAATGCAATTAAAGCTGCCTTTGAGGGTTTAGGGCTTTTGTTAGTTACCTTCCTCTTTGGTCTATGAACAGGCCAGATATCCTTAGGAGATACAGAGTATACAAGACTTTTCTCCATGTTCTTGCATAGACCCTGCCAATGTCAAATCTTCTACAGATCGTTGGAATCTGGCACGTCTTGCAGACGGTGTTACTTGTACATTCCCAAAAACCGGCAAACTGCAGTTCCAACAGGGATTAATTATCTGTGTGCAGTACCAGATGCATCTTGACCATTCTTAGCAGCGGTGTTGTGCCCCCTTACAACAGTAATCGAGGTTTTAGGTCTTTTCTTTTTGTCATTTTGCATAGTTTCCAAATCTAATACCTCTTGAGAAAAGATGCATAGTCAACAACAATCAAACGTTCCCTGGTACATGGATATGATCCTGTAACTTGAAATCCATTCACAGCAATGGATCCAGTCTGACAAGTTAAATGAGCTTTCCCCAACAGATCGGTAATACCACAGGGCTCTACAGGTCTATTACTGTGACGCATTATCACTATAGTGATGCTTCAAGGCGGCAAGAAGGTTTTATGTGGCGATATTCAAAACCTCAGTATTTTTTGTATGTGTATTGTGGTCGTCTAATAGGAGCAGGACAGGATATGCCTTTATTGGTTTAGTTCTTCCAACAAAATACTAAAGCAAGTCAGAGAAAATATGTGACTGATGGAAGACATCTTCCGATAGACCCAGGAGTCAGTCATACATTTACTGAGGAAAGCCAAAAGTGGTAAAACAAAGGTTCCCTCAGCACTCATATGGCACACTACTGTCACTAGTGATCCCCGTTCAGTAGAACTTCAGGTTCCTACTTGCCGTTTTTCTTTCAGCCCTACTACTCGAGGTATTTTACTCTGGAAGGCAGATATCCCCGTCTCATCGACATTAAACACACTATCTGCTGATAATTCTGTTTAGCATACTCGGCTTCTAGAATATCAAAGAAACCATCAGCAGCTTCTTTATAAAGCCGTTCGCTCGCGAAAAGCGGTCGGAGCTGGTTTCAAAACAGATAACACGTGTTTGTGACTATAAATCACCAATGATCAAACCACGCTCTTCCAGCTAAGCCTTCGTCTTCAGAGAAT
Source organism: Agriotes lineatus (assembly GCA_940337035.1). Lineage (NCBI taxonomy): Eukaryota > Metazoa > Arthropoda > Insecta > Coleoptera > Elateridae > Agriotes > Agriotes lineatus. Next base: position 85,077,156 of record OW679202.1, read on the forward strand.
GGGTGTTTTATACCATTTCTTCACGTAGGTAATTGATAAGTAATCACCGTACATCGGGCCTTATTAAGTCTTTCCATCACAAGTAAATATTCTACTAGTTCTGTTTATAGGCTTTCTTCCTAATTTGGTTGAAGCAGTTTCTTCAGGTATTTTATCCTGACGGGTAAGTCTTTGAAGAGTTGGTCTTGGTACACAAAATGTTTTTTCAGCTTTTTTCAAACAGTATGTTTATTCTGCATAGTTTGTATCGCTTTTATCATGTCTTCTTTCTTCCATAGTTTCATTGGTTTTTTGGAGGCCCTAACTCTTTTCTCGGCATCTGAAACAGAAACATGAAAAAACCCTGTAATGCCTGTAAAATTAGGGGCTCATATACCAAGCACGGAATGGGGCTCATTTTTCAACCATCTTGGAAATCAAACTTCATAACCAGTTTAACAGTATTTCGCATATAATCATACATGCCTGCCTGTCTGTCTATTGCCGTTATAAAGCAAAAACTATTTGTTCTAAGAAAAAGATATTTTATATGCAGATTATACGCCTTCCTGCATGAAACCGAGAACATTTCAGTAAAAATATACAGAGTACATTAAAAAGTAACATTTTTCTTATGTTTCCTTTAATTCAAGAACTATTACTTAAATGAAAGTAATATTTTTCAACTAGCTCAGATTTTTATTCTTGAAGAAAAAGGGCATATCTTGGTCCCAACTTATATGGTGACTACCTTAAAAAATAAATGTTTGTTAATTTTAAATAAATAAAAGTAATAATTTGCACATATTTTAGGCTTTTTCGCTTGACGAAAATGGGAACCAACAGATACAGGGTAAATGTAAAAAGAGTAAAAAAAGGGGCAATAATAAGCGGTTCTGTTTAATACCGCCGAGTATCGTACAGACGCGAGAGTCCTCCATGAGCGTGTGCAATATACAAGTAATGTTTTTTGTATTTGAACATTGTTGTAATTCGTATTACCAATTGTCTTCTTTTATTTTTATCAGTATTATTAGAAACGTTAATAAGGTTTACCCCAGTTTCCTTAGATTTTTAAAATTGTTTAGTGTCACAACGTTCACTTGAGAGGGAATTTCTGAGTAAAGCTCTTTACAGATTTTTTTTTTGCTTATGACAGGTTACCATTTTTGTACCGAACTTGATGATTGCAGGTTCAAAGCGTTGTACTGCTGCACAGGGGTTAGAAACGTAATAAGCTGTAACGTTTGTGACATTACGAGTAGTTTGCTTAAGCTTGAACAGGCAGAAGTTACATTTATTGATAATACGGGCCTGTCTGTTGTATGTACTGTATTTGTGGATTTGATTCATACTTTATATTTAGTTGCAAATCTTGCATCGCAACAAGTTAGATGAGCTTAGACCTCACGGCCTCAATGCGTTTTATATTTGTATCTAAATTTAAAATAAAAATACCCTACAATACAGATTCTAGAATGTTGACCTTAGGATACCGACTATCACGCTTCACTTGAACTTTCTAAGCACTGGTGATAAGCAACACATCCATACGCAACGAATGTTATTAGTCATTAGGATAAGGAGTCCTTAAAACAGTAAAATTTATATATAGTTTCAAAACAATGGCAGAAAAAAAGAAAATTTAAACTTTAGTTCTTCAACAACTTTAAAGAAAGATTCATCAGTCAGACTTGCACTGAATCTATAACCATTGTAGTTTTCGAAATTGCAAAAATAGTTTTTGAAATCTTAACGCCTTTTATATTTTAAATTACAACAAACAGTATACAATTATTTTCTAAAAATTTTACAGAGAATTACTTAGTTTAAATATTTTTTCCTTATATCCTTGGCTAAACTAAAATATTGCATATAAACACAGATTTTCAGTTTAATTGAAATTTATAAGTTAAGAGTGTTTACTATTATTATCATCATAGCGTACATGCAGTCGTGGATCTACAGTGGCTATATACGACTACTGTGGTCAATGTTGGTCATCTTTCTGTTGAGATGTCCCCCATCATGAGTCGTTCACGAAATTACACTTAGTCACACAAAATTGCTTTTAAGTCCTTTATTATTGAAAGTAGCTCCAATATCAAGTAGAATTGACTAATCCTCATAAAATTCTAAGTCTGCTATATAAGCGAATACTGAATTTTCGTTTGCATAAGTAAATGTCAACGTGTTAAAGTAAAATAGTTTTTGTGAAAATTGCGCATTAGCCTAAATAAAAGCTACAATAAACAATAAACAAAAGGATCAGTTGTTGAGTTATCTGTATCCTGAGGTAGTCGAGTCTCAAGTTACTGACTATTATTCTACTATATTAATAATTAAAAATGCTGATATAACAAAAAATGTGTCAGTGCCTGCAAAAACAAATATTAATACTATAACAAAAATTGATTTTCAAAAGTTATCGAATATAATTTCTAAAGAAAACTGGATTGATGTACTTGACATGCAGGATGCAGATAATGCATCTCAACTCTTTCTTGATAAATTGAAAACTTTTATTTAAAAATCTGAAATTAGCGTAAAAATTAAATCTAAATTCAAAAAATTAAAGCCATCGATGACAAATGGAGTGTTAAACTCCCTCAGAGTGAGGGATAAATTAAGTAAACGGGTATTGCGTAACCCTAATGATAACGAGCTTTTTCAACAAAATGTATAAACATTGTTTAACTAGATTAATTAGAATTAGCAAGGACAATTATTACAAAAAGAAATTAACCGTCGTTAATGGAAATTTGAGAAAAACATGGCAGGTGATCAATGAAGTTACTAATTCACCAATTAATAGTTAACATTTTGATTCTGTACTAGACGATACAGGAAATTTATTAAGGAATGATGCAGATAAGGCTAATTATTTTAACAAATACTTTCAGAATGTTGCCATTAATATGGCGGAGGCAATAGATAACACCAACAATAAACACAGTTTCTCCGATACGTATATTCTTAACTCAATATTTTTATTACCTGTTACCTACTGATTGTGAAGTAGAAAGACAGAAAAGCTTTAAAAAACTCACATTCTTCTGGAATTGACGGTTTATCAAACTATTTAATAAAACATTCTTTTTATAATAAAACCTTTAGTTCACATTATTAATCTATGTTTTAGATTGGGTAAATTTCCTGAATTATTTAAAACGTCTTTGATAATCCCTTTATATAAATCTAAAGAGAAGGATAATGTGAATAATTACCGACCTATATCACTCACGAATAGTGTCGGTAAAATCATAGAAAAATGTTACAAAAACAGATTAGTGATCTTTTTGGAGAAATGTAATATATTATCGAAAGCACAATATGGCTTTAGAGATAATATGGGTACTAATGATGCTATTTTTTATTTAACCAGAACTATTTATGAAAATTTAGATAATAATAAAAAAACCTTGGCTGTTTTTCTTGATCTTGCGAAGGCATTTGATACTGTGTCGCATAGGGTTCTCTTATGCAAATTAAAAAATATGGGAATTAGAGATCCCGCTAATGATTTTATAAAGTCATATTTGGCAAACAAAAAGCAGATTGTTAAAGACAATGGTGTCATCAGCAATGAATTACAAGTTGAGATGGGTGTACCGCAGGGAACTGTATTAGGTCCCATTTTTTCCTTATATATCAATGATTTAACTAAGCTTGAAGTAAATGCTAAAATTATTTCATTTGCTGATGATACTGTGATTGTTTTTGCATCGGAGAACTGCGATGAGCTACTGCGGAAGGTTGAATACGGCATGGCTTTAATAAAAAGTCAACTAGATTGCGATTTACTATCATTAGATTTATCAAAAACTCATTTTATTAACTTTTCCTTAACAAATTCGCAAACACAGCCAATTACAGAAATCGTTCTTCATCAATTAAACTGTTTAAAGCACAAAAAAGTCAATTCCAAATGTACGTAAACTATAAAAGCAGTTTTTCAGGTGAAATATTTAGGTATAATTATTGATTCGATACTTAAATGGAAAGCGCACGTAGAAGAATTAGTCAAAAAAATTAGAAAGATAACATACAAATGTAAATTGCTCAAAAATGTTTTACAACTTAACACTATTAAAAGCGTTTATTTCGCTCTAGTTCAGTCTGTAATTCAATATGGAATTATTCGCTGGGGTGGAATTGCAAATTGTTATTTATATTAGCCACTAGAAATTTTACAAAAGCGAATTATAAAAGTCATATTTAATAAAGACTTTAGTTATCCAACTGATATTTTTTATTCTAAAGCAAACATTTTTTCTGTTCGTCAATTGTTTTTACAATCAATTGCTATATTTGTTTATAAAAATAAACAGCACTTTAGCGTCTTGCCTCATGAGCACGATACAAGAGGTAAGAAGAAATAATGTAATCTTTTAATTCCCAAAATAAGTACAGCACATTCCCAAAACCATGCATATTGCCTTTCTGTCAAATTGTTTAACCTTGTTCCGGTTGAGATTAAATCTTCTTACTCATGAAATTCTTTAAAAAATAAGATTAAAAAATGGATAAAAGAAGTGGGATTGGATTATTACTCCTATTTGATAAGTTTGGTAAATTGACTTGATAGTTTGAGGTATGAACATCTATATTTTGTTTAATTTGTTAAAGTGTTTTGGTTGCTATCATCACAGTAATATAGTTTTTTTTCTGTTTAACGGCCACCGGCAAGTTTTGCTTCTGTGGCCATAATGTTTATATATAAATTTTTTATGTGTAATAATACTAATAATGTATTTACAATAATAATAAAAACTCTATAAATGTCTTAATGCCAAATATTATTGCATCAACTTTAATAGAATTTATGGGCTATGTATTACTGAATCTTCTATTTCTCTAAATTAACTGGTGATATAAATACAATGGTTTGATTTTGAATATAATTTTTTGTTAGTTTTTGTACGTAGTCTCTGTGTCGACCAACGCAAAATGTTGGCAATTTTCGTTTTCTATGTACAAAAACACAATAAAGAAAAAACACAATAAAGAAGATAATAACGGACGCATTGAGTTATATTACGATATTAGGTTGCTCGTTATGGAGCATTTTTAATCGCCGGTGACGATTCTTTACGTTACACATCGTCTCTTGCCTTGTAATTCTGTTTGTTTGTTATTTAAGTAATATTATTGACATTTCCAAGTCAAAACCAAATCTTTTAGTTTTCCCGACAGTTTTTGTGATAAAAACGAAGTGAGTTGTAAATAAATACTTGTGAAACATATGTCCAGTTCGTATAAAATGACGTTTATGCCATAATTTATCTTACAATTCAACAGGCCATAGCTGGCTGTAGCAAAAACGACTCAAAATGGCTGCCGTTTTAAAATGGACCTGGCTGTCTTATAACCACTGTAGGTGGATCTAAAGGTTAAAGACCAGATGAAAAACGTTACAAGGCCAATTCATAGTTACAGTAGTAAATACACTGACCGGCAAAATTAACGCATATATTTTTTTTTATAATATTTTATTGAAAAATGCCCATTTAACTCTAATACATGTCTGTAAGACCAAAGAAAAGAGCTTGGAGAACAAAACTCTCTAACGAATTCCCCAGTAGCCTCCACATTCTACAGTGTGTTTCAGTTTCTGAAAATTTTAATAAATATGAATTATTACATCGAGAACAAAGGAAACCCGTGTAATTAATTTTGCATGCTTCAATATCTTGTATGTCCTCGTCGAGCTTGGATCACGGCTTGAAGACGTCGCGGCATACTGCCAATAAGATTCCTGATAAAATCTTGCTGCAGATTCTTCCACTCTTCTTGCAGGAACTGACGTAGCTCATTTAACGAAGCAGGCCGTGGTATTTGAGCATGCAATCGCCTCTTGAGCTCATCCCATAGATGCTCTATGGGATTTAAGTCGGGGCTACAGGCTGGCCAATCTAATGTGTTAATTCCAACAGCATTTAAGTAGTCTCTAGTAATCTGAGCAACATGTGCGCGAGCATTATCCTGCATTAATAAGAAATCGTCGCCGATACCAAATGCAAACGCTACTACATGGTTTTGCAGAATATCTTCGATATACGAATGTGCTGTTACACTTGGTCTATCAAACACAACCAGGTCTGTAGAACCACTCAAAGAAATGCCTCCCCAAATCATTATTGACCCACCCCCAAATCTGTCCCTCTCGGTAATCGCACATTCAGCGTAACGTTCGCCAGTTCTTCTCCACACTCTCTGACGACCATCAGCACCCTTCAAAGAAAACCCTGATTCATCTGTGAACAGAACTTTTTCCCAATCCTCTATTCTCCAGTTTACATACTGACGAGCGAAAGCTAATCGAGTCGTCCGATGCCGTCTAGACAGAATGGGACACATTGCAGGGCGTCTAGCGTGAAGGTTTCCTTCTGCTAACCTTCTCCTCACTGTTCTCTCACTTATTCTTATCCCTCTTGTAATCTCAAGGTTGTTTTAGAGTTCTGGAGCTGTAAGAGTGCGATTCCGTAAAGAACTTAATAGCAAGAAACGGTCATCTACAGCCGATGACGCGCGCTTGCGACCTTGCCCTCGTCTTCTACCGACATTTCCAGTCTCTCTAAGTCGTCTTTGAAGTCGAGAAATTGTAGACTGATTAACTCTTAGCTGTAATGCAACATCATTTTGCTTTCTTCCTTCTTCCAACAACACTGTTGCTCTAATTGCATTATCGCGACTTAGCACTGGCACAATTCAAAACAACCGATAAGAAGGAAACACAAAAACAAAAGCAGACTTAAAATAGCGAAGGAACTTAAAACTGAGCCTTTCCGATAAACAAAAGCAATGCAAATTGACGCACAGAAAAACGTGATTTTTGAAAGTATTCTTTGACAGTATACAAAACAGTATGAGAATTGTTTTTAAATGACAAAAACAATTTTGTCAGCTAACCACTTGATCATTAAATATATTTGTTGGCAAATTTGTAGATACAAAAGTTGTAGCATTACCTTTTATTGACAAAAAACTGCATTAAAAAAAATATGCGTTAATTTTGCCGGTCAGTGTAGTTCGTTTTATTCGAAATATTCCATGAAGAATGGCAAGCATTGGACAGAGTATAATATGACGAGCTCAAGCTAATTTAACATATAAAAATCCGTAAAAGGCTTTACCCAGAACTTCCCTCGTCGACATTGTGACATTAAATAATGTTAAAAATAAAATTAAGTTCGGAGTAACAATATCTTCGCGTTTCTAATAAATTAAATACAATTTCAAATATAAAAATATATTCCGCTGGGGTTTGAACCAGCCGCATCTGCAGAGAGATCGTAAGCACATCTCCGCAGCGGATGTAACCGCAGAGAAATTACAACTACTCTACAGAGCCTCTTGAATATTTTTACTCTTTTGTGACATTATCCTGTATCGGTTGAGTCTTATTTTCGGCAAATATAAAGCCTGACTTATGTAAAAGTTATTATTGCCTTTTATTTTAAAATTAACCCAAAAATAAACAAAATTTTATTTTTTAAGGTACTCACCCTGTATATTGCAATGGATACGTGTGTATGATTTTATATTTACATTTTCTTCACGTTCCAATACATATTAATAATTATACCAAGGCTCAAATATGATATTATTATTGTATGCTTATTTAATTCAAATGTCGAAACTTTAACTTTATTATCAATCAATTGAATTATATTTCAAACTGCATGAGTACTCTTTGCTCAGGGTATGGTTCGCCAAAATCTAGTTAGTTGTTTGTTGTTATTTTATTTACTTGTATTGATTTATTTTATGCAAATCGCTTGCTGTCAAACTATTATGCAATGCAGCGTTCAATGACACTTCTAAATCAATATGACAGAATAAATTTCCTTACAAAGCTTTTATGATTCAATTAATGTTATGATATGTAAGTCAATTCAATGATATTGTAAATAACCTTATTAATTGTCTTTTATTTTAGATAACTTCAGAAAATGCCTGCTTTCACCCACCTGAGTTCCTTATCCTGCAGACCTGTTTCAACTCACCCAGAACACCTCTCTCTTCCATCCAAACTGCTGCACAACTCTGCCACAAAACACCGATCACCAACTAGACCGTTTTCCACTCGTTGCAACCCAAGAAGCTATCAGACCATCACTCCTTCCTAAACCCCAACCCAGCTGTCAGTACTAGAACCCTTCTGTGTCCAAATCCTTCCTGGTAAGTAGCCTTCCAGTCACAGTGGTAACCTTAAAGTATTCCTCCTTATGTCGTAGTATCTCCATACACGACGTCCACAACCAGTACGTCTGCAACCCCTAATAGCTCCACCTTCTGCTGCAAGCAAGCTGTCTCTCCTCCGATGGTCCTCAGTATTCAATCCCAGCCTCCAACAGTTACTTCTTTCGCTACAAGCCAGCTAGTCCTCGTCCAATTAGTGCTAAGTCCCTCAGCTGTAGTACTCGAAAAACTCCAAATGTCATCAACGATCCAAATTATGTAAATATCAATGAATTGTAATCCAACTCCAATTAAACTATGTCCAAATCTTTCTTCTTACTTCTATGTCTTGTTATTTAGCTCCAGTTTATCATCTCTTCATTTTTTTAATCATATTATTATTCTTCTTGTAATTCACTTTCTTATACCTTGCATATTATTAGTAAATCCTTTTAAATTGATTGTAGTATTTAAAATAGAATAAATAGGATCAAATTTCAAATTTATTTTCACCAAACTCCAATTTACACGTTGTTTTTCAAAGTTGTTATTTCAATAATTATCCCAATTTTTATTGCTATCCTAGACTACCATTATTCCTGCCTGCTACATGTTATAAATAAGTTTGAATGGTGCTCACTTTATAAATTGTTACAAATAGAATTTTATTCTGTCATATGCAACATTCAACTTTGTTATTATTGTTATTTCTTGTTACCATCATCAAGTAGTACTCATTATGTAATAACTTTCTTTTAAAATGTACTTTGAATCTTTGAGTTTCAATTATTATTCAATTAAATAAGCAATCATTAACACAATTTTCCACATTTTATCATTTCAGTATAATTACTGTATTGAACTTTTCATTTTAGATTCATGTAAATAAATAACCGTATTTAATGTAATACATGGCCTCTATACCATAGCAATATATTTGTATGAAATTGTACCGGTTTTATGCGAGGTAGTTATATAATATGTATGCAAAATATCATCTTCCTCCGATAAATAGTTTCTGAGTTATACCGCCAACAGGCAGACAGACAGGCAGATTTTTTCGTGATTACAATACTTCCTTCGTCTTTCAGACAAGGGAAGTAAAAATTAAAGAATCTGCACTTAAAATGTCTTAATATCTTTGTGAATCGCCCTGCATAAATATTTTAAGAATCATTTTTAACACATATTGCTTTTGACTAGTCTTAACAAGTGCATACACAAATGCACTTTGTCTATACATGACAGGTTCACTTTGGACTATACTCGACAGAGAAGGGTTCGTTGGTTCATTCTCAGTCACAAAGTCATTCTGACTAGACACATATTCAGTGGAAAGTTAACTTACAGTTTTGCGCATTCACTCTTTTGCTGCTTATTTTTACTTGCTATTTCTGAGAACACATAAAACACAATAAATAAATAAATGGAAAAAGAACACTAGTTGGACGTTTTCCATATTTTCTTTTTATTGATGAACACAGTAGTGGTCAATCTTTAAATCACTCGTCGACTGAGTGGCTTGTCTTTTTATTCCAGTTAAATTTACTCAAAAATCGTTGCGATTTTCAATTTACTTTTAGTTAAAGGTCACGTTAGTACAAGAGTGAGAACATAATAACTGTGTTTATTAATTTTTTTACACAAACAAATTATTAACGAATCATATTTTCGAAATAGGGTTAGAGAATATGATGAATGGAAATACAGCATTCAAGCTTATATTAATAAATTTAGACGCATGTTTATTCTTAAGGCAAAAAGACACACTTCCATTCTTTATGATACACACTAAGACGCGCAGTTGAAAATGTACGGCCACCCTGATCCAAAAAAAAAAAAAGATCGCACTGTAGACGGCCAGGTTGAAAGAACAATCAAACAGTGGTATATGCTGAATAAAAAAATACACCCCGAATTATTTCGAATAATACATTTTTTTGCTTGGTGGGATCGCATTTGAACAATTCGATTGTTTTATTATATTTTCAAAGCACTAATAACACTTTTTTCAATTGTTGGTAAGAATAACTGACTTGTATGGTTATTACACTGTATTATCCAACTGAAAACATATATATGTTTACTTTCTAAAACTTGCATACAGAAAAAGTTAATGTGATGTTATACACTCCTAGGGTTTTCAAAATCGCTAGGTGTATACGCTATAGACATAGGGTTGCCAACCGTCCTTCTTCACGAAGGACAGTCTTTTCTTGAGATCAGGAAAGACGCGAATTGTTTTTCTTTTGTACTCAATTTTCAATTATTCACTTCGTATCGACCATTTAAAACAACCTCACACCTAGAAGTATAGTTCCGCATCTACTAATGTAAATAACTATTCTCTACTTTGTCAATATTAAATTTAAAGAAATTTTACATGTTACAACCAGATGGGTTTCATTATTGCTTTGCATTAGAAGACTGCTCGTTTTCTGGAGCGCATTAAGATCACGCCTTCTAGGTAGTAAGTATTGTCCAGGGCAAATACGAGTACAAAACCTTTTGAAAATTAATGAAGATTCTACTAAAGATCCAGAAATATTAGAAATATATTTGCATTTTATATTACATATATTAGAAATATGTATAAAATTGGAATCTGCTGAAAATACTGTGGGAGATACATACAATATTGCAAACTCTCTGAAAGAATAACTTAATAGAAGAACTTAAAAAATATGTTGGCTTTAAAACCAACCAAAAAATTACTAATTTAACAAATCAAAGATAATCCGAAAAAGCTACAAAAGGTTTTTTGTTATTTTATGAAAATTGTTTAATATTCATTGACAACAAATTTGACATCAGCACTGCATTGACATTTTCTTTAATAGCGAAATTTACTTTTCAAAATGTACAGTTTCCAGTTTTTAGTTATTGTGAACGTTGCGGAATAATTTAAATTAATAGAAAAATTAAAACTGATATGAATGAGCTATTTGATGAACTTGAAAACTTATCTGATAACTTTGCGACAGTTTGCAATTCTCATGAATTATTATTTTGAAAAAAGAACTTGACAAAGGTGACACTGTTATTAAACATTTGTGAATCTAAATTAAGTTCTTTCATACATTTTGTGCTTTCTTGGAGCATCTGTATATTCAGAAACCATTTTTAGCATAACCAATATTAAGTGAAGTGACGAGACGAGTAAGTGTCATACTGATTTAGAGCATTAATGAATTGTTGATTATTTTAACATTAAATCAACATATTTGGAATTTTTGGAAGATAAAAAAGTAGATAAATCAATTTGGACTGGCACAAGAAGTTAAATAAATTCAACTATAAAACTCGATTTTTTGTAAAACAGAATAACAAATTTTATTCGTACATGCTTTATCTTATATAGTTGGCATTTGGCAATTTGCGAGATATATACGGGGTGTCCCGTAATGGCCACTAAAACTTCACGTAGCGATATTCCTTGTACAATTCTGAGTCGAAAATCTTAATACGAAAATGTTGGATTGGTCTTCATGAGCCCCCAAGAGCGGTAGATAAAAACAATGGTTTTTTTCAGGTAAAGTACCCCTTTTGTCTTAAATACGACAAAATGTTATCAGGAAGAGTTGTTGAAAATGTAAAATTATGGTCTCATGCAAAATTTCAGAAATATCAGCTTAATTTTATGAAACCATGTTATCACAAAAGTACTTCATTTAATGCACACGGTTTCATAAAAATACGTATACGACCATAATTTTACATTTTGAACAACTCTTCCTGATGACATGTTGTCGTATTTAAAACAGAATCGGTACTATACCTTAAAAAACAATTGTTTTTATCTACCGCTCGTGAGGGCGCATGAAGATCAATCCAACATTTTCGAATTGTACAAGAAATATAGCTACCTGAAGCTTTAGTAGCCATTACAGGACAGCCTGGATGTATACTTTTTAATTACACGGACCTCTGAGTATTCTAACCAGTGCCCTTCCCTGGCATCTCAGAAAGTTGGCAACCTTATATACACATACGCATCTGTGCATTCCGCCCAGTGTATCTACAGTGGCACACTTTACGTGTATTTTAAATGCTATATTGGTAGAAATGGCGCGAAGACTTAGGAATATTAATTTAGCCGGTGGTGGACAACACTTTCTATACTCTTATTTTAGATTTTTACAAAGTAACTAATTTATAACATTTAAAAAATATCACACTCCATCTTGGAGAGCAATTTTTTATTACATTTAAAAAACTTAGAAACAGAATAGTTGCATGTATGGAACAAAGAATATAACTGTTGTTTACCATTCCACAGTCACCGCTACTAAAATACACTAATTCTGAATTGTAACAAAACCTGTATATTACACAACTTATAGTACTTAGAAGAAATACAGGTTGCATAATCTTCACCTAGTATTTAATTTTAATCAGAGGGTTAATTTGAAAATTTTCAAATTAAAATAAAAGAGAAAAACCATTTCCTGTTTTGTAATAAAAACAAATTTGGACTTGATAGCGTCCAGCGATGACTAAGTTAGGGGTTCTTTTTCAGCTCAAAGGATATATAAGTTTGAGACCTCCAATCTGCAAATAGATTTCATTCATTGGGCATACTAATGATAGAAAAAGCAGTTACAAATTAACTGGTAAGTATATAACTCGGTGATTAGTATTTATCCTAAAGGAATTGTCTTTAATTTAGCTTTTTACTTCACCTGCAATTCTTTATTTTTTTTAACACTAAACGCAATGATTCGGTTGGATGAGACCACACGGAGTCTCGGCGAAGCCTTTTGGGGTGCCTAGTTTGAAGTAGACGATAATATTAGACCAGCGCTAAATATTGTTAGAAATTCCTTACCCCCAAACCCGCTTCATTAGTCCGGCGACGAAAATGTTTCCTGTTAACCGGGAGTTCAATTCGGTAAGCAAGGCAGCAGTTCTTGGTTGCATAAGATTGACTTCTCCTTGTTAGGTCAGTCCTAAACCGCAGAGAATTGTATGAAACTCTTCAGTTAAGTAACAACCAGAAGTATGTCAAATGTTACAAGTTTAAGTGAACATATGAAATTTAATTTACCGTAAATAACTTCCTAAGAAAATAATAAGGAAATTTGACTATCTTTTTAATAGAAATGTTAAAAGAAACCAAGTAAATAACCACAGGTTAGATTTTATAAATGTCAATTAGGGTTTAATGTTATACTGCATATATGTGCCAAATAATGAGTATAAGAAATACTGTGAATGTGAATGTGAATTGTGTTATCCGATAAAACATTTAACAACCAGTATTCGCTAACAGAAATAGGTTAAGAGGATATAAAGAGCTCTTTAAATTTATCTTACCTGTATGCACAAAATTTCAGAAAAAGAAAGAAAACCTCTTTTTAATAAAACTCATAATTAATTAAATAACTTAAATCATTAATTGATATAAACTCTAATTCTATATTTCAGTATAAATTGCAATAGTAAATAAACCTTTTTTCTATTAAATAACTTAACCCATAAATTACAAGATTGGATATGTATATATTATAAAAAAAATTACAATTTAATAAAGTTGTTGGCGCCCAATACTTCTTTCTTAGTGTGAACCTAACACCTTTATGCGAAAGTGAAGCAAACAAAAAAATCCCATATGTATCATAGCCGTATCGCAGCCGAGAATTGGGCGAGTCGGAGTTATGTGAGCCTTCTAAGGTAGGTTGCTTAAGTTGGTACAGTTGTAAACAAAAACAAATCAACAGCACAGCATTTTATAGCTAAAAGAGATAAACATATGAGTATCCATCACCCCAGTGGAGCAATAGGTAGAGTGCAAGGCTACAATAAGCAGATCTGCAGTTCGAACCCGTGGATAGGAACTTCCATTCCTCCACGCGATCTCTTCCATTCTCTGAGGACAGCTTCCAGATATAGGTTGAACAGTAGAAAAGATATGCAGCAACCTTGTCTAAGGCCTCTAGATGGACACATGACATCTGATACGAAATTGGTTATTTTGAGGTAGGTATGCCTCGTTACTGTTAAGGTAAGAGTCTGTTAATTGTTTAATTGAAATAAATTAATCAGACCTTCTTGTGTTTTTCAGTTCATCTTTACTGTTCAATAGCTAATAGAATTTCTTTCAATGCAAACAATCATATTCAGCATTCCTTTGAAACGCCATTTTCTAACACTCAGCTGGGATACTAACAACCCCGACTTGCTCAAAACGTTCGGCAATTTATGGCCATAGGTAACGACTATGCGACAACTCGTAAGGTTATTAAATTAAACTGAAAATCAGCGCCAGTTGCGAACAACGGTCTAACTTGCAATCAAATACACTCACTTGCCACATAGGGCCTCCGCTTAGGAGAAGCTAAATAAAAAAAACGAGGTTTCAATAAAGAAAAATACGATACGCATATTAAAATCAAATGACAATAGTCACAATAAAAAAATACAATAAAGCAGACAATAACAAACACTGGGTACTTCTTCCAAATCTTCCAAAAATTTAAAGAGTGTATTAAAGTACTAAAGTTAAGCTTCACTCAATAAATGCAAAGGGATTTGGAAATCATCAAATTAATTTAACATTACAACATCAAGTTGTGCTCGCAATATTCAAAACGTCCCAGAAAGTTACTTCAATAAAAATATCAAATGTCTGCCATGTGCATTGAGTTCTAGCAATGGCATTACAATAGCTAAATTATGGTAATATTAAAATATAATTAAATATTACAGATTTGCGAGATTAAATAGCATACGAAAATGAAGACCTGTATTACGTATTCGTCCCTGGGGACCAGGCAAGCAAATAAGAAATACACTTGAATATACGCCTGAAACCGAAAAGCCACTATAAACCCTAATTTAAGGAAGTCCTTAAGAATTCCTGACAAATCTAGATCTTATTACATAACCCACGGATACTACGCTTAAGCGAAGGCCTTGAGATAACAAAGCGCATTTATAAGTACGTAATTTTAACGTTTTGTCAAGAAACATAAAAGTCTTCGCTCAACGCCATGTGCGTTATCTATACCAAAAACATGAAGTCCGTTTACTACCTACCTTAACAAATACAAAAATAACATTAGGTGAATATTATAAAGAGTAGGATGAAAATGATAATCAGCAAAGATTGAATAAAAATATTTAACAAGTAAATAAAGCAGAAATGTATACATTACGTTAAATACTTTAAAATACGCAAATTACTTAAAGCTACAGGCAAAAAACGTAATTAATTAGATATAAATTTTAAACGTTAGATACTCAAGAAACAAATTGTAAACACCGAATGACGGTACAAAATACCAAATTTTAAATGCTTCAAAATTTCTGCGACCCTGGGATTTTTGGAAGGACACGGCAAATGCTCCGGGTTTTTTCTGCCAACCTGCTGCTGTGGGAAGCGGCGCCATAGCTTCGGATGATAACTTGCAACACTGTCTCAAACCTGTCCCAAAACACATATAGCTGGAGAATACAAGAGGAATGCAAAGCGTGGAACCCCATTTCACAACGAGTAGAACAACGGCATGGCGGTGAAAGAAACGGGCCTGCCAACGCAAAAACAAAAACATCGAAAATAACGATCCCTACCTGCAGATCTAGAACGACCCTACAAATGATGTAAATTAAAAGGACTATCGATCAGTAACACAACCACTGCATACCAATGTCTTGCCCTGGGAGTCCACGAAGTACCGAAGATCCTTCTCGTTCGCAATAACAAGAAGTGTCAAAACTCGTGAAAGAACCGGAAGAACCCGTGAAGCTGTGAAGCTAGACGCACAAGAGTGTCGGTCTAACATTTTCAAAATCCACAAAAATCTTGCCCAAAATGAGAAAATGCAAGCCTGATCCAAATAGCAATGGCAATATAAAAAATAAATGGTTGTAATATCAAAATATGATTTAATAGTACAGATATGGGAATTAAGAAGCATACGGGAATAAATACTTGTATTACTTATTCGCCCATTGGGACTAGGCAAGCAAATAAGAAATCGACTTAAATATACGCCTGATACCGAAAAGCAAATATAAACCCTAATTTAAGGGAGTCCTCGAGCATTCCTGGAAAATCTAGATTTTATTACATAAACCACGAATACTAGGGTTAACCGAAGACCTTGAGATAACGAAGGGCATAAAGTGGCCTATAAATCTGCCATAATTCTCCTTAAATTTAAAAAGTTAATGGTAGAGCGAACTTGGGGCATTAAACTTTCTTTTTTTAACAACTCCTGGAGAATTCGTCAGTTTGTAATTTTTACTGATGTTTTGGCAAAAAATATTTCAATCAAATTTGATTGCATATACGTTTTCTGTATATGTTCACCCAAAAGATATTCAATATCTAAACTTGTGATATGATTACTACATCACCTACTATTATGTTCTAGAAACTTAACTAATTTCTATTAAAAATAATGTTTTTCCCTAAGTTATACGCTAATAGTAACTAATAACTGCATTCATGTTTCAGATTCACCATCTTCACCATCTGATTAATCTAAAATTTATATTTAAAAAAATCGCTTATAACTTCCAAGAAATGTATAGAAGTTCTTAAATAGTAGGTCTTTATGATTATATAAAACAATGACCTGCGTTTAATAAATTTCTTTACACCGGCTTCTTTTACGGTTACAAATTAAACATTTATTTAGAAATATAATTGTTTGCGTCGGGTTTATCAAATACTGAAACTGAATACATAACTAATATTTATTTCCCAGCTAATAATTTATTGCTTAACACATGAATTTTGACTGTTATTGACTTGCTACAAGACGACATAGCGTTTATATCTCGTTGTATTGTTTCCGAAAAACAGAAAATAAATTAGTCACGCCTGTGTAAGATTTGCTGACTGTCGTGGATTATTGTATGCGCCAGTTCTCCACGTTCTATAAGGCACTAGTCATCACTAATCATAAACATTTTAGTGTTCCAATATATTATTCTATATCATCACTTAACATTTATCACTTGTACTGCTTTAGTTAAATTAAATTTAATAAATACAAAAATTATACAAATAATTTCTAATTTTAAGTATATATCAAGCTTGAAATTTGTTAAAATGAAGTCAGAAAATACATTCTTATATATATCTAAACAAATATATTTTTTAAAATCTTGCTTGGCGTAATGATAGCTTGCAATGCTATTCCAATTCTATATTATTACGCAGAAATACCAAAACAAATATAGTCCCAGGCAATCCCAGCCTCCCCTTCGCGTCGAACAGAACGAAAACCGAAAAGCGTATATGATGAAAATATTTAATTGTGTAATATGGCACGCATTAACTACCGGTATGTACAAGCTGCTAGAATCTTGCTTTGGCATTAAATGCTTTTGATTCAATTTAGTTGAGCTTATGTGCAACAGGGGTGGATTGGTATCTGCCCCGCATTCCACAAACCCTTCAAAGACCTCGTTTTACCCTCTTCACTGCCCACTGACCGCTGCTCTTCACCCCATTTGTAACTCCTTTGTCTCAAAAGGATTTATTAACTAGTGTGTTCTATGTATAGACAACTTTAGTACTGTTTAGCAACAAAATTGTTTCTTTTCCCCCAAACCGCAAGCGGCAACGTAAAGGGCGAATTCTCTCCAAACTTAGTAGCGTTAGTTCTGCAATTATTTTTAGGTTTTTAAATGTAAAATGTAACTTATAATTTTGTGAAAATACCTACTGCGATAAATGAGAGAAATTGCCCGTACCACTCTATAATAATTATTGGCTTTACATTGGCACTACACATGACAAATTGTTAACTATAATACTTTGCACATCTATAATTTTTACGCGAAAAAAGTTATCACGAATTTGCATATATGCCGATGGGGCCTTAATCACATATAACAGCAACGAGATAGCATGAACAACAAAATAAAATGCTCGAGTAAGGACGAGATGACCATACAAAAAAGTTATTTTAGCAAGCATCGTTAGTTGACACTTCTCATAATTAAAATGAGCGTCAAGCCTACTCAAATATTTGCTAATGTGCTTATCTCTTTCTTACTCGAGCAATGCATTCTATTTTCTTGTCCATGCTATCTATACGTTGCTGCAGCGCTCTTATATTTTAACTTTTACACACTAACATTTTATTTTTATGAGGATCTGTCAAAAGAACCAACGCGTCAAAATTTTCGAATATTTTGCAATTCGATGGAATACTCCTGTGCCTACATAATTGAGGTTATGCTGTGTGGTCAAGGGTTTCAATCGTCCTGTGAGTTTTTACGAATAAGTTCTAATCCGCCTATGTTAATGTTTTTCAAAATACATTCAAAATAACTATCGATTGAATACAACGAAAATCTACATAATTCCATATATTGTTTGAAGCTTTCGGGATTACTCGAATTATTCTTGTTAGAAGAATTTTAGCTTAGACCGCGTAGATAAACGTCCAGTATTATCTGGCTTAATGTGCCTTGCATCTTGTGAGCTCGAGCAAGAACTACGCGATGGCCATGATCTCTGGTGGCGTGTGTTGTTTGAATACCTTGAGAACGAGGATACTTAAGCAGATTTGATCTTGTTGCTGTTTGTGCATCGATATTGACTAACGTTTAGTAAACCATTGCAGCTTACATCATCAGAGTGAAAGTCGTTCTGACAACTGAAGGTCGATGTAGGGCTATTTATAGTCCTCTGTGCCAGCCATTCGGAGCGACGTAACGCTGATTAGTCGTTCAAGTGCAGCGCAGTTTGGAATCGTATGGCGTCATACATTAGATCGTGTATTACAGGAGTTCACGTCTTACTAAACTTAAGCCATGTTCCCTGTTTATATTTTCCTATTTATATGACTCCACTTATCACTCGTGGGATGTAGTGAGGTATTCTAACAAGTATTCTGGCGTGCTCAAATTTTAAGGTGCCCCAATTTGTTAATGCATGCTCAGCTACGGCCGATTTTCTGATATGTTTGGGAGCTTTCACACCAAAGTAGTATGCGACTTGCTGCCTAAAGCAGGAAGCACGTCGCAACTTGCGTCTTCCATGTTAACTTTCATACCAAAGTCGCACAGTGCTACTCCATTTATCATTAGTCCTCTGTTGCTAATAATAAAACAGTTGCCTAGATGTCGTCGGAAGACGACAATATTGTGTTAATTGCTGCTGTGATTGCAAGGAGGAGGAGGAAAAAAAAGAAGGAATTCTTAGATTCATTCGTACTTACGAGATAATGCTGATACACATAGCACGTTTATTGTATTCCAGCAGTTATCGTCCGGTAAACATTTTTTGCTAGACATCACGAAAAACGTACAAGAAATATTAAAACTCAGACACCAAAGCAAGTTAAACAACGTGTACGCGGCTTGGAAACACGTCGCAAAGTGTCAAAATTATACGACATGCTTTATATTCGAGTCGCACGTCGCATGTTGCCACGTCGCATTTTTGCGACGCGACTTTGGTGTGAAACCACCCATATATTTGAGTAGGTTTTAAAATAAGTGGCATGCTTCCTGCTTTCTGGCAGCAAGTCGCAAGTCGCATGCTACTTTGGTGTGAAAGCTCCCTTAGTGTTTGCAATCGCATTTATGTTCTTAGAGTCTTAGATCAATGGAACGACCAGTCTGTCCAATATAACTCGAGCCGCAAGAGCAAGGAATGTGATATAGGCCACTGATCTGAAACCGTTGCCCAAACTTTCATTTGTCGTGAACACAGTTTTGATTCAAGGTATTGGAACAACACGAGCCACCAAAAATCATGGCCCTCGAGTGGATCCTTGCTCGAGTTCTTAAGGTGCCAGGCACATTAAGCCAGAGAGTGCTGGGCTTTCATCTACAAAAACTACACGGTTTAAGCTGAAATTCCTTTTTAACAAGTACATAATTCCAGTCGAAATTTACATAAAATAAGAAGTTACAGATTTTACAACGCTGAGCTGTTTAAAAACGTTACTTTGCTCAATCGCAACTCCAATGATGCCATACAACATTTCAGGATAAATAATTAATTGCAAATACTTCAAAAACAGCCGACTGTATAGCTCTATGGTAGAACCTCTGGTTCTAAGCCAGAAAATCTGGGTTTAAACCCCAGTAATTCTAATGGTCACAAAAGTCTAATGCCAACTTCACTACTGTTCCCCAATCCTACTTTAAAAACTGTGGGGTCTTAATGCCAACACATCCCCAAGCAGAAAGAGCTAATACTCCAACGATGCTAACGACGATGACTTCAAAAATGCACAGTTATTCATCAATTACACCCCTAAAGTTTAAACATAAAGCTTTATATGTCTCACGTATTTTTAACTTGGCAAGTAAAGCTATGTCGGATATAAAAACAAAAGACATACATTCGTTTAATCCGTATCATAAAACTTACATTTTATCGAGAAGAAAGTGTGGATCTTTAGTTTTAAACTATTTGTTTCTGAGTTGGACTAAGTACAAGTTTCAGCTCAAAGGTAAATTATATGCAAGTTGCTAGTACATGAAGTACAATTAAAATCAGGCAAAGCAATACAATAAAAAAAATCTGTAAAAGGTTTTACCCAGAACTTCCCTGGTCGACATTGTGGCACGAAATAATTTTAAAAATAAAATTCAGTTAGGGGTAAAAATATCTTCACGTTTCTAATAAATTAATTAAATTTTCAAATAAAAAAATGTATCCCGCTGGGGTTTCAACCCTCCGCATCTGCATAGCGATCGTAACCGCACCTGCGTAGAAATCGTAACTGCATCCACCAGTCGAACTGCGCCATCGAGGCTATTTGAAATGAGTGCGGCGGGCACCTCTATTTAAGGGATCGGTCTTATTGCTGAAACGTTTCGACTCTTTTGTGACATTATCATGTATCTGTTGTGTCCTATTTTCGGCAAGTGTAAAGCCTGACCAATGTGAAAATTATTACTTCTTTCTATTTCAAAATTAACACAAAAACTAAAAAAAATATTTTTTTTAAGGTGCTCACTTTGTCTATATTTGTCTGAAATTTTACCGGTTTAATTTCAAGACAATCTCAAAATACCGGGTTATCAGGTTCACAGAAAAGATCGCATATATCAGAGAAAGCGGCAGGAGGAGTAGCCATCCTAGTCAAAAAACAGATCAAGCACAACCCCATACCTGACCCAACTACACCAAACATGGAAACTGTTGGTATCAGAATCACACTAAACAATCAGAGTCACACAATAATTAGTATGTACAAGCAACCAAAACAAAAGCTAAACTCTTCAGACCTACTTGCAATGTTTAACTCGACTGAGCCTACCCTTGCAATTGGTGATCCAAACTGCAAGAACACGCTATGGGGCTGCAGAGCCACCAACCCGGAAGGCATCAAACTCGAACAAATCTCTTCCGAACTTGGATTCCTAATACAAACCCCACCCAACTACACTTACTACCCCAATCGTAACGACCATCAGCCAGACATCCTGGACGTGGTCTTCCATAAAAACTTTTCAAGGGTAATTCACCAAACGGTCATCGATGAACTTGATTCTGATTACCTTCCGGTACTAATAACTTTTATAGCCACTCCGCACATAAACCCACAAGCTCCTCGCCTAATTAATGGAGCAATAAATTGGGATAAATTCCATATAGCTCTTAATATTCATCTGCAACAACCACCGAAGTTAAAATCATCTGAAGATATAGACGAAACAATAACTAACTTCACAACAGCCATTGTAAGTAGTGTTCGCGATGCTACATCCAATAAACCAAAATTACATAGCAAAGCGAGACACTATCGCCACCCAATCCACATAACAGAACTCATAAAAACAAAGAGCCAAACAAGACGCAAATGGCAACGAAGTAGAAATCCACTAGACAAACAAATGCTAAACCATTTAACACACCAACTTAAAAAAGAATTAGAAGAAATAAGAATAACCACCTACCAACGATACATCGATGAGCTTGAATCTAGCGACCCAGGTATGTGGCGAGCAACCAAGCGAATCCTAAAACAGAATAACGAAATTCCAACAATAACAGATGGCAACAACAGCTACTACACTGACGCAGAAAAAGCCGTAGCATTTGCCAATCACTTGGAATGCGTATTTACACCAAAAATAACTTGCAGCCCAACAGCAATAGCAGCACCAATCGACTACATGGAAAGAAACTTACCTGTCGTCACCGAACGTATCGAACCAACATCACCTCACGAACTACAATCCCTAATTACTAGGCTCCCCAAACGAAAGACCTCCGGCTACGACCTTATACCTAACATTGTGCTAACACATTTAACAACGAAATCTCTAGCATATCTAGCATCAATATTCAACGGTTTGCCTGAGGATGGGACACTTTCCAAAACAGTGGAAGCACGATATAATACTTTTATTCCCCAAGCCAGGAAAAGATAAAAACCACTTAAAGAACTATAGACCTATCAGTCTTCTGACATCCTTATCCAAGCTGTTAGAAAAAATATTCTACACTCGTCTCAACAATGAAGTGATTTCACTTAACATACTCCCGCCACATCAGTTTGGCTTCAGAAAAGACCACTCAACTACACACCAACTCCAGAGAATAGCGGAAGTATTAGCGACCGGATACGAAAACAAGCAGTTTGCAACAGACATCTTCCTCGACGTAGCCCAAGCCTTCGACAAGGTTTGGCTAGAGGGGTTGAAAAGAAAATTATTAAAACTAAGAATATCTAACTACCTTACAGCAATACTATTCTCTTTCCTTGAGGGCAGAAACTTTGCAGTAAAAATAAATACTGAATTCTCAGAAACCAAAAGGATACGAGCCGGAGTCCCTCAGGGCAGTATACTGCGACCTTTATTATTTAATATATATACATCTGATATACCCAAACTCGATGCTACGATAGCAACCTTTGCTGATGATACGGCCATTATCACTCTAAGCAATGACCTAACACAAGCAACTCAGTCACTTCAGACAGCAATAAACCAAGTATGTATATGGTTTAACAACTCGAATATCCAAATTAATTCGAGCAAATGCCAAGCTAAAATATTCTCACTTAGGAGAATACGCAATCCACCAAGCATTCACGTCAACAACGAAATCGTCCAATGGAATACCCCCAATGAACCAGTAAAATACCTAGGAGTCCTGGACACTAAGTTATCATGGAATCAGCACATCAACTCCAAACTCAACCAGAGTTACGCACGATTAGCACAACTATATCCGTTATTAAATCGGAAGTCTAAGTTAAAAACCAAATGTGCAATTATGATGTACACGTCCCTCATACGACCCTTAGCACTCTATGCTGTGCCCATCTGGAGCACAACACCAAAAACTAACATAACCAAGCTGCAAAGACTACAGAACAAAATCCTGAGAATCTCAGTGGACGCGCCATAGTTTATTAGAAACACCCAACTTCATGACGAGTTAGGAATACCAACAATCGAAGATTACATAAAAACAACCACTACAAAATTTCTCAAAAATATCGCGGCGTGCGAAGGAGCAGCTCACTACAACCTTGGCAAGCGAAACATCCACTCCCGATTAAAACGAAGACTCCCTCAAGACAAATTCTTATCCGACGAAGAAGAATAACCACACAGACTTGTCCGAGGCATCAAATTACCTCATAAGTTAGATTAATTATCTTAAATGTGTTAACAATGCCATGTATAATACAATGGTAGTGTTGATCTGGCAAATAAATAACTAAAAAAAAATTTCAAGTATATATATACATATATATATGCTACGAACAAAGCTGTTTTGACACTTAACTGTACCTTTATAAGTTCAATCTCCACAAAACCTACTTTGTCGTAGATATGTTCTTGCATAATAATTATTATTATTAACTAGGCTAGCTCTATTTGTCTTAATCTGCAGGGTAACTGTTGCGTTATTTTTAATAAGACACTGCAGTCTATTTCAATGTACCTTTTGTAGTTGAATGAAATATTTTAGACAAATAATATTTATGTTTTATTAATGTATCGAATCATAACCTTTGAATGACGCTTTATCAGTTTTGTTATTAATACATCAATATAAAGATAATTGTTAATGTTTATTGAAGTTACTGGTATTCTGACAATTTAAACAGAATTTTGTTAATGACACTTCCAATAATTAATTACAATTTTTAAACTTTAGGTTTACAAACCAATCTTAATTAATAAATCTAATTTAAATGAATTCAAAATTCCTATAGGCCTTTTATTTCTTTTTACTTATATTGTTCGTAGCTCAGTGCTGAGAATTGATTTTTAGATTGACTCACTTTGCTTTCTCACTTGTATCCACGTGTCTACAATCTTCTCTGCAAAGGTTCCCCCTGGACTTCACTTGATTCTGCCACTTCTGTATCAATGTTCTCCAATTTTAACGATAGCTCTTCCACTTTGATATCACTCACTGATAATCACTCTTAACGTCGTTATAAATAAATTCTAACCAGAGTTTATCTGTTTTAGCATTAATTCTGGAAGATTATTTTATATTTGTCATAAAATTTATAATTTTCTACCCGCCTCCTTCTCTGTTATTAAAACATAAACAATTCCTTTTTCTTCCCTTAGCACTCTTTTTCAGAAGTAAATTTTATTAATTATTAACTTAAATGAAGCTAGTTAAATATCTTGACAAAATTCATTTTTTAGGTTATCATTATTTATTTAACATTTTATAAACATATTTAAAACTTTCCTGGATTATAAATAAACCATCACACTAACAAAATTAATTTATACTTCAGTACATTGTAACATTCTGCAATGTATCTCCTATGAACAATAAATAATTTTAAACAATTCAAAGCACTTGCTTTGGATCATTCTTTTCTTAATTGAGCTTCAATACATTGCATTGCCTTTCTTACATTTTGAAGATGTCATACCGATCTTGGTCAGTCTTTTAAGTGAT
Organism: Agriotes lineatus; assembly: GCA_940337035.1. Lineage (NCBI taxonomy): Eukaryota > Metazoa > Arthropoda > Insecta > Coleoptera > Elateridae > Agriotes > Agriotes lineatus. The sequence goes on from OW679202.1 coordinate 85,102,189, forward strand.
TCGACCTTTTTTAGAATATATTCTTTTTTTACCATTTTTATATCATAGCAATATACTATATAATGTGTATGCAAAATATCATCTTCCTCCGACAAATAGTTTTTGAGTTATACCGCCAACAGACAAACAAGAGAGACAGACAGATAGACAGACAGACAGACAGACAGACAGATAGACAGACAGACAGACAGACAGACAGACAGACAGACGGAATTGAGAAAACCTGTTTTTTGTCATCTAGGGACCCTGAAACGTGAAGATCTGAAGAATTTTTTCGTGATTACAATACTTTCTACGTCTTTCAGACTAGGGAAGTAATATTTTGGTTCGTATCAAAAGTAGCAGCAAGACTATGTTAAAGTAGTAGTTCTATTTCTAATCTATTTAAAATACTGGACTACAATACATTACAGTTTCGGAACAAGAACTCTTAATTATATTTTTAATCAACAAAACGTAGTTAAATAATGAGGCGACAAAGATACGTCTTACTTTAATAGTATGAAAAGTAATAATAAGTAAAGAATATTTCTTGCAATTACATTGTTGCGTGTAAATTGTGCTGCATAGAATGACTTATGTTATTTATTTCTAGTGAAATCGGTTAATTTTAATATTTAGGCTAATACACGATTCTTCTTACAACGTTTAGACGTAAGCAATTTTTGCTTTATAGTGATACTAGCTGAAACCCGCGGCATATGCCGCATTTAAAATGTACGACGAATTTAATAACTTTTGTTGCACTAAAGAAAGTTTTAAAAGCACGCTAGAGATTGGCAGTAAGGAAAAGTTCCAAAAAATATTTTTTCAAATGGAAAGTCTCTGGAAAGGAAACGCTCGCCTCTGGAAGGCGTCCTAATTAATACGACGTTGTTGGAACGCAGTAAAAAAAATTATGGAAAGAATTGTTATACAAGTTAAGAAAAGTGAGAGTTTTCCAGTGAATGTAAAAGTTTTACGTGAGCATGGAAGAATGACGTTGTAGCCCACGGCACATGCCGCATTTAAAGTTTTGGGCGTTAGATAGATATACTTTGTTTGTGACATTACAAAAAAAAATCTTTTACACACGTCTACTATGGCAAATGCTATACCAAATACATACAATATATACAGTTCACATTTAATTATATATATTTATTCCTAATTCAGTACGTAAAACATGCTTAGAGCCATGTTTTTGATAACGGTGATAAAACTTAGATTACATTTAGATTTTAGTTTATTGGCATACATGTTTAACGTCAGCATACAAACAATTTCCAGAGTATTTTATACCACATTGAATATTATGTATCATCGGATGAAACATTTTATTATTTGGCCTGAACGAGATCAGGTGATTAAATCAATGCCAGAATGCTTCAAGGTAGCATTTGGCAACAAGATTTCAGTAATAATCGATTGTTTTGAGATGAGAGTGAAAAAATCAAGTAGCCTTGAAGTACAATGTACTACATGATCTACGTACAAACAACATAATACGGTAAAGGTACTAATAGGCATCACTCCTCCTGGATCAATATCATTTGTATCACATGGATATGGTGGCAGAATAAGCGATAAAGGTCTAACAGAGGATTGTGGGATTTTAAACAATCTCTTGCCAGAAGATTTTGTATTGGCAGATCGTGGCGTTTTAATAAAAGACTCCGTAGGACTACATATGGCCACAGTGATTACGCCTCTGCTTTTCTAAAAGAGAAACGGCAGCTCGATCCAAGGGATATAGCATCAACCAGGAATATAGCAAGCGTGAGGTAGTGCAAGTATATTGTTACAATAATTATCTTAATTATATCTTTTTTTCAGAATACACGTCCAACGCGTTATTGGTGTCCTTCGTCAAAAAAATACAGTTCTTCACGAAACGATGCCCATGTTCCTGGCAAAAAAGAAAACTGACGATGTTGCTGTGGTAGATCAGATATTAACAGTTTCTTCTGCACTCGTAAATTTATGCTCTCCTATAATTGTATAATTATGAAATAAATTGTATTAACAAAGTTAATCTAATTATTTTTACTGTAATAATAATAATAATATCTACAAAATTATTAAAATTAGTTAATTAAGGATCTAACGTTAATACTATCCACCACCATTTATTATATAATGTAAAATTATTTGATTATCTTTTTCTGCATGTGTCCAATAATTAATAAAAAGCAAAATTACAATATCACATAGCAAAAATTATTAAATAGTACCTATACGATAAGAAACATGAAGATATTTCGAAACTATGTAAGCTACATTAACAATCAATAAAATTACACATGCTGTCTACACAACATAAAAGAATAATTAATGTCTAAATTAAGTATGAAAAATAATTTTTTCGTTGACCGCTTCTTAATTTCAATATTAATGAATTATTTTTCCTAAAAAAGTATGGATTAATAGACGCCATTAATACACTGTTTTTGATTAATCCACTCTTTTTCATTAATTAACTGTTTTTGTGATTTTGACGTTTTGATGATATTTTGCATGGAGGTTAGTTGTATTAATCAAATTTTTCGTCACAAAAAAAGATTTTGTGGTCAACAAAAAAATTTTGTAATCAACTCGTTTGTTAATGGGCGATTAATAATCTCAACTATTAAAGGCACTCACTCGCTATCGCTCGTTCGTGCTTTAAACAGTTTCGATTATTAATCGCCTTCATTAACACACTTGTTGGTTAAATAACTATTAATGCATAAAGCATAACGGATATTTTGAAGCTATTTAATATTTATTTATTGTGGCATCTCTAACAGGTGTTACCCTTATTACAAGAGATGCAGTGTAGATATATTCTGCTATATGCAGGTATGAGCGTTATAGCATGTACGAGGGTAAATTGAAAAGTCTCCGGCCTAGACAAGAAAATAAACGAAAATCATGTAAACAGTAATTTTATTTTTCAACGTAATCCCCGTCAAGTTCAATGCACTTGGTCCACCTATATTCAAGTGCTCTTATTTCATCCCTATAAGCCCTTTCATCCAATTGGTCAAAATAGACATTTGTGACAGCAATCACATCTTCATCGGACTCGTACTTCTTTCCAGCATGACATTTTTCAAGTTTGGAAATAAACTAAAATCTGAGGAAGCTAAGTCCGGCGAGTAGGGGACATGGGGTACCAATTCAAACAGCAATTCATTAATTTTTGCCATGGCAATAACTGACTTGTGACAGGGCTCATTATCCCGATGATACAGAATTTTTTCTTTGCTAACCCGCGTCGTTTTTCAAGATTTTTTTTGCGGCACCCATCGCGCAGACAACTTTCTCATCCCCAAAACTTCAGTTAGGATATAATATGTCAGCTCTGTTGAAATGCCCATAGTATTTGCTATCTCCATCAACTTCAATCGCCGGTCATTCAAGACAATTTTATGAACTTTTTCGATAATTTCTGTTGTGGTGGGTGTTTTTGGTCTTCCTGAACGCGGTGCATTTTCTGTACTCCTGCGACCACGTTTAAAGTCCGCAACCCAAGTTTTAACTGTGCTGTATGAAGGGGAAGATTCGCATAATGTGCCGTCTAGTTCATCTTTTATTTCTTTTGGAGCTAAACCCTTAATATGAAAATATTTAATAACTGCACGAATTTCAGCTTGCTCCATGCTTATATATTATATAGTTGCTGTACTCAGGCCTTTTAGGCCCATAGCTTGATGGTTTCCCTCCATCTCTTCCGGTCTTTAGCTAGTGTCTTCCAGTCCTGTATCCCTTTTTCTCGCAGGTCTTCTTTAACTGCGTCTAACCATTTCCTTCTCGGCCTTCCTCTTCTTCTCGTTTCTCCTAGGTTTGTATCCATTAGCTTCTTAGGAATCCTGTTTTCTGGTTGTCTTTCTAAGTGCCCTAGCCACCTCAGCCTTGCTGCTTTAGCTTGATTACTGAGCTCTGGTTGTTTGTAAAGGTTCTTTATTTCCTCATTTGATCGTCTTAACCATATTTCTCCTTCCTTCTTCCCTCCAAATATTCTTTTCAAGATTTTCCTCTCCCATATATCTATTCTCGTTTCCTCTTTTCTATTAAGGATCCACACTTCGCTCCCATACAGTACCGTTGGTCTTATGACTGTTTTATATAGATGGATTTTAGCTTTCCTAGATACACTTTTAGATTTTATTATTTTGTTTAGAGCCCCTGCACATTTATCCCCTTTGGCTAATCTTGCTTCAATTTCTTTCTCTTCGTCCCCCGTCTCGGTTATGACAGTTCCTAAGTATGTATATTTTTTAACTCTTTCTATCCTTATCCTGTTTGTTGGTCCTGTTTCTACTATCAAATCGTCCTTTTGTTCTTGTGCTTTTTCTGCTGGTCCTAGTTCCATAAATTTGGATTTGCTTTCGTTTATTTTCAGGTTTACTGTTTCTGCTGCTGTTATAAACTTCTGACATACTTGGGTTAGCTCGCGTCTTGTCCTGGCCAAAAGTACTACGTACTACGCTCCATGCTTACAGCATGCAAAACCTTAGCAACTTTGACAGTCTGTCAAATAATTATTATTTTCCAGAAATTTTTGCTATTCCAGAGCCAGACTGATAAATCTTGAAACAATATAACGCCGTAAAAACATTACGCAAATTTGTATCCTATCTAAGTTAGACCGGGGACTTTTTAATTTATCCTCGTAAATTAAAATTAAAATAATCATCCTAACTAAAATAAACTTTAATCATGGTTGCAGGAGATGGATCGATGCCGTAACTTGCTACTATGACTTCCCGTACTGATTGGTAAATTTAAGTCTTAAAAATTTGTTACATCAATAGTTCATTTTGTTTCATTTTAGTTATAATAATACTTTTTTACAACAGATGCAAACATACGGTATGGAGCTGACAAATCAATGTTGAGCAGTATGTAAATTTGACTCACACGCTTTAATATATGAGTAATCGGAATTCTGGTATAAAAAGAAGGTACAAAGAATAACGGTGAGAAACGAACAAGCCTAGCGGGTACTCTTAAAGTTAATAGCAAAAGCAGCTTGCTATCATTAATCTTATTATTCCATAATTTATAACAAAATTTTAATGAATTTAAGGTACATAAACAATCAAAATATTTACATAACAGTACAAAATAACAGAATAACTAATGTCTAAATTAAGTATGAAAAAGAATTGCAATGGATAAAGTATAAAGGATCAACATATTTACAAACTAGCTTAAACCCCGCGGCATATGCCGCATTTAAAATGTAGGACGAATTTAATAACTTTTGTTGCACTAAAGAAAGTTTTAAAAGCACGCTAGAGATTGGCAGTAAGGAAAAGTTCCAAAAAATATATTTTCAAATGGAAAGTCTCTGTAAAGGAAACGCTTGCCCCTGGAAGGCGCCCTAATTAATATGACGTTGTTGGAACGCAGTCAAAAAAAAATCCGGAAAGAATTAATGCTCTTGTGACTTATGAGATTATATGTGAGAATTATTTGCTCCACCGAAATAATTTTCAGCTGCCTGCAATCTGTGTTTCTTTTCAGGTTTAAGCCGTTGAGCGCCATAAAAATATAAATGTGGTAACTCAAGTCTCCAGTTACGCCGTTACTGATATTGTTAAATAACTCGATTAATTATTATTTCTTTGGCATTTTAAACTGGCATTATTATTATTATCTTTATAATAGCAACCATAAGTAACTGTTTATAATGTTTATATGCTAGCGAGTTAATTTTCTTCTTAAATCGCTAGTGAATTAATAGTAGATTGCTCTACAAGTTAAGAAAAGTGAGAGTTTTCCAGCAAATGTAAAAGTTTTACGTGAGCATGGAATTTTCCAATGTGTTAAACATGCAATTTTTCCGTGTAGTTGACAAAAATATCTTTTTAAATAATTTTGGTCAAAGTATGGGAGCGCAATGTTTACTGTACTGTATAAATATAAATAACCAATATACATTATAGAATACTTGAAAATGGATGATTCTGTTATTAATTCATTTAGTTTCAATTTAAACTGCAGTGTTCTATAGCAGCTACTTGGCGCATTCGGTTACTTATTTAAAAATAGACCTGCGTTTTTCACATATCTCAGCGGTCGTGCTTTTAAAAACATGATGTTTGTATTTACTTATTTTACAGTACTGCAATTAAAGTGATAATAAATAAATCGATCAAATATTTATTTGCTTTTATTTTATATTCCAATACCAATATAATACAAAATACTATTACTTTCACTTATACTACATAAAGGGCAATGCCATTCAGTATTAGGTACAGATGTTAAGCCAATAAAAATCAGATAAAACCATTCCACGGAACAGTGCAAATTACAGCAAGCAATCATAGGCGTTCCATTATCAGGACCCTTACACAAACAATATATACTGTTATCTTTAGTTTGCGTGGCTACGAGAGCAGTGGTCCTTGTTTCCGTACTACTACTTTTATTACAAAACATTAAATTTGTACCATTATTAACATTTAACGACTCTTTGAATACATTCCAATCAGTATTAGCTGCAGCATCCTTAACTGCTTTATTTGTGAAATATTTACCGAGAAGTAGGGCATCCAATACCCAACTGAATTTTCAATCCCGGGATTTCGGTATTGAAGTAATTCTATCTGGATCCCGGTATTCAATACCAGGATTGCCGGTGTTCAAACCGGGATTCCCTGTTTTCAGTACCGGTATTTCCAGTATTCAATACCGGGATTTCCGGTGTTCAATACCGGGATTTCCTGTTTTCAGAACCGGTATTTCTAGTATTATCCATATATATCATAGGCTTGTAGGTGTATAATAGGTAAATATGCAAGCAACAGTGACAACACAACTGAACACAGTTTACGCCGTTTATGGACACATCTGCTAACTGCTACTACCCTGAACCATACTAATTATTATCTATCAACATGTTGCTCCATGTCTGGCGCCGGCCAGGCTGGGTAAGGCGACTCGCAGACTCTGCGAACTGCGACGCAGTGCACACAAAAGCAATCCCAAAAATATCGAAAATTCCGGTATTGGGGAAAAATACCGGGATTGAAATACCGGATAAAAAAATTAGGGATCCCGAGATACCGACATTTTGGGATCCCGGGATTGGATGCCCTACCGAGAAGTTCTGGCATCATCACATTGTTAAAAAACTTCATAGCAATAGCGCTTTCTTTTTTCCAAAATACCTCATTGAAATGTATTCTTTCACGGAAAAAATGTTTACTACTCCATACCACAAAATCACAGTAATTAACTCCAGTAATAGCGAGTTGCATTTGTATCTGGTAGTAGTAGCCATGGTTATGATCTAATTTAAATTCTTCATTCTTTTTTTTGTACACCTGAACATTTTAGAACATTTAGGTCATCTATGCCAATGTCCTTTGCGCAATAAAGACACTTAATTTCGACAACCCCCATTTCACCACCAAAAGGGCAAATTCAGATTACTATTTAAAATAGCATCTGCTTTTCCACTTAGATAACAAATATTAAATAATTAACGACACTAACTGTAGAGCAATAATATTGTAATGTTAAACATATACAGTGTGTCCCAGGATTGATGTTACAAGAGGTGAGATGGTCTAAAAAATTTTGAATTTTATTTTAAGGTTCTGGGATTCGGTTCTGCTTGGTTTGAAAAGAATTTTAAGAATATTTTCAGTTTTTGAAAAACAAGTAAGGCCTTGACAGGAAAGCGAAAACTATTTTATTTTCAGGTAAAGTACCCTTTGTGTTCATGATACGGCAAAATTTGATTAAGAAAAATTGTTTAGAATGATAAATTATGGCCCGATACAAAATTTCAGAAAGATCTGCGGACTTATAAAAAACCGTTATTTTTGAGATAATTGTATGTTAATTTCAGGTAAACTACCCTTTTTGTTCATGATACGGTAAAATTTTATTAATAAAAGTTGTTTAGAATGACAAATTATAACCCTATACAAAATTTCAGAAGGATCTGTCGACTTAGATTAAAACGTTATTTTTTGGATTAAACAATTGCATTTATTAAAAATTACGGTTACATCATGTCACACACCAAAAATATTTGTTTACCTATTATATGTATTAACAGAAATAGAAAACAACGCTTTTTTGTTTATTGTAAACAAAATTAAAGCTGGTACATTCAACACTGAAACACAATTATAATAACTTGCAGTGACACTGTAAAATTTTACATTTATTACAATATATTACAATTCTAAATAGCTATTTAAGTCACAAGGAATGTAAGGACCTATTAACATTTGGGGTAGGCAAGTACAAGCCAAGACGAAGTCGCGGGTTGTTGCCTGCCGAAAATGTTAATAGGCGATACATTCCGAGTTATCTTATTATATTTTTCCCGCTGCTTATCGAAATTTTCCTAGATTTCTGAAAAAATCGTTTGGTTTGTCACCTGTCACCAGGATTAATTTTTGTGAGTCGTGTTACCTATGAGTGTCACATGTCACATAAACACTTGCAATTTAGAAACAAAACGTCTAAATCTGCATCTTGCTTTGCTAATTTTATTATCCTAAGAACTTTATAATAGTATTAAGTTCCGTTGTCAAGAAAAAGCAGCAAACAAATATAATCACCGACTTACACGTTTTGTTACTAAGGCTGTATCACTGACTTACAAGATCAGCAGCGGGAAAAATATTAAATATTACTTAAAAATAGTTACACGCTTATACCTAACAATAAAAATTAAAAATGCAGTTATTTGTTCGCAGATGCTAATAAAATAGGAAAAATATTTTTTTTCCAAAAGTTCTCAGCTTCTAACATTGTTTGTTTATTGTAATTTGCATCATAGCCCACAGAAATAAAATTAACTTTTTGGTTTTTTTCAAAGTTAGCATCTGCAACAGCAAAAATGCAATACGATTTATTTAAAAAATGCATTTGCATTTGTATTTGAGCTCTATACTTGGCCGTAACTTTATTTTGTGATGTTATATAGTTTGACACTGCTTTGTCTGTAGAGGGGCACTTCACTTCAACAACGAAATTGTCACTCACTGCATCTGGTGAAGCTCCGAAAATACACCCTATTTTCGGGTTCCTGTTAGGTAGATATGGCGTTTGTTTAACGATTGTTCACGATTAAAAGCAAACTAAAAATAATTTGGCGCCAAAAGCTGTTGAAGCCAAACAATAAAGGTCTGGCAACGTTTTAAGGTAATTTTAATCTAAACGATCAGCTGTTCGCGCCTCCCTCCAAGATTACTGACTCTAGGAACAGTAGTTCATCGGTGGCGTCGTACAATACAAGATTTTTAAAACTTACCTATTCTCTTTAACACCACGAATTTCACAGGCAGAAAAGCAGTCATTGTTTAATAGGATTGATAATAATGAAAATTGTGCAGTGCGAAACGCATTGATTGTCTCTGTTTTTGCCAGATAAAAATTCCATGCAAATCTTAGGTTATGTCACACAAAAGCACACAAAATTAAAATGGAAAATATAATAACGAATACTCACTTTTCTACAACAGAAATGAGGGTTTCCTTCTTCGTAAACTAAAGGCCAGCTGTCAACACGACGATTTTAGCCCTGTTGCCAGATTTACACTGTACGAAATAAATTTGTAGAAACGGTTTCAAAATGTACCAGATTCGTAGAATTGTACCAGGTCTGGCAACGCTGCTAATAACAAGACCACGCCCACAATCGAACTACACATAGACCACGCGCATGCATGTTTGACCTTGGAAGTGTTCTGCTTTATTATAGAGTTATGATTCTATCAACAGAGAATAACAAAATAATTCTATTTATATACTGCTCCACAAATGTACTGGACCACCCATAAAAATGTATTTATTACATTACGTCACAATATATATATATATACAGTGTGTCCCCAGATAGGTGAAACAACTCTTGTGAAAAGTAAAAAATTCTCGATTTAAATTTTCATTTTTTGGGGTTCAGCCCTGCTTCGTTAAAGGCGAATTTCTAACATTATTTCAGTTTTGAAAAATTAAGTATGCCTTAAAAATTTTTAAAAAATCTATTTTTCTGTAAGGTAAAGTACCCTTTATGTGGCAAATACAAACAAAAAGTTATAAAGAAAAAATGTTTAGAATCAACATCTAGGCCTCTCTACCAAATTTCAAAATCCTCTGCCAACTTTGATCTCTCACATTTTCTTTCAAGTTTATTTCCCAAATCAATGAATTTTATTTTTACAAAGTTTTTTTATTATGAAATAAAAAACTTTGTTAAAAGTAAAATTCTAAACATAAAAGAAATTGTGAGAGATCAAAGTTGGCTGAGGATTTTGAAATTTGGTATAGAGGCCTATGTGTTGATTCTAAACAACTTTTTTTAATAACTTTTTGTCGTATTTGCCACATAAAAGGTACATTACCTCACAGAAAAATAGGTTTTTTAAAATTTCCAAGGCATACTTGATTTTTCAAAACTGAAATTATGTTGAAAATTCGCCTTTAACCAGCAGGGCTGAACCCCAAAAAATGAAAATTTAAATCGAGAATTTTTTACCTTTCACAAGAGTCGTTTCACCTATCCGGGGACACACTGTATATAAAAGCTTTTGTTTTATAGTATACTCATATTAAGCATATTTAATTTCGCTATTCTCAAATATCAACTAAAGAATTAACAAAATCATATTAATAAAATTAAAAAATTATGAAACTATAAAAAACTATATTTCACAAAAATAAGAGGAATCACAAAAAAGGTTAATTAATAGTTCTTTGAGTCTCTCCAGAACGTTTAACAATCTTTGGCAACAATTCAGCATACTTTGTATGCAATGTGCTATCAATATTTGGGCAAAATTGTAAATTTTAAAATGATATTTTATTAATGGACTTCGTTTTCTTTAAACAGAATTATGAAAAGAAATGCTTTTTATAGTGACACACAATCATGAAAGGTTACCAAAAATTTCATGACTGCCCTTTTGGAAAATATTTTTAAAAATTGCACCAATATATGCAAATGGTCCAGTTCATTTGTGGAGCAGTATATTTACAGAGTTCACATAACCACTTTCCTTTAGGAATTTTTTTAATTGTAGGCATGCTGAATGGTACCATTTTATTCTACATTTTCTGTCATAACATTTTACCATAAGTATGCCTTGGAAATTTTTAAAAAATCTATTTTTCTGTAAAGGTAAAGTACCCTTTATGTGGCAAATACAACAAAAAGTTATAAAGAAAAGATGTTTAGAATCAACATCTAGGCCTCTCTACCAAATTTCAAAATCCTCTGCCAACTTTGATCTCTCACATTTTCTTTCAAGTTTATTTCCCAAATCAATGAATTTTATTTTTACAAAGTTTTTTTATTATGAAATAAAAAACTTTGTTAAAAGTAAAATTCTAAACATAAAAGAAATTGTGAGAGATCAAAGTTGGCTGAGGATTTTGAAATTTGGTATAGAGGCCTATGTGTTGATTCTAAACAACTTTTTTTAATAACTTTTTGTCATATTTGCCACATAAAAGGTACATTACCTCACAGAAAAATAGGTTTTTTAAAATTTCCAAGGCATACTTGATTTTTCAAAACTGAAATTATGTTGAAAATTCGCCTTTAACCAGCAGGGCTGAACCCCAAAAAATGAAAATTTAAATCGAGAATTTTTTACCTTTCACAAGAGTCGTTTCACCTATCCGGGGACACACTGTATATAAAAGCTTTTGTTTTATAGTATACTCATATTAAGCATATTTAATTTCGCTATTCTCAAATATCAACTGAAGAATTAACAAAATCATATTAATAAAATTAAAAAATTATGAAACTATAAAAAACTATATTTCACAAAAATAAGAGGAATCACAAAAAAAGGTTAATTAATAGTTCTTTGAGTCTCTCCAGAACGTTTAACAATCTTTGGCAACAATTCAGCATACTTTGTATGCAATGTGCTATCAATATTTGGGCAAAATTGTAAATTTTAAAATGATATTTTATTAATGGACTTCGTTTTCTTTAAACAGAATTATGAAAAGAAATGCTTTTTATAGTGACACACAATCATGAAAGGTTACCAAAAATTTCATGACTGCCCTTTTGGAAAATATTTTTAAAAATTGCACCAATATATGCAAATGGTCCAGTTCATTTGTGGAGCAGTATATTTACAGAGTTCACATAACCACTTTCCTTTAGGAATTTTTTTAATTGTAGGCATGCTGAATGGTACCATTTTATTCTACATTTTCTGTCATAACATTTTACCATTTGTTCGCCGTCGTCTGGTTTCCTACAGTGACACCAAAGCTGCAATCCATAATTAAAATAGGTACATAACATTGTAACAGATAATTCACAAAAATACAAACCTCTTCATCATATATGCCTATTACGATGTCACTGGAAATTGAACCAACACCTATAGCTCACATGTCCATGGGGATGTCGTCTGAACTTGATCCAGCACTCGTAGATGGCATATCCATGGCGATGTCACTACAACTTGAATCCAAACCAGTGGTCGTAGATGGCAGAACTAATGTTAGAATCCAGTAATTTCCAAGTTTTGTATTGGTAACACTTTTGACATCTATCATATTGACATTAAATTGTTAACCTTGTTTAAGCTAAACTTAATAGTGTGTTATTTACTGAACGGTTAGTTGTATGTAAAAAAACTATATAAGCTGTTTTGTAGAGAATTTCCTAGCATTCATTTTTTGTAATAACTAAAAAAGTCATACGACCCATAGAAAGCGAGATATTTGCGAAAAACTTATTTCTGTGACATTTGACCTTGAATAACTCAAAACGCAAGCGCGATATCGATGGGGACTTTTGAGACATTATTTGTAATGTCAAAGGTGTATGCAAAATCTCAGCTCACTTGGTTTTTTCGGCAGGCCGATCCTACTGTAGCTGGGCTAAGAGATTTTTGTAGGTATAGATTATAGTACAAAACGCCACCATAACGATGCAATAAACGTAAAATTGTGGGTTGAACATACGAAAAGTATATGTGAGGAGTGTCCAGTATTGTTATACCGGGTGGCCATAAATATCTGAGATCTCGGTAGCCATGGAATTAGCTACTTATAAATGTTGGGTTAGTATTATATTTCAATTACAATAAGTATTGGTACCTATGTAATATAATAAAATGCAATAAGAGGAGGAGAATGTGCCCTGGATTCTGCAGTTTAGCCTACGACTCGATTATAAAAATCTCCTGTTCTATCTCCATTACTTATTGCAATCTGTAATAATTCTTGACAGATAGGAATTTTAGTTGTCATGACAATAATGACATTTAGTTTAGTTGGATTCATCGCTTTAATAAAGCGGTGTTGATTCCAAAGGTAATGTGATACCAGATACTTATGGCCACCCGGTATAAAGAACAAGATGTTGGAAGTGATTTAGGGCTTCTTGATATCAACGATTTTGCTTTGAAAATAATGACGTCTTTTCAAATTCAACAGTTGCTACAATTTGGTTACAACAAAATAGAAGCAAATTAAAGACGTATCAAAATTTAATAAACCAACAATTGTTGAAGAAAAAAATATAATGGATGGCCTTTTGAATAAAACCGATGCTACTGAAAACATTAGCACGAGGTTTGACCACACATAGACTTCGTAGTTCGTTTTTATTAAAATTTGTGATAATTTGTAATTTGTTTTATATAATAATAATAATAAATCCATTTATTGAATACCAAAGAGGTATACAAACCGAGGGGGTTTGGCAAAGCCAGGCTTCCACCCTCCCGGGGCATCACACAAATATAAGCAAATGCTGTACACACACAAACTTAATATAAGACAATACAGTACATGCTAGCAACATAACAAGACTATCTTAAATCGTGTTACTAACTAATTCTAACAAGGCACTCTTAATAGAAAGTGGCTGCTCTGGAAACATATCAAAGAACTTATTTAACAATGTGGGAGCCATATATAGAAAACAGCCCTCAAATTTAGCTGTTCGATGTTGTGGTATTGTATAACTATTGTACCTGATATTTACATTGTGAACTTCTGATCTTTTGCTCAACAAGTCGTACAAATATCTTGGCGTTTTAGTACAGATCAGAGTATACAAAAACATACAATACCTACAGATTAGAGGTGGGGCGATTCATGAACGAATCGTTCATTTGAACGACTCCGACCAAAGAATCGTCTGAATCGGTTCTTTCCTGTCTCGATTCGTCGTTGTTCAATTGATTCGAAGTTACGTTTTGTACGACGCTGCGCAGCGTGATTTAAATCTGAATAAAGAATCGTGGATCCTATGAATCGGTTTCTTCTTGTCTCGGTTCGTCGTTTGTATTAGATTTTGATCGTACGACGCAATGCGCCATTCAAAAATTGAAACCCGAACGCGAACGGGACGAACTAAACGAAACCGAATCTGAAACTTGGTTGGTGCCACTGTCTCATAAGTAATACCTGCAACTGCAATGCAATTAAACTGATAACTGACCAAGCGGCAAGCGCATTTTAGCAAGCATAGCAAAGATAGTATGGAAGGTTCATGATTCATACATAGACATACTGTCTGGTTTCAAGAATACAGACGCGCTCGGTGCAAAAACCTAAAATTCAGGGGACCTAACCGAACGAAACTGAATCGTTCAAATGAACAAATCGAATGAATCGATTCATGTTGATTGATTGAATCGTAAGAATCGACTCCCAAAAATGAATCGGATTGCCCACCTCTACTACAGATACATACTACGTTGTTTTACATTGAGCTCTTTGTATGTAATGTTACAGACAAATCTTACTCAAGCGTTTTGTACTCGCTGTAGTTTAGTTTTGTTGTATTATGTGAGATTTGAAAAAATACCATAGTGCAATAGTATAAATGCGGATAAATAAGCTCCTTAACTAACATGAGTTTGAAATATGTCTCACATGCAATTCGAATGATAATTTATCTTCTATTATAATACCTAGGTTTTTTGCATGACTACTCCACTTGTACGACTTCACTATTTACTACAATGTTATGATTTTTAGTTATATAATCACCAGTTCTTTTATCGGAGGTTATGCAAATTGCCTGCGACTTTTTGGCGTTTAATGTAAGACCATTATTGCTAAACCAGACAGTAAGATTATGTAAATCCTCGTTTATCTTACGAATAGCCATATTGCATCGTTACGGTAGCGTTCTGTACTATAATCTATACGAAAATCTCTTGCGATATTGTGCAAGTCTTTCTTCTATAAAAGTAGGATTTGTTGTGATTCTCTTTCGTCAAGCCAGCATCACGAATATCATTTAATAAGTGCTCAAAAGTTACACCTTGTTTTAATTTGCCTAGAACACACAAAAAATTTACAGAGCGATGACAGTTGTAGGTAATATTGTTTCTTACTGCCATCCGCCAGCAATTTAGATGAATTGTGAAGTACATACGATGACAAAGTGCCTCCTTTAATTTGGTTTTTCCACTGGTAAAATGCTGGAAGCATGTATCATGAATGACTATATTATATCAAATGATTTTAATGACGTACCTGAAGAATTCATTATACTCAATTTTCACTTTATGTACACTTGACAAAGGGTTTCGCAGATCAGCATAATTTAAACAATTTCCGAGTGGGCATAAGTAGGATTTGTTGTGAAAATAATAATGTAAATTCGAAACTTTATTACTTTAACCACACATAAACGGCAAAGAACGGTTACGTCACCGATGGCATCGCGGCAGGTCGGCACCACTCGGGTCAGAATATGCAGGGTTGCCAGAATGAATGCATGCGCGTTTTAAAAATGTGCTTTTGTAGAAACGGTTTTAGAATGTACCAGATTCGTAGAATTGTACCAGGTCTCTGCGAAAATTTATTCTCTTGCTTTACTTGCAGTTTCCAGTTTCTTAGTATTAAATGAGGATACTGTATTAAGTGAGGATACTGTACGAAATAAATAAGATTGACGCCGTATTTTGTCTGCCAATTCCGTTTTGCCTGGCTGATCTGCTAATTTATTTTTGACAGTTTCGTCTAATCTAATAAAAGAGGATGAAAATGTACCAGAAATATTTTAAAAATATACTTTTGCAGAAACGGTTTCAGAATGTACCAGATTCGTAGAATTGTACCAGGTCTGGCAACGCTGCTAATATCAAGACCACGCCCACAATTGTAACTGCACATAGACCACGAGTTGATATGTTTGACCTTGGGAACTGTTCTGCTTTATTATAGAGTTATGATGGTTGCAATATTTCTATAATCCGTGTACATTAGATGGTTACAATTAGAACCGCCCTTATTTAAAGTAACGGAGGGTATTCTGAACTGGTTATTTGCAGTATTTCATCTATTGCTATTTTCTGTTTGACAACGATAAAACTTTCCTCTTTTTGCGTGAACAGTTTCTTCTAGTGTGGCTTACTAGACTACAGTTTGTATAACCGTAATTAATGCAACAATTGCTTAATCTACGCTTTGCTTCGATTTGAGAGGAATGTCTACATCTCTCAGTTTGCTCTTTTATTAGATAGCATCGGTTGATTAGCGGTTGCAGAATTTGGAGAACATATAGTTACAATAAACGGCCAATGATCTGAAGAGAGATCAAAACATGATTCAGTCTTACAGTGTCACTCCTATCGTAATACAGAAAGAAGGTTACTATTTCAAGTATTCTTTTTCTGTCTGTGGACCAAATGTGGGCTCTACTGTTGCTAAATTACATAGAGCATCCTCTCTTGTCCTTTCTAACAGCTCTCTGCTTTAACTATACTAAATTTATAATTCCACTGTAGATTTTTGGCATTATAATCCCTAACAGCTCTGTCCAAATTTATCATAAAAATTTGGGGTTTCCATTTAAAAAAATGATCGCAAACGTCATAACTCAAAAACAAAAGACAATCTAAAAGTGACAATTACAGTAAAATATGTATCTATTTTTTAAAATAAAAATTGACGTGTTCGAGGATTTCTTTCAAAAACATTTGATAAAAGTTCTATTTCGATAGTTCCAGACTTTCAACTCGCACTGTATAAATAAACTGCTCAACTACAGGTCTAAAGAGTAGCTTCAGCACTGCAAAAACATTAAGTATTATAGTGCACCCAGAATGTGTAGTTCAAAACGTGACCACCGAACTTCTGTAGATGGCGCCAAGTGGACAAGCCGCCACTGTGCTACAATGCTTGGAAATTTTGCAAAGTGGAAGATCGGCACCTTTCGCCAAAACCAAATAGCGCATGAAGGTGCTCGGGACCTTAGCAACAACTTTGCCCCCTTTCAAAATTTCGATATCTGTAGCCGTTCGAAAGTTACAGGCGATCCCGACAGACAGACGGACGGACGGACAAAACGTTCGCATAAGTACGCTGAAGCTACTAATAATGTGCGTATCGAAAGAATGGCCTATCACTTTTGGCCAGTGAACTCAATGACAACTGGAAGGGACGCTAAATGCTTTGAAAGTGAGGCAAGTGATTTTTAGGCAACCCGCAAGTGTGTAGTATCTCCCTCTCTGTTTAACATATTGAATAAATGGCAGAAATGAGCAAATTTGAAGGTTTTATTTTTTATTTCCTATCCTATCTTTTCTAAAATAATGTATTAAAATTTATACGGATTATTTGATTAATCTTTAATCTTTTAAGAGGTAAAATAATTATTTAACTGTTTCTAGTATTTGTCAAAAATTTAATAAAATTCTGTATAGGTGACCATACAAATTTAACAGTCATTAAAATTTGTTAAAACCCTTATTTGCCTGATAAAACAATATTTAAAATCTATATTATATGTTTAAACACAATTATAGATACACATATAGGGAACAAAATAAATCATTGGATAAAAATTACAAATGAGAAAAGGTACAAAATGAATAAGTAACTGGCCTTCACAACACTTTTATTTCAACAATGATTTTATTTCAATTCAAAATATCACGGCTAATGCAAATGGTGAAACGCTTAATATCGATAATTGTTTGTAAACATTATTATGAACACTACAAGAGCAATATAAAGAAATAGTGATTATTAAGCATTTCAGCAGTTGTAATTAGCAATAAATTAAAAAGAATAAATGCTTTTATATAATATATTATATGCAAAATACAAAATGTATTTAATAATATTTCATAGTACAAATATTTACATGATAAATTATGTAAAATACAATTAGTCTAGTGGGCAAACTGCTTCATTAATGTAGAGTAACGTCTTTGGCCACGATCTTTAATTTCAGAGTCTGTTTTCTGCAGAAGCACAAGCTCTAAAGGCAGACCTAAAAAATTCATTATTAATTTTCTAGTACAATAGTTTAGCACAAGCATTATTATTAACCTTCAAAATAATTTTCAGGACAGTATTTAAATTTTCATTGCTATAGCCACTTTTTGAAATTTCCTTAATGAGATGTTTCATAGTAAACACCTTTAAATTTCTCCTCTTGACTTTTTGTTTTAAAGTTTTTACTTGTCTTTTCAAGCGGAAAAGTCTATCATCTATTGCCGCAGTCTGCGTTTCTTGGTCCCTGAGCAGTTTTGATTCTCTAGCAGATGACGATGGCAAATTTATCGATTCTGTGTAGTAACACCAAAATCAATACTCATAGGTTCTTCTTTAACCCTATCATCTGCCATCTAAAAAAAATAACAAAAAAACATCATGTCGAATTAATTTCCTGCGAGGTGTTGCCTTTTTCAATAGATGTTTTGGAAATGATAAAATACTTGGCACAGCATGAAGTTTGAGTAATTTAGTATTACATCCTGGACTAATTTGATAATCCGCAGATAAAAAATGTTGCCCGCACAGTCTACTCGTCTTAGAAGGCAACAATTCTCTCTTCTTATTGCTTTCACCCAAAGTTCCAGAATCTCTGGACGTTTGAATGGAAAACTAAATAAACATATACTTAATTAATAATAAAAATTATTATATACTTTTTTAACTTTTATAGGTTAACTACATTTTATGAGCATTTAAATCTTAACATACAACAAAGATTTTATAGACTTTAGACTATTAAAAAACTGTAAACTTACGTATGAAATGAAATTGGTTTTCTTGCATTCTGTACATTATTGCAACCATAAGCTACACAATTAAGCACCATGATTACTCGTTTCTAAACACAACACTTGGAAAATGGTTTTGGCACTATTTTGCTGCAATTTGCTTTAAACAAAATACACCAACCGCTTGATGTAAATGTATTCGACAAACTAAAAGCCTTTTCAAAGATACAAGCTCCTCAAAATATTAACAAATTGTAATAAATGGGAAATGAACCGCACAATCCCCATTCACTTGCATCTGTAAAACAGAGATGGGGATCCTACACGTACATTCCCTCTCACTCTGTCGCCCCTGACACAGTTTTGCGTGCTTTGCGCACGCGACGGGTCCTTTCCAGTTACGTTAGAGTTCACTGCTTTTGGCGGGTACACCTACTAGCCTACTACCGTATATCAATTTGTGCTATGAGAGTGACCACTGACCACCACCTATTGGTAATTGGTAATGGCAGATTAATAGTCGTACAAGGATCTATATTTGATTTCAATTTATACCTGGTTTTTATTCTGCTCGTAGGCAGATCCAGGCTACAAAGATTATATTAGGGATGTTTGTTAACGTATCGTCGAAATGGTTACCAGCTGTAATATAGCACGGACGACTCATATTTCCTCGCAAGTGATAAACTGAAGCGCCACCTAGAGACTAGATCACGAAATTAGCTATTGGGGGAGAAGCTGGTGCGGGTAGGAAAGGCTGTGACTGAAGTGCCACCACAGTATATTTACACATTCAGTAGGGACACGACGGTGTCGGCGCCTTTGATGTTTTCTTACCAAGTTTCTAACAGAATGGCGGTGCTGGTGGGCCTTCGTGAATAATGCCATAGATGGCGCAATGTTCTCTGCCGCGTTTTATTCGAATACTGAACTTCTAAACATATCGCATAACATCTATATTTTGAGATATGAATGTACCGTTTTTTCACGAAACGAGTAGTGAATACTACTATTTACTATACGAATATAAAAAATGTACGTTTACATTGCATAAAACAAAAATTACAAATTTAATTTAGAATCTGACACTTCTTGGCACACTAATTGCGTTGTAAAATCTATATAAAATTACAGAAAAACTGAACATATCACCTTTTTGAGTGAAACGATATGGACTTAATTGCTTAAACTTTATTAGCTAATAAAACATGATTGCGAAATGTTTTGCCAGAAGCTCTTAAATTATACTGCTCTTTGTATATTCATCTTTTCAAAATTACTTCAGTTTCAGAAGAAATTGTTCTATCTTGTGGTTTTAATGGTAAATCTGTAAATGCAGTATTAAAAATGTACCAAAGAAGGTGCAGGCACTGCAGGTTGCTTTTAATAGTCTTCGCCTAGAAGAAGTTACTCCGAAACAAAAGTCTTCAAAATGCAACCTATAAGCGACACCTCTTTTGCATTTTCATTATTTACGTGTTTTATTTATGTAACTAACCGTCAAAATCTCAAAATTATGTCAAAATCAGAGAGTACTGAGGGCGCCATCCTGCGGGTATCCGTCGAAGGACCGCCAGTTTCAACGCATGCATACTAAAAATCTGCGGAAAGTGGAGATATGCTCGTGTCCCTACTGAATGTGTGGTGCCACCATATTAGGCAAAAGAATCAAAACAGTATTTTGTTTCACTCTGACACGTTTTGCCGCGATTATATCGCTCACTGTCTCACTCATTACGTTTGAAATTTCAATGGCATGTTTGGACATTTTAATTTTTAATTTTTTGTACAAAGGTATGGATGTAGGCTAGGTGCATTTTACGATTTGTGTGTATTTCGCACGATAATGCCTATTAATGTAAAAAACGTGTGTGTGACCACAAAAAGAGGTTAATTTGGCTATGTATCGGCGGCGTGACGGTCACAGACGTTCCTGTCTGCATTGCTTTGTTCGAGGAGTGGAATGGGATCATCAAGAATGTGTCAACCGATTTTTGACAGCACAGTGCGGTTTGTGTTTCTTGAATCTTGATGTGATTATTTTAGGAAGTCGATGTTTGAAGTAAATTAATTTGTAACGTATTAACACAATCTAATACAAATCAGTCATTTCACCTGCTCTAAAATATGTCACCGAATTCCAGTGCGCAGATTAACTCACAGCATAATGTTCACTAGTTTAGTTGGCTGTTCGGCGATTTGAATACATATACATACCTGTTATGTGTCTGCCTACATGATATTATAATGCAGTTTCAGTGATTTTTTGATATAGATAAAGCGGGCCGCATCCAGAACTACTCCCAGCAGAATGCTCAGTAGATTTTTCCGTGATACGAACATGAAACGTGCTGATTAGGCTATATAAATTTGCATAATTTCTAAGGAAACAATAACCAGTAAAAGAATTTCGGCGAGCTTATGCGGCATATGAAGCAGTCAAACAAAACTCGAAATTCTTTTCTTTATAATGTGCCTTCTCACGCTTTCTCCAAAATTATCGTCTGCATTGTATAATATGTATCATAGAGTCCAGTGACATTTTAGGACCTATTTGTCATGCGGTTTAATATATTTATAATATTGTACATTTGGAGTATACTTAAAAACTTAAAGTTTTATCTAATACAAAACAGTTGAAAAAATCTGTTCTGCATAGAGCCGGATCTAAGAATTTTGGCGCCCGGGGCAAAATAACATTTTCACTCCCCTTGCACTTGAAACCTTTTACCACTTCTCGTTAAGATGTTAGGTACTCAATAATATTGGTAATTGCGTGGGACACAAAAGACAATAACATACATTCGGCATAGTGTTCTTTCAATTGAATTACAGAAGTCGAATTTATTCTTAACAAAATACAAGGAGAAAAAGCTATTATTTTGTACTTCTATCTCTGCAATGGTTATTTGTATACCAAGGCACTGAAGTTTTACTTTTTATCACCAATGTTGAATTTAGTTGTAGGGAGAAATGATAAAAAACTTTTCTGTCAAGAAGTATATTTTTTAAATCAAGAAATCATAAAATTTAAATATTTTAACTAACTTTTGTAGGTTATTTTGACGTTTTCTGTCACCCATCTGTAATCCGCCAACTGCAAAGAGTCGTAAAACAATGGACTACTTCACTACCGATTGCTCCTATTTTTAATTACGCACGTGCAGTATATATTAGAGCCTCAACCTTCCTTATTTTTTTTGCAAAAGCATTCATGATATTTTTAAGATCTAAAAGTAAAGCCGCTTGTTCAACTGAGAGGTAGGTAACTAAGCATCATTTGAGACAGAGATGTATACTATAAACTGAGATAGTTTTTCATACATTTAAATTTACTAGCTTTAGTTGCATCTGTAATAGTATATAGTTATCTGAAAAAGCTGTTAATATATTCGACTAAACACTTTTAAAGCCTATTTTTGTAAATATAATGTCAAAAAGTTAGTCATGGACAAGGTTTAGGCATGCGGATATTTAAAGGTTAGTTGTATTTGTTTTTAGTATGTTTTATTAAATTTTCACCGCTCGTTGTTGAAATATTTTTGCGAAAAAAGAATTGAAATTTATCTGAAAATCACAGAATATGCAACAGCGTAACCATTTTAGACTATTTTGCTGAAATTGTATCTTTGCAGTTTTTGATACTTATATCGTCTGCAAATAAAGTTTTCGCCAAGATTGAAAAAGATTTACGAAGGTACAGATGGTGTTTCAGAGCTTAAGATTATCAAATATTTTTTAAAACTGTAGTTTCAAAAATAAGGGCGCTACCAATTTTTGAAAATTTGAATTATATTAAATTTTTGTCAAATTAGTGCAGATAATTTAATTTCTTGATGAAATGTTATACGTCTTTATACAGTGAAAATTCATGAACTCCGAACACGAGTAAATCAAGGCGAATTTACGATTGCCTAAAAATACGCCAAGACCGATGGACAGTCGGTCTAAGGTACTCTGATATTAATCCACGGGTCGTCTGCGTTGATTGTTTAAGTAATTGTTCGCAGACGCCTAGTGTAATTTTTTTAAATTAATTAGTATATCACAGATAGAATGTATGAGGTACTATTATTCTGTGATTAATTCAGGTGATAAATTCAGAGTTGAAAAACAGGATTTTTAGAGATTAACAGTACAGTAAAAGAAGGTAGTTCTTAAAGTAAAACGCATTCTGAAGAAAGAAATAATTTCTTCCGAACAAACTAACTCAGTAAAAAAAAGATGCAAACAAAAATAAAACTATTTTTATTTCAAACAACAAAATTCAAGAAGTTTAAATTAGCTCTTGTTCAAAGAGCCTGCCTTCTTGCGCTAAACAATATCCTAAGCGATCATAGAAACGTATTATTAGTGCTAGTACTCTGAACAACCCTTTTAATTTTTAAACGCAGTTCTTCAAATCGTTAGTTGTAGTGAAAACGACTTTTCAGAGGAAGTTTTAGGCATATCTGTCACAGTTTCACAAAATTCCATACTTCTGAAATGGCCAACGGGAAGAATATTGCAGCTAAATCTACTAGTTCTGCAATTTATTTAAATAAATAGTCTGGATAGTCATTAGCGGTAATACAAACCTCTTTTAAATACCTGTCTTCATTGGGAACATTAGGGCTTTTGTGCTTTTGGGGATAAACACATCCAAAGTTTCCAAAATTTGAAATAACTCCATGTAACGTTGATAACGATAAAGAACGCCTATTTTCAAACTTTGTGAAAGAATTTTGAATTTCCAGGACCGTTGGACCCTGATAATACCATTTTACAATTTGCACTGATCCGTTGCTTCGTAGTTATCGATTTTAAGATAGAAATGACAGCAGATATTATCTACTGACAAAATACGCGAACTGTCAAAGTTAAATTCTCGGCATTTGTAAATTCGACATATCGTCTGCCGTTTTCGTAGTAAGAAAAATCTCTCTGTATATGGAATCGAAAGCTACATTTTCAAAAATTTAAATTTTTTGTTAATTTTTAAAATGCCAGTAAATTACTTTTTAAAAAGTGGTTATTAATTTTTAATTTAATATAAATACAGGTGTATTTATGTACTTTCGTATAATTTTAATCCTCCTCCTCAGTCTTTAATTCCCAGTAAGGAATGTAGTGGCCACTGCGGCATCTTGTATTGTTCCTCTCCATTTTCGGTCTTGTGCTTCGGTCGTGAGTGTATGCATAAGCTTTCCGGTTAACTTTGTGACTTGATCTATCCATCTGGAAGGTGCTTGGCCTCTGGATCTTTTCCTTCTACCTTCCCCTGTATTACTAATCTTTCCATGTTGTCGGGTTCTTTTCTCATAATATGTCAAAAGTATCTTAATGTTTTGAGTTGTATTTCGTTCGACAGTCGTCTCTTGATATTGAGTTCTTGGAGTATTGTTACATTTGTGCGGTGTGCTGTCAATGAAATGTTCAGCATTCTCCGCCAGCAGAACATTTCTGTGGCATCGACTTTCTTCCTCTCTTTCTGTCTGAGAGTCCAGGATTCGCTGCCGTATGTTAGAATGGGGAAGATTAGACATTGTACCAATCTGCATTTTATTTTCTTCGATATGTTGTTGTCTTTCCATATTCGTGTTAGTTTTTTCACAGCCGTTCTAGTCATTTCACATATTTTCCTGATTTATTTTTCTGTTGAACCGTCGTTTGTTATTAGTGACCCCAGATACATGTACTGTTGTACTACTTCATATCTGTTTATTTCGTAATGTATGTCGGGTCTGTTGTTATGTGGTCAATAATTTTCTTTTACGTAATTCAATTTTGAATTAAAGTTGTTATAGTTTTTAAAATTAAAGTTTTAAGATATTTGTAGAATTGCACAAGTTGCATCTTTATAGCTCAATTTAATAAAAAGTTAAGTACATTTATATTATTTTGCTATTTCTCATTCTGAAAAGTTTAAAAATTAATCTGCCGGTCTATTTCAAATTTGGTAAGTTTATCTCGATTTACTACTGTTCAGCACAAAATTTAAAATGTTAGGTCCTATAGAGGGGGTTACAGAAGCCCACGTAACAATTTTAACTAAGTGTTTGAGCTCACCAGACTAGGTTGGACGATATATTAATATATCCATATATATCGATATTTGGATATATAATAATATCGGATATCGAATATTGAAATATAGAAGGTCTCAAATATCACTATATCAAATATTATTATTCATCGATTCGACATTCATTGATATCTCGATATTTGTAGAATGTTTATCGATTTGTTAACAAATATTGATATATCCACAAATACCAATATAATCATGATATCAAATATCGATATGTAAATTTTAATATCGCCCAGTCCTACACAAAACTGAACAACTTTTCCATTATCGTTTTTTAATCGGATATTTTTTAATCATTTATCCCCTACATTTGAGAAGCAAAGGTATGTTAAACGTGAAAATGATAAAGGGGATTATGCAAACGTTAAATAGTTTTTGTCTTGTATAAAATGTGTGGAATACGATCAGTGGCGGCTCGTGGATAATTTGCCACCCCTCACAGACAAAGGCAAATTGCGATATATCGAGATTTAAGTATTTTGCATATGGACAGACAAGAGTTAGCATCCGTGAAACCATTTACCAAAATTTACGCTAATAATATATATTATTTCAGTGTGCGACCATTTACCAATAAAATGAGTATAATAAAATACTCCTAGATTATGGCGTAATTATTTTGCGAAAATCCTAACGGGCAACATCTCTTCTGTTGATATTTCATTAAATTTTAAAATATTCTTATCATTTGACCTACCTCTGGTGGCACTGCATAGGCTGCAGTTTATAAACTGTTGAAAAGTTGAAGAGCCGCTTCGATCTGGCATCAATGTGTCCGTAAAGGCAAGTTTATATTTATGAAATAAAAATGACTCGTGCTTTGTTTAAGCTTTAAAGGTTATTAAAAGTAAATACAACCAAATTTTTCTTTCAGAATAAAAAAAAATTGAGTGACTGGTTTGATATGGTAGGTAGAGCCCATGCTCCTTGGCTCCTTATAGGGAGACGCCACTGAATATGATTATAAGTTAAAACAAAAACATAAGGTCAATAACTTACTTACCTCAATTAAGAAGGTACGTTAGTGACCAGACCTTTACTAAAATTTTTATCAGTACCTATGCAGTTTTGTCGGTTTGCATTTTAAATAATTATTTCTTGTGTTTTGTGCCATTATATTTAAATATTATTCCATATGCAATTCAGTTTAGGGAAATTTTTGTAAAAAAAGATAAATAAGAAAGTTGTTTACTTTATTGAGATTTCTGTGTGGTTAAATTTATTACGTAGACTTTCATAATACTCTGTATAGACTGCTAATATGTTAATTTTACAAGTGTGTAATTCTAAAGCGAGTGATAAAGCCCCCCATCTTTTTTTTCATTTGTAGAATTAAAATAGCAAACAAATATGTCTACAAGTCTTGTTTATGACAACTATGGCACAGTAATCCACTCAAATAATTCTAATCTACAAATAAAAATTTAAGTATAGTAAGTTTTATTTTATATATACATACATGCATATGTTACCGGAAATGTATGTAATCCGTCATTATATAGAATTCCTAGGAAATGTATATAATGCCTAAAATCGTCAGGAAATGTGTGAAATAAATGTTATTATACACATTTCCTAGGAATTTTATACATTTCCTAACCTGGAATCGAAAATGTGTTAAATTAGGGATGTCATGTCGGTAGGTTAGGTTAGGTTAGGTTAGGTTAGGTTACTAGCACTAACAAATCGTCACACTGCTAAGGAAAATCTCAGTTCATCTGTGTTTTATTTTTCATTCATTCGCAAATTCTACAGTATAATGTTGATTTTCATACATTTCCTAGTACCATTTAGGAATTGCATACAATGTCTAGGAAATGCATACATTTCCTAGGAAATGTATGTATTAAAGAACCTTTGATTAATTATTTTACACATTTACTAAATTGGCTCGGCATTATATACATTTCCTAGGAATTGTATACAATTCCTAGGTTTCATACATTTCCTGTAACACATACATACATTGAGAAAGCTTAGTAGCGCAGTTGGTAGAGCGTTAGGCTTGCATGAAGCTAGTCTTCGGTTCGAATCCCACGGTTGGCGGAATTTTTCCGCAGCCTTGGCGATCGGTATTCATTAAGACCATTCACAGTCGTGTATACATTAAATATGAAATGCAATGCTGAATTTTTGAGATGATAGCTACACGATATCGCCTTGAGGTTAACAGTAACCTACCAATAATAACATCTGCAACCTAAGTTTGCTGTGCTTATGAGTTATGATCAATACACTTATAAGTCACAATATCTCAAAAGAGATTTTTGGAAAAAAGAATGGATATAACTTGAGAAACAAATAAGAATATGCAGGACCTCGGATTAAAATATTTTAAAATGTTAGAATCATTTTCATAATAGAATACACTAATTTTAATATTTAATATTGTTAAACATTCATATAATTTCATTTAACATTCTTACGCAATGTATTTCTATTACTTGATACTTACACGTTTGGATTTTATTTAGTTAGCTCAAGAACATGTCCCAAAAGCAAGTCAACATTCTTGGTCAATACGAGCACTGGGTTGCCTACTAGCATTACACAACGCTTTTCAGCAAATTCCATCTATAACCTGTAAATGAAGTGGGTCGTTTGTTGATAATTTGTCAAACTGCTTGCTTCGTATATACTTTTAATAATTAGGCCGTCAAATATTACTAGGTTACCAGGTGTTTGTTAATATTTCTTTAAGCAAAGTATCGAAAATGTTGTACGTAAAAAGAGTCGGTTTAGTTAATATTAATTAATTATTAATCTTAGGATTACTACTCAATCATTTCAAGGGTACGATGTCCAAAGCCATAAGTACTTGGTTTCTGCAGCTGGAAACCGACATACGCTCTACACTTCACCAGAAGATCGCTTTCTAAGCAGTAATTACTTGGTGTTGAGGCTGGAGACTGGCGATATGCTATTATTATTATCTACTACAAACAAATTCTCTGATACTTGAAATCCGCCTCAGTACATTTAAAGCAAAAACAGTAACAATTAGTATAAAAGCTGCATCAGTAAAAGCTATGTTGCTATTGGAAATTACAGTGGCAGACATACCATCAACCAGGGTTACTTTGACAAGTTTTTCGGACATTTTTCAACATTACGGCATTATTTATTAACATAAAAGCTTCAAATAAACGCCATCATAACAAATATAACCGGCTCAATCAATTGGCATAGCCCGAGTTATTGTAACTTGATTGTTTAAAAAAAATTCAAGGTGTCAAAGTTACCCAGTGTTTGGGGCTACTTTGACACCCACTCTAATTTTGCTTTATTTTGCCTGATAAAGCTACTTTATGTCAAAGTAGCCACGCTATTAGATGCAGAATAAAAAATATACATGGTTAGGTTTTTTTTTTAATTTTTATATTCAAAACACATCAAAATATTTCATTTTATCAAGAGTAACATTTTTATTAAGGCACTTAATGGGCATATATATATATATATATATATATATATATATATATATATATATAAGAAAAACAAAAACTCATAACAAAAATATTATATCTGGTTACATAAAACCAATAACGAAAAACATCAGAATTTCTTAAACTTACAATCTAAGTTTTTGGTGAAAAACTAGAAACTAAAAAGAAATTTGGCACTTCTGGTCACAATAACAAACTAATAAAAATCTAGAATTTCAATCTTCTGATTCTGCTGCCTTTCTTAGCTTCATTTTCAGGAAGGAAAGTTTTATTTTCGTCACTGTCATCAACATCTACGAATACATCATCGTCGTTATCGGAGTCATCACACACTGCACAGACACAATACGGATCTTTGCTGCCTTCATTGCAGATTCCACAAATCCACTACTTACATCTGAGGCATTCTATCCATTCATCCCGACCTCTGTAGCTTTTGAATTTCATCAAGCAAATTCCACACTTCATGTCTCCGTCCTTTTTGCCTCTCAAGCTTGCTTTGGTAATGTTAAGTGGCCGTGACTTTACTGACTTCTGAATCTCAGTAGAACGTTTCTTGTTTGATGATGCTAAGTTTGATGAAATTCCAGATGATCCTGCAATTGATTCCGGTCCATTAAAGCAATCTTCATTGATGTCGAAGCAATCTTCATTAGTGTCAAAGCAATCTTCATTGGTGTCAACACTTCAGGTGAATTGGGTTGAGTATCGTCATTCTCGTCATCATCTTGCTGGGCTTCTCTGCAACCGTCATCTCTTTTCCAGATTGAAACTTTCTACCCCTCTTTCTTTTCCTCTGTTCTGTGCATGTTCCTCTCATTTCTTGCAATAATTCAACCAAACTGCTGTCAAGAACTCTCGAAGTGTCGGCAGCATTTTCAGGTAAACCGCCAGGAATTTTTTTCAACACTTAATTTATATCCATGGGACACAATCCCGTTATTCTGAAGCCGGACCTCAAGTTTTCCCGTACAGTTTCTCCTATCTTGTTCCATAGAGTTGATAACAGAGAGGGAAAGTGTTCCTTGGGAAGTGTTATGGAGTATCTGCTTTCCTTTCTCAATTTCTCCAAGATCTATCGCCACTTTCTTTTAACTGGTGCAAATACAGCCACATCTAAGGGCTGCATGAGGAGGGTCGCATTTGCTGGGAGTGGGCACATGTAGATATTGTTCTATTTCGCTGCTTTGGTCACTTTGGGCGAGAAATGACTGGCCAAATTATCACCGATTGCAACTGTCGTTTTTCCTGGCTCTTGTATTTCCTTTATATGGTGCAACAACAATTTAAAAAACCATGGTTCGAATAAATTCATATCGAACCAGCCTGAACACCAGTTTTCATACAGATTGGCACTTTTGTACACGACCATTGGTGGGAGTAAATCACCAGCTGCGTTTCCACAAACCATTATGCTAACACAAAAACGAGAATAGTTTTGAACCCTCTCTATCTTTCGGAAATTTCTTGGTACGATCACTTTTTTCGCCCATGGTTCATCTGCTATGTTGGTGTCATCATAATTATATATGTGGGTGTCATCAATTCCGCTTAGAACCTGCTTGATATTGTTGAAGAACTCTGTTATGTCATCCTTATCCACAGACGATCTGGATTTTTTTATGTTTGTAGCCATTCGAGCTGATAAATTATTTTTTTTATGAAATTTTCATCGAAGTCTGATCCTGGGTAATTGTCCTTGAATGTACGCACCGTTTTGCCTCGTTTGTCGAGAGATTTTTTCACCATCGCAGGGATATCACATTTTGTCATTGGGAAGCCCCAAATTGCAACCTGGCCAAGAATGTCCGCAATCACTCGCTCTTCGTCTTCAGAAAGGACTTTGGAATGACCAACCGAGCGGTTGTGCCTCTCAAGGCAATTGTTTATGAGAGTTTCCAGTGGGATTTTAAACAAAATGGACGCCTGTTTTATCGACATCCCATTTCGAATGGATTCAAGCGCTTCAGCCAGGGTTTCTGGGGTGTAATTTTGATAATTCCAGGATCCTGGGGTTTTTTCGTAATGCCCCACCATGCTTTCCTAGTAAGCATCTATAATAAAGAGATCTGGTTACAGAACTCGCCTAAAATTATCAGGAAAAAAGATACAATGAAAATAAAAATATGCGCGCGCTGGTGTCAAAGTAGCCCCCGGATGTCAAAGTTGACGGTGCATTTTAGGTGACCTGAGTTTTGATGGTCCTCGAATAACTTAAACTAATTGAAATTATTACAACGCACATTTTTATCTATTACTCAACAAACTCATCACATTATAGAACATGGCATATGATATGTTTATATAGTAAACATTATACCTAAGTAAAATCATAATAACATAGATGTAATCCATAATCAGCTTTACATTGAATATAATCATGTCACATATTTTTAGTATAACAATATAATGGTATGAGTAATTGGGTATACACACATTCCAAAACTACCGTTACATACATTTTATATAAAAATTGCATAACATTTTTATATGAAAAATATTGATTATTGTAGATGTGATGAAACAAGTAATCAACAAAGTCGAGAAAATATGTTGTATTGGTGACGTTTGATGTAACGAACGCATTCAATAACACACCCTGGAGAGGAATTTTGAATGAAGTCAGTCGGATGGAAGTGCAGCCATATCTGATGTGGAAAGTTTATTACAATGAAGTCCATAGTACACAAATGTCGGACGGAATATAAAATTGTATGCTTCGTAGACGATAGGTGGCTAATCATCAGAGGTAAAACCAAAGGACTGACAATAAAAACAAATACAGCGATAGCAATTCTGGAAGAAACCATATTTACAAAACGGCTACAACTGGTTCCAAAAGTAACAGAAACCATAATACTTTATGGAGGCACAAAACTTAAAACCATAATAACCAGAGTAGGCGGTTGGCAATAGATACCAAAGATTAAATAAAGTACCTCGAGGTAACTTTCGAAAGATACTGTGGAATGTGGAAACCTGCGAAAGCAACGACAGTGAAAGTAGAAAAAACCGTGGTCTTTTTAAGTCGTCTAATGCCGAACACAGATAAACCCATAGCCAGCAAACTACTAAGAGAAAAACGGTAGAGTACTAGAACTACAGGGACATACTCGCCCACCTTCAATGGAAGATGGCAATCAGAATTGCGATTGCAATCAGAACCACTTCCACAGAGGCAGTACAGGTTATAGCCGGGGTTACACCTATAGACCTACTTATACATTGCGTAATTTTTATCTCTGAACATACAAATTACCTGCATGTAAAACTCCTATGTTCAAAAGTAAAAAAAAAACATATCAAATACATTGATAGTTATGCAACCAATTTTACCTATTTTAATACCACATTTAAAACAATTGAATTACTTCTTAAACTAAATTAATTAACCTCAATCAAAAAATTTGCATTGTTAGTTAGATAAGTTTATTTAATAATAATGTACACAAAGGAGGAAAAATTAGAGATTTACATTGGTATTTTGACAAAAATAGCTTGAGGAAAGTAAGGGATTTATTTGCTGCTAAATATCCCGAAAAAACAATTCTATCGATCGGATCAATTCACAATATTATTAAAAAAATTAAGGTAAATGGTTGTGTTGCAACTGAGCATAGCAAAAGGAATAAAACGTGCCATGTTTTAACTGAAGAGATGAAGTTAAATATTTTGGCGAACGTAGAAGAAAACCCAATCACATCTCTTCGTAGTTTAGCTAACGAATTTGAAATCTCAACTACAGCGATGCATAAGATCTTAAAAGAGTTTAAATACGAACCATATTCTAGTCACCAGCAACTTTTTGAAGAAGATAAAATCAAAAGAACTGATTTTTGTGAAAATGAGGAAACTTTACGTAGAATAGTTTTTACAGACGAAGCTACTTTTTGTATAAATGGCTCTGTAAATTCTCAAAATTATCGATTTCTATCCATCCCATTACCCATTTAAGCTATCCTACTTATTAACCCTATTTCCTTTTATTCCTGTAGCTACTGGTCATGCACAAATAATCATGTACAAAACTTAACCCACAAACAGTATAATGCAGAGGTTAATGTATGGGCAAGAATTGTCGACAGTGTCCTTGTAGGTCCTTTTTTCACTGAGGGAAATCTCAATAAAAACAAAATTTTTAGAATTGCTTTGAGAACGTATTATACCACAAATCCAAAAACTAAGTATTAATAATACAATTTTTCAAATGTATGTAACACCACACCATTCTACCAGACGTGTTCCACGATTACTTGACGCAACATTTCCAGGTAACTGGATTGCGAGATATGGTGTAATACGTTGGCCACCTAGGTCAGCCGATTTATCCCCAAATGACTTTTTTCTATAGGGTTATCTAAAATCTAAAATTTATACTAACGTTGTTATACATAATGTGGAAAAATTCAAACAAAGAATACTTACAGTCTGTAATGAAATAAATCCCATTTTTTAAAGAAATACTCTAGAAGTTTTTAGATGTCTGGCTTATTATTTAGCACAACGAGGAGGGCATTTTGAACATCTCCTGTAAATTGCTTTTGTCCAGGTTCACGATTGTTATTTATATTCATTAATATTTTGTTGTGTTTGTAAAATCAAGTTTTTCCCTATTAGGATGTAAGAAATAAAATATCGAGAGATCCAAAGAAAAAACTGTTCCTCAGCAGGCTGTGGAATGAAAAGTCACGCCTTTACTAGTGTCAGCTGGAATCCACTACATAAAATTGTTGGTCTCTTTGTATCTTTGGTCACTAGCTCCTCCGACGATACTAGACAGATTAAGCTGTATGATGGCTTAAAATGTTGCTAATTGTTAGACTTAGATCGTAGGCCGGTTTTTATTTAAAAAAAAGGTTTTAATTAGATTGTTTAATTAGAAAACTAAGCGTAGCTCAGGTGATTCATTATATAGCACTACAGCAGCGCGTAGTTCAAAAAAGTTTCGTAGCTCCGTGGTAGAATGTTCGGCTGCCACGCGGGCGGCGCGGGTACGATTCCCGGCCAGTCCATCTTTTTTTTTAATTTATATTAATGAATCTCTCCTAAATTTGCGAACCGAGCGTAACTCGGCTGATTCACTATTTAAATAATAATGAAACGTCATTTTTAGGAGCAGGGATCTTTTAACAATCTGACAGATTTGTATAGAAAATGACAACTAATTATTATCTGACACAAGTAATGACGTGACTTTTCATTCCACAGCCTGATGAGGAACAGTTTTTTTTTTGGATCTCTCGATATTATTATTAACACATGCATTTTCATTAATAAGATACCTAAGTTTTATTAATGTGGAATACACAACAACTTCACACAAGTGCACAATTCACAATAAATAATTAAAACTGTATTACACAAATACAATTTATCAAATAACACCCTTTTCTAACCCTACTTTAAAATGAAGCTCACTTCTGTACTTTGCAAAACATACAAAGCTGTGATTTACCAAAGAATATAGATAGGGGAAGAAGGACAGCCTATGGGTTATTGGCGTATTATTTAAAAGCTCCTCAGTTCTTGCCTGGCCCTCAAGCAGCAGCCGCCAGTACTAATGAACTTGTTCAGGGCTACGGTCGGAGACGCATTTACAGATTCCTGTCGCATTTTTCCCAAGAACGCGTCTCAGCTTTGCCTATCTATATTCTTTGGATTTACGCAATTTAGTGTTTGGTCGTAGTGGTTATATTATGCTGTCGTGTAAGATTGGTTGCATAACTTTTCAATGTGTTTGATATGCCTTTTTTACTTTTGAACATAATAGTTTTACATACAGGTAATTTGTATGTTCAGAGATAAAAATTACGCACTGTAGAAGAGCATGTAAAAGCATACAACAGAGATGAAAGAAACAAGAATGAAATAAAACAAGAGACAGAGGAGGGATGGTGCACAAAATGAAGACAAAGCACTGAAAAAGCAAACTGGACCAAGAGACTCATTAAAGATATAAGGGCCTGAACCAATACGAAATTTGAAGAAATTGGATAGCACCTTCTACAAGTAGTAGGGGTTCAGTAATTAATTACTTTGTAATTAAATTACTAATGAAATTCCGTTTTGTTGATTTCTCTTGGAAATGAAATACTTTTCAAGATACGATAATTATAATTGGTAATTGCCATTTCTGTTAAAAAGTACTTGACAATTACTTTCTGAAAATAATTAATTACTACATCCAATTACTGAATTACTTTGGAGTAATTAAATTACTCTCAAGTATTGAAATTACTTGACAATTGTAACTGCAATTACTCGCGGTAATTGAATTACTTTCTGGCAATTTAATTACTAAATTACTGGCCTCAATAGGGTATTAAATGACCCGAACGAAAAAAATTATATAAGGCCTTATTAAGTTTCATGTTAAGTCAATAGTAATAAAGCATTGATAGAGCAATATAAGTATAATTTATGATTTCCTATGACTATTCGGATATCAGCTAGTTTTGTGCAAGAGAAAAAAGTGCATGTGTTGTGTAAGCTGTACAGGATGTAACATTGTAGTTTGCTACTAATTATTATGTAAGAAGCGAAAAACATATCTGGGGTAAATACAGACTTAATCTTTTTCATAGCAATTGACAACAACTAACCTCATTCTGCAATATTGCTTGTGATATATTAAATACAAATATATGACAAAATCTAATAAAAGTAATTGAAAAAGTAATTTGTGTTGTGCAATACCAATTACCAAGTGATTTATAATTGAATTATTATTTCATTTGAGTAACTAAAAATCTGGCAATTCAATTATTTCATTGGGCGGTAATTGGCAATAAATAATTAATTACTTGTTTAAAGTAATTTGCTCAGCTCAGACTAGGGGCCACTGGACCTTCGGTGAATACCTCAAACGCTTTAAGATAAAAGAAAGCGATGAATGCCTATTATAACAACCAAGATACCTTTGAGCACACGGTCTTTCAGTGTGAAAGAGTGAGCTGAGACAGAAATGAGAGTTAGGAAGGATTTAAATGTTCATAACATTATTGAGACGATGCTGGAAACAGAAGAAAACTGGAAAATCATAAAACACATGACAGACAAAATAATGAAGATAAAGGAGCAAGATGAGAGAAATGCAGAAACAACAAGACCCAGTAATACCCACCAACTTGAAGAAATGTTTAAGATGATGCCAGGTTGACTCACTAGGGAAACAAGAGGAAACTTTTAGTCAGTAAAAATCTGACACTCAACAGAAACACGGGTTTCTTGGTGTATTTCGAAGATGTTCCCCCTCTTGCATAATAAAGGAAAAGAAAAGATTAGGTTAGATAAGTTAGGTTTTAATTTAAAAAATACAGGTAATGCTAGTTTTGACTAGTTAAAACTAATATTGAAGAAAGCGCTTTGTTGGAACTAGGTTTGAATAGTAAATTCGGGTTTACATGATAAGAAAGTTGCAAGACGAATATTGAAAATGGGAATTGGAAATCAATATAAGTAAGACTGAACATATGGTAATTGGCAACGAAGGTATATAGTGCTAGATACAGCTACAATTAAAAACTGCGATAGCTACAAATAACTTGGTGTTACTTTCACTGCAGAGGGAAACACCAATAGTGTGACGTTAGCGCCGGCCGAAATCGTATTTTTACGCATTGGAATACGTTCGAATTTGACCGCCGCCAAAACTTCGTCACAAATTGTCCGAAAACATCGCCGAGGCACGAAGAAACAATCGAGGTGCGCAGAGGTCACGAGCCGTCGTCGTTCAGCGCATCCCTGCCTAAAATCCTGCACAAATTACGGCGTATGGTAATGTATAAATAAGAGGTATCGTACGTTGTGAAGAGGACTGGACTTGCATCCAGCGATCCGAACCAGCTTCCTGCCTGGGGCCCTCTGGGGCCCAAACCCTGGTCCTGCCCGAAAGACCTTTTGACTTTCAGTCTTAGAACCAATCTTTCCCAGAAATCCCCGAATTCCTGTTAAAGATCAAAGTGGCTCATTGATTTCAATGCCTGTGATCTCCGCCGAGCCAATTCAGGAGTTATCTTGTCTAAAATTCAGACGTGGATCATTGTTTATATGCCTGTCTGGAATTTGGATACGTTTACTCTTCGAAACCGGCGTTGTCTAAAACTCGTACGTGGATCGTTGTATATACGCCTGTTAAGGGTCTTAGACCTCCTCGAAACCGCTTCCCGACACCATTCACGTAATTCATTTAGAAAGCATTTTAAAAGCGAGGCCCCCCAGGTCTGTGCATAAACTTGAATCATTTGCGAGGTTAAGTGCCCGCAACGAAACTCTCGTAATTAACGTACCCGTAAAGATTCAGAGCTTCACTCACCTGGAGGAAACTCGTCCTACAGATTTCCCATGCTTTCCGCAGTGCCCCAATTCATAGTACATAATCTTCCCGAGATCTAAACCAAAAATTGTGAGGTTAGCTTCAGGCTAGAAGTAATTCATGTAGCTTAAAGGAGGGGTTACTCACCTTGAACAACGTAATTAGAAAACCCCTAGTTATCACCTAGAAACCCCTGGAATTTTAGTAACAGCTGTAAAACGCAAATTTGGCTTAAAAGTTATTAGTTGACACATGATATTTAATTCTACCGTCTTTTCACTTATCACACAAGGTTTTGCATCACACGAGGTCTTGCGGGCACTGTAGAATAGCTTCGACGCACCGGGATTACGCCTTACAGCAAGGTCAATCTCAACACCCCCGAAATAAAAACAAATATAACTTTATTTCATGCCCACGATAAAAGTAAATAAACTTAACTTAGTTTCTGCTTCCAGTTTAGCCGAGTAGAGGACGCTCCGCTAACTATTAGCTCGCCCGTTCTACGCACGAGATTGTCCGACCGAGGAAGTATCGTGGCTTGCCTAACCCCGTAGGCGCTAAGATAACATTAAAATCCAGATCTTTTATTTGAAAATACATGGAATATTTTAGTTATTATTTTAAACTGTAAATAGGTATATAAAATAAACCGCTTTATTTGATGTGTACTTGATTGTATATTTGAGTTGAACAGACTGAACCCTGGCATCTGGCTATCTGGCTGTAAAATTATATGTTGAAAATTTCCTTAACAATGGTAATTATTTATTGCACGAAAATAAGTAAACAATTAGTAAGATCAGAGTGTTATAATAGAAACATAATTAACAAAGTAGGGCAAAAAAAAATTTAATTAGGCAACTCAATACTATCCTCTGGGATGATAAAATTTGTAAGAAAAGAAAAACATCAATATTCAAACAATTGTACAAAGTACAGTAACCTATTAATCTTGGGAGATTAACAATAGAAAAAGAAAACAAGTTGCTAGCTTTAGAAATGGACTTTTGGACGAGCAGTTGCCAAGTCTCAAGGTTGCAAAATTCTCCCAATGAGCAGATAAGACAGAGAATGGAAGTAGATGGATCAATTATAGAATACATTGAGACTAAAAGACAAATCTGGTACGGCCATCTACAAAGAATGAAAAAAAAGGTGGCCTAAAAGGATATACCAATAGATTCCTTCACAACGACGAAGAAGAGGAGGGTAGCGAAAAACTTGGCGAGAGGTTGTACAGTACGCGATGATCCAAAGAGGAATGGCAGGAGAAGATTGGCGAGACCGAGATTACTGGCGTATGGGACACGAGAGGCGGCCACGGCGGTAATAAACTTGCTTATATTTTAATTTTTTATCTAAATTCCGATATTAATTGTATGTATAATAGATTTATTTGTACGCTTCTTCATGTTAAGGTCTTTCTGAAATACTATCAAAATTGTCTATAAATAAGAATTCTAATATTTATTTACCAATTTATAAACCAATATATAAATGCCAGTTGATAGGTTGATTATCT
The DNA here is from genome assembly GCA_940337035.1 of Agriotes lineatus. Lineage (NCBI taxonomy): Eukaryota > Metazoa > Arthropoda > Insecta > Coleoptera > Elateridae > Agriotes > Agriotes lineatus. The sequence continues at coordinate 85,140,491 of OW679202.1, forward strand.
TTGTGAAAAGCATCATTTAACACGTGAGTAAATGAATTCAGCAGTACGAGTGTTTGAAAGGGGCGAGAAGCAGAAGGCCGTTGCTGGTGTATTAGGAATACATCACAGTGTTATCAGCAAGCTCTGGGGTCATCATAGAGAAACTAATAATCTGGATGAATTCCATTTGAGCCCGACTCGCTAAAGTAGTGCTTCGGTATGTAACAATCCAGCCTTCTCAAAGAAAGCAACTCCAGGAAGAACACAATGTCACTATTAGCACTCAAAGCGGTAAGAATAGATTACACGAGGCTAATGTGAGCTCTAGGTGCCCTCTCAGATATTCACCACTACGGGAAGGAAATCGGGAAGCCCGTGCACAAAGGAAAACTAGAAACCAGTCCCGTTTACAGATGAGAGCAGATTTGGTTTAAGACCTGATAGTAGATGCATGCCAGCATGGAGAACTAGCGGTCCTGCAGTCAGACTCGGATGTAGTCCACTGGTGAAAAAATTGCAAGGTGGCAGTATAATGGTTTGGGATGAATAATTCATTGGTGGTCGAACTAATCTCGGTTTTATAAACGAGTTTATACATTCTCCGAGATCTCGATATATGATAGCTCATGGTGTTGTTTGTCAATTTGGTAGTGTCGTTGCGCCAAACATTCAAGCCATGCGGGATAATGTATGTTCCCATATAGCTCGAGTTGTTTCTGAAGGTTTGGATAAAAAAGGTTTTATTCTCTAAATAATGTCATTTTTGGCATTGGTCTATCATGAGATGTTTTATCGGACTTTCTCCACTGACTGGAGCATGAGCATATATCATAACTTTCAAAACGTAAAAAATAAGCACCTATACTGACAGGTAAGTATTGAGCTCTCAGAGCTAATTAATTCTCTTTCAGAAAGGGCTTAAAAAACTAGGAAGTATCCCGCAACTTGAGAATAGATGCTGGGAGAATCCATCCGAATCGCACGACCACCACTAAATCGAACGTTAACGGATGTAGATAAAATCACCTATATTTTTTTAATTCGCAGTTTTGGGTTGGGAAGACGTATCTTGTAAGACAAAACCGATGGAAAGGTATCATTTGACATTTACACAATCGCAGCATCCTGAGTTATTATCATAAACATTCTTATCCGTTGAGTACTGGCATGAAGAAGATGTCCAGAGTGGATCCCGAAAATGTTGACACCAGCTCAGAACTATATTACAAGTATTGTTTTCGTAGATTCATTAGAATTGTATTTCGGAGTACCCTTAAACCCGATTTTGCAAACGAAGCCTTGATTAACCCGAAATTTAAATGTCACACAGCAAGAAATGGGCATCTCTCGCAAATACTATCAATAGGAAAGCGTATGAGATATCGAAAAATTATTATTACCTACTCGATTACTTTCCACATGCAGAGATCGTCACAACCAATTACTATACCAGACACAGTAACTTCAGTGGTGTGGTGTTACACAAGAATGAAGCTGCTGTACAAAACCTTTATTCTAAATATTTGAGCAACCCTGTTCATTAGACGCAACTCAAACGACTCTACTCTCATGAAAAGTAACATCTGTTTTTCGGGTGATGGCAGGTGCGTATGACCGATCAACTAATATTTTTTTCAAGTGTGGTGCCTTATCATTGCACAAATTTAAATAAATAGTGATTTACTTCTATGTTAGAGAAAATAATAATTAATGAGAGACCCTTGCCCTAGTAGGTTAAGAGAAAGATGAAATACGATGACAATAATACTCGTACGACTGATTCACATACCTATTAAACTGAAATGTAGTATTTGTAATGACAGGTAACTAATGCATTATAAATACCAAATACTCCTCAGTTTTGGTGGAGCTACTTTTATTATTTTTATTTTTAAAAAATTCATTTAAATGTATATGTACAAAGAATTAGTGAATTAGAAACGATATTCTCAAGTAATTGTATCGGGTCTTCATTGGTTGTCGCAGTGGGCACTGAGAACTTCATTGTGAACGTATCACAAAACATACCTAACCCTACTTCTATAAAACACAGTTAACAACAAGAAAGCCTTCAAATGCAAACGTTTAAAACTAACTTTAAAGCACTACATTTTCATCAAATGATAATAACTTAACTGTAATTTATTGCAATATAAAAGAGTTCATAACAAATGATCAAAATGTTCACACCTTCACCTATGCACACTCAAACTGTTGGCACAATCCCATTGCTGACATTTATTAACATATTCGGGTTGTTATTAGTTTCATTAATGTTCTCCAATATTTTGTGCCGCAGTACATTTAGGGCATGTATTGATTGCTGGAAAACGGAGTTCTTTAAATACGGCCACAAAAAATCGCATGGCGTGAGGTCGCAAGATCTGTCAGGATAAGGTATTGGTGTGTTTCGACTAATAATCCGTCTGTCGAAAAACTCTCGTATCATAATTAAGGCATGTGCTGTGTGCGCAGTGGCTCAGTCTTGTTGGGAGAAAGTAAACCTTCATCACCATGAAGCTTGTCGAAATATAGCCGTGAAAGCTTTTCTCGATATTTTATTACACCACCCCTTCTGTAGGAGATTTTAATGTATAATAAAAATTAGTGATATCTACCCTGTTTGCTTAATTCACAGAAGTAATATCAATAATAATGTATATAATTCTCACTTACCTTGTTGCTTTCAACTGAATCATATATTGACATATCTCATACTTTCATAATTGACTTTGAAATTATGTCATGTTTAAATATACCTCGGCTAGCCAGCTTATTTAGCAATTGAGACTCTCTGTACTTCCCAGCTGAATGAGTTAATTCAAATATACATATATATACTGTATTAATGAATTGTACTTTGAATAACTAAATAAATATTACTGTAATTATTTAAATCACACTCTTAGTACTTGAGTTTGAATCTAATTAACTGTTATAGTGTATTAAACGTTTGAATTGACATTACAAATTAATAGTCAGATTAAAGTTGTCAAAATTATTTAATTAAATGAAATTTCCAATAAATGTGGTTAAATACTTTTTAAAATAACTAGATCAAAATGATAAATTTCTAATTATAAAGATCGAAACCGTCGAGTACTCAAATCACAATATTAATTTAGAAAACTTAATATTCTAAGATTCTCTAAATCTAAATACAAGTTTTAAATTCTAAATTTGCCGTATCCAAACTGTTACTATAATACACTAACCTTCAACAGTCGAACTCGTACTATCGATGTGGTTCTAATATCAGTTTCACACTGATCGAAGTCGTCAAACACCTACTTGGAGATGATGAGGACCCATAAAAGCTCGTTGTAGACAGACTTGACCGTTTAATATTTTCTTAAAAACGGTATTGCAGCATGCCCAACACAAACACTCACTAAACTGATGGCTTGTAAACCAATGACCACTTGAAATGGCTTCTATAAATCTCCAACTCACTATGTGAAGAATAATATTGACCCCTTGGTCAGTATTTGATCATGCAGAAGGCTATTCTTACTAACACGTATCAAACTTGAATTATATCCTCACAATTAAAGGTATTATTAGACCTTTAATGTGAATATTTTGACTGAGATTCTTTAACTTATAGAAACTTTTCAACTCTTGTAAACAACCTCTTGGTTGCTAATATTTACTGCCACCCGTTATTCTCTTACACTTGTTATCACATGATACCCTTTTGATATCTTGATATTAATTGAAAATAATTAAGCATTCTCACAGCATGCTACATTACAGTTTATTCCCCCCAATTTTTTCATTTAAAAGATCTCTAACGAGCTTTTATGTAAAAATTGATATTTGTCTATTTTAAATTATTTACAATTAACCTTAACTCATTTCAAAAATATTAAAATTATAAAATTAACCTTGTTAACCAAGTTACTCTGTATTTACATCATTATTAAGGTAACCCCATGACATAACTTCTTTCCAATTAACATTTTTATCTACATTATTGTGATATACTATAACCTGATTTACTACATTACTTTCATTAATATGAGATACGTCAACCTGATTTACGTCAATTAGTTGTTCAAGTTTATTGGTACTACTTCTTTTTAATAATTGGTATATCATTACCGCTATATGAAACCAAAAGTCTCACAATACTGTATCGTATAAGACACAGTTATTACTTAGTAATCAGCACCACATTGGACACTGACCAATAAATAGATCCCCTGTTCTTCTAAACAGAAGTCTTTTAAATACTGCACCACATCGGATACAGCTCATAATTCTTCTTAAGTAGCACCACATAGGATACTAATCATTTAGATCTTCCGTTATTCTAAACAGAAGTCTTTCAAATGCTGCACCACATCGGATACAGTTCATAATTCTTCTTATTCGCAAATCACATTCTGTGAAACACAATCAGAACCTCCAACATCTACTCAACTAAGCTTCGATTGGTTAATTCTACAATTCCATGCTGTTATCCGGGTTTACGGCAACATGAACACGCTTAAAGCCGAGGAAAATCGCTTTGATTTACCGCAAAACTATTGACATAAGGAAATTATGTTTGATGTTAAGTATCTAAAAAAAATTATTACAAAGTACCCATGGAAAGAAACTACGCTAGGACCCTACAATGAACTATTTACATATCTACAACAAAACAAATACATTAACCTATTTAAGTGAAATATCAGGAGTAAGTACTTTACTTGTTAAAAACCCCAATTAACTAAACAAAATTAATCCAAACGATCCCAAAATTGATAAACCCTAAAGTTGAATTTCATCACATTAGTCAAAAATAAGCTACTCAAAATGTATATGGTAAATCTTGATTCACCATTTCTTTTTCTTTTTCCGAAATATCACATGCCAAATCAACTACATTATGAACTTTTTGAATTTTGTTATTTCCCCCAGTGACACCTTGAATTGTTAAACCCACTGATGGTAAGATAGGTATTTTATTATTTTGTACTAATATTCTTACGAACATTTCTTCCGACATTACACTCACCGAACTACCCGTATCTATTAACAAGTCTTGCTTAATACCTTCAATATCTACATTTAAATAAGGTAAATCCTGATTTACTAATTCTTTTTCTTTTTCCGAAACATCACATGCCAAATCAACTACATTATGAACTTTTTGAATTTTGTTATATTGTTGAAAATAATTTTTCACAAAATTTATATGCTCTTGTTGCTCCTTTGAAACCCGAATTTTAACAATTGGAGCTAATTGTACCGGGTCCTTTAGTTTTCCTGATTTTGCGATGTATTTGGTGATCTATCCCTGGCTTTAAATGACACTGGTGAATCACCCCTTGCTTGAATCGTATAGCTATTCCTATTATTTTCCCTTCCTCTAACATTATTGTCAAATCTTAACATTTTATTTTGATTTTGGTCGTAATTGTTTGGGTTCATCCTATTTCTTGTTTCAAACTGGTTTGCATTGCGATTACCAAATTTTGACGGATATGAAGTTTGAAAATTTGACGTTTTTTCTCTTACGTCAAATTTTGAATTGGTTTGTCTATTTTCCAAACCCTCCAAAACCTTTAGCATTCCTTCTACGTTTTGCACTTGCGAAGCTACTAATGCTGTTTGTACGTCTATTGGAAAGTGTTTGCTAAGAGCTTCTACCAGAATCTCGTCAGGTATCTTTGGTTCTAAATACTGCACTCTCGCAATCCAATACCACACGTGTTTCGTAAAACTTCCAAATCTACCGTTATACATTCTTGCCATATAAATTTCAGCCCTAGCTTTTTCCTGGATATTTCTCGACCAAAACTTGTTAATAAAATCAACTTTAAAAGATTCATAGTTGTCCCATTCAGTACAGTGACTTTCAGCCCAAAGGTTTACCTCATGTTCTAAACATTCTATTGCTACTTGTAACTTTTTACTACTTACAATCTTCATAGTATCAAAATAATTTTCCAATTTCTTTAGAAACTTAATAGGGTGTAATACCTGCCTATTCCCGTTAAACTTTGGTCTCTCATGACTCGCTTGCATAACTATACCACCATTAAAACTGATATTCCCACTATTTGAGCTATTTTGTAAACAGTTTGTTATATCTTTCACCTCGGTATTCAATGACTGAATTTGATTTTTGACGTTACCTTGATAACTGTCAAATTTGTTTTCAAAATTTTTAATATTATCCTTGTTCATTTCTACTTGTGACCTAATGGTATCTACCTCCTTTTCGATAGGTGTTACCTTCTGTACCAATTGTCGTTCTAATTGTACCCTTAACTTATTTATAAGATTTCCATTTTCTGTTTGGAACGTCTTTAATTTTGTTTCAATTGTATCGATTTTTTCTGACATTGCAGTTTCCACCTCAATCACCTTATTTACAATCTCTTGATTGCTGTCTTCAACTACAGATCTAATTTCCTGGTTTGTGTTTTCTACTGCAGATACTTTATTTAAAAGTTCCTGGTTTGTGTTTTCTACTGTAGATACTTTATTTAAAATTTCTTGCATCATTCGCATCATATTGCTGTCATTTGATGCACTGACTAATGTACTAGCTTCTTGCATTTGACGTCCTTCCGTATTTACTACGTTATCACCCTGTTCTAATTGAAGTCCATCCATTTTCTTTAACTTCCTTGTTGGTTTTCTAAAACCCGACCGCAAATTCATATACGTATCCTCTCTTCTAAATGCCTCGAACCCTCACGTTGATCGATATCAATTATTTTACAATCTTATTTGTTTATCTTTTGTATCTCACTTTGTGGAGCTAAATTTATTACAACTTCCTTTCGAGCCTCACGTTGCGCGTCAATTTTATTACACCACCCCTTCTGTAGGAGATTTTAATGTATAATAAAAATTAGTGATATCTACCCTGTTTGCTTAATTCACAGAAGTAATATCAATAATAATGTATATAATTCTCACTTACCTTGTTGCTTTCAACTGAATCATATATTGACATATCTCATACTTTCATAATTGACTTTGAAATTATGTCATGTTTAAATATACCTCGGCTAGCCAGCTTATTTAGCAATTGAGACTCTCTGTACTTCCCAGCTGAATGAGTTAATTCAAATATATATATACTGTATTAATGAATTGTACTTTGAATAACTAAATAAATATTACTGTAATTATTTAAATCACACTCTTAGTACTTGAGTTTGAATCTAATTAACTGTTATAGTGTATTAAACGTTTGAATTGACATTACAAATTAATAGTCAGATTAAAGTTGTCAAAATTATTTAATTAAATGAAATTTCCAATAAATGTGGTTAAATACTTTTTAAAATAACTAGATCAAAATGATAAATTTCTAATTATAAAGATCGAAACCGTCGAGTACTCAAATCACAATATTAATTTAGAAAACTTAATATTCTAAGATTCTCTAAATCTAAATACAAGTTTTAAATTCTAAATTTGCCGTATCCAAACTGTTACTATAATACACTAACCTTCAACAGTCGAACTCGTACTATCGATGTGGTTCTAATATCAGTTTCACACTGATCGAAGTCGTCAAACACCTACTTGGAGATGATGAGGACCCATAAAAGCTCGTTGTAGACAGACTTGACCGTTTAATATTTTCTTAAAAACGGTATTGCAGCATGCCCAACACAAACACTCACTAAACTGATGGCTTGTAAACCAATGACCACTTGAAATGGCTTCTATAAATCTCCAACTCACTATGTGAAGAATAATATTGACCCCTTGGTCAGTATTTGATCATGCAGAAGGCTATTCTTACTAACACGTATCAAACTTGAATTATATCCTCACAATTAAAGGTATTATTAGACCTTTAATGTGAATATTTTGACTGAGATTCTTTAACTTATAGAAACTTTTCAACTCTTGTAAACAACCTCTTGGTTGCTAATATTTACTGCCACCCGTTATTCTCTTACACTTGTTATCACATGATACCCTTTTGATATCTTGATATTAATTGAAAATAATTAAGCATTCTCACAGCATGCTACATTACAACCTTTCTGCAGTCAAATTGCCTAAAAAAATCTTCGTTGATTCTTTCACAAATAAACACTTTTCCCTTACTTTTACCTTAAAAAAAGTATCGCCCAATTATTCTACGCCTTAAAATAGCGGCCCACACTCCTATTTTTTGAGGATAAAGAGGTGTCTCTACCATAAAATTAGGCTTCCCCAAACTCCACGAACGCATGTTTTGAGAATTAATGTATCCATCTAAATAAAACCAGGCCTCGTCCGTGAAAAAGGTGTTCCCCGTTAAGTCGTCATTGAGGGTATTATTGGCCAAGTGTCAGCTGAACTTGTTGAGACAAATGGAGTACAGAGGTTCGAGGAGAATCTGACGTTTTTCTGGAAGGATGACCGCTGCCTTCTTTACGTAAAACGGATCCAGTCCTACGAAGAACTTCAACGCAGTGATTCAAAGAACAACGAATAGTGCTATAATGCTATGCAAGCTTTGAAAATTCCTGACCAAACTCTTCAAAGCAATCATGGATTGAGTACTTCCATATTCCATCTACTCGACGGCCGTTACGAAAATAGGATTCGACCATAAAAATGTTACGTTCTTGTAAAAAAAACATTTTAATTTAAGAGGTTACATTACCAAACACAAATAACTGACAGGTAGAGATTACAGAATACGTCTGTATGTCTAGAGAAGCTGTATTCTGTAAAAAAAATTCTGTGTTAGTTAAAATTATTAAAACAAACTGTAACGTACTGACATAGATATTTCATTAACGGAATAAATTTACTAAATGACAACAAATGCAAAATAATGTTCGATTGAAACAGCTGATGTGGTACGTTCACACTGATCTCTTCAGCCCCGACTTCGACGTTAAATTTAATAGAAGGCTCTTTACTTGGCTGGCGGGGTGGTTGAGCGAATAAGCAGCCTCCGTATCAATCGGGTAGACAAGGGTTTAAATCTGGCCATAGCCAAGAATTTTCTCGGAATTGCAATAGCTTTGAATTCATTACTTACTGTAACATTAATATAGATTAACGTTCGTTGATTGTGTTGTGTGTTTGAATGCGGGGGAGAGTAATGTAAGTGACATTAGACCTCCGTTGTAGTTCCCGCGTGGTCCTCAACATCGAAAGGTAAATGAAACTAAAACTTGTCAATAAACGAAGTAGGTAACAGTACTTTAAAATAAAACATTCTGAAACAAGATCAGAAGCAGAGAAATCTCAACAACTTACGAAAGCTATTGAAACGAAAGTGTTCCGAAAAACTAACAGAAAGTTCTACAACTAAAAACTGAAAATAAACAAATTACCTAGTGTGCATTAAAATTAGATTCTCATGTCTGAGATTATTTCATTCGATTTAAAAAAAAACATTTAACAAAATTATAGTGTGAGCAGTACCGTTTCCACAAGCATTTGTAGATATGTGTTTTCGTAGCTTTCAAATAAGACCACCTGAGAACATGTAAGCTACTATTTCAGTTTTATCCCAAAATTAACGCTAAAATGTAACTTTGGTAAATATCTAATAAACTTATAAGCGATTTTATATGCAATTAATATTCACCCTCAATAATAAATACACACTATAAATACAGAACAGACATTAAAACAATTTAAAATGCAGTTTGTTGATACAAGAAAGTTAGTTTAAAGAAAACACAAGTTCAAAAAAATAAGCACTTCAAATTTGAAGTTAAATACTTTCAGGAATGAATAATTGGTCACACAATAAGAATAACCAATATTCCTCTCATAACTGTATATTTTATAAATCTATAGTACATCATCTAGTAGTGATATTTAATATAGAACCTGAGAATATAGTTATAGGTCGAAACATTTGTTTTGACATCAACAGATGTTATAGGGACATACTTAATTTTCTATATTAGTTCAGGCTTCAAAATCGTCAACATTTTCATCAAAATATTCATTTAAAATATGATTTATATGCAGTACATTGTGGAATTTACTATTAATTTTTTCCCTGCTGCAGGTCCAATTTTAAATTTTTTACTAACCTTACTAAACTGCCGGAAAGTGTATACTGCGCATATGCAGCAAAACGATGTCACCTATGCATCAGTATGCACTAGTGTCACAAAATATGCACCTCCATGCAAATATACACCAACTAGCCGAAATATTGAAACATATGCATTATGCTTATTTAGATTCCCAAGAAGCGGAAATGAAAAAATGCAAAAAATGAGCGAGCTGGATATTAACAAGCAAACCAGGCAAAATGCATATCATCCACCATTTGCTTATAACTACCACTATGTTTTTAGTGCAAGTACCTACTACATTGCATTTCATTAGTTGTACTTATAATATGATGAAATAAGTGGACTGAGTGGGTAGTAGAAGGAAACAATAAAAAAAACATATATAATATGTATATAATGAAATGAATAGCAAGACAAATTGAACAGAAATCACTGCTTGCAGAACAAAACAAAGAAAAAGAAGAAGAAACAAGCAACTCAAAAAGAGGAATATTAGACAGAAATAATCTCTATTTGAATGCTTTATTACTAGTAGCCATCATATAACTATACTCGTAGTAATAAAGCATTTTAGCCATCAGGTAACCGTTATGTTTTTGCAGTATTTCCCTAAGAAAAAGACTTGCTTTGGTGCTGTTACTTGGAGGCACTAATTAGGGTTTGGGCATTTTTTTATCAATTGTCTTGAATACTGAAGTTGGGATTACTTCTTTGTTGACCCCCTGTACTTTCCAATCACAAATTCTAGTAGTTTTAAATCCATTGATACTAGGTACTTGTTCTGGGCACATCTTGGGCCAGTCTGATTAAAAGTGAGACAAATTCTTGTTTAGGGATTTTTGCGTGGATTCCATTTACACATCTCGCTGTCTTGGTCTTGAGGCTTGTGAAAATAGCCACATCGAGAGGCTGCAAAAGGTGTGTGGTGTGGGAAGGTACTTTCATGATCATGACTTGATTTTGCTGAGCTAATCTAATCAATTGGGTTGAAATATCAGTAATATGACCATCATAGATTAACAGTACTGGTCTTTGTTTGCTTATATTCGGTAAAAAGACATCACGAAACCAATTGACGAACAAAGTTGTTTCTATCCATCCCCTTGAACTTGCTAAAGCTGCAGTTTTTGATGCAACATCTTGATCAATCCAATTCTCCATCACGTATTTCCATTTAAATACACACAGTAATGGAAGCATTTGCCCTCCCGCAGAACCGCATAACAGCACTGATGTGTTTTCACCCCAAGATGTATTCGTTTTGCGCTTACTTTTTGCACCAATGGCCCCAACAACTCTGGTTTTCGACGAGCCATGACAAAAGGTTTTCCAGAAAGATCTAGTTTCTTTAAAGTTTTTGCTAAAACTTCAAAGAAGCTGTACACTACCCACGGGTTGATTTTATCGCACCTTACATGTTCAATGCTTTTTGCTTTCTTGATTGACAAAAGGTGCCTAATTCTAAAAGCTATAAATCAGTTTACACCATCCCTCTGGTCTTTGAATTTACATGGGATGTTGTTTTGTCTAATGTAAAGTTGAACGAGATCCAAAACTTCTTGTCGAGATAAGCGAAACCCATGTTTGTCCATTACTTTACCACAGTTCACTATCTCTTCCTCTTCAGCAGTAGACAAGAACGATTCAGCACCACCACCGCCCTTACCATCTATTGAAGTGAGTCCTTTACCACGCCTGTCCAAAATACGTGTGTGTAGAATACGGTGTTTAGGTGTAGACCTAGGAATATTGTAGAATGTAGCTGCTCCCCTGGTGGTCCTATTTCCGCTCCTGACATCTTCGATGACCTGTCCCATATCCTCTTTAGAGTAGCTTATGCCAGCTCCCCTCTGAGTTTTTTTATGTATGTTCTCACCATCGTCTGGAATTAACAATGTTTGAAAAAACTTTAGGCTGTTAAAGTAAGGTTAGATTAGACATTAGCAGTTTCAACTCAAATATTAGACCTAGGTAAAATTAATCTAACATTGTAATTCACAAGGGAAAAAATAAAGAATAACAATAATGATAATTAATGGGCTTGGGGTAACTGGGTCCGCAACTGGCCCAGGTACCCCAAGCATCTGGACCCCTTACCTCATTTTTGAAAGATTTTGGGGGTAACTGGGCTACCCCTCGAGCTTATAACCTAAAGGAGAACACGTGCTGGCAGTAACATTTCAAGGTTCCATTATGCTTCTAATTTATGCATTAACTGTAATGTTGATATACAGTGAACCTGCAAATATTTCGTAAAATCAAGATGACACCACGTTGCTATAAAAATTTTGCACTACAAAATTGAAAGAATTGCTATACGAAAGCCACAACACGTACAGACATGAGACTAGTTGAAGACAGACGCCATTGTCCTTCAGTGCTGTCAATTGCTTGAAGTGAAATTACTCTCACAAGTTTTATCGAAAAACCCAGGGCCCAGATAGCCCAACTAACCTTACTACCACATGTTTTTAAATTTATAATTAGAAGTTGTTAGAAGAGGTCTGTTTCGATACGCCGATTGATACCATGCGAAAATTACCACCACAAAACCAATTGAGATTTTTTCGACAGCCTCAAAATTATCCACCCTGAAGTATTAAAAATATATTAAGTTTAGAATAAATAATAAAATATGAATATACACGCAAATGCCGTAAGTTGACTTTCTCGAGTTTAACCAGCATACGACGATTACTGTCACGGCCATAGGCAAATTCTCCTTGATATTTCAACGGCGTGTCGCAACCAAAAACAAAAAATTTTACACCTTTTTCGTTCTATATTACACGAAATTTGTAAAAAAATACAATTCTTTATTTGTAACGTGCCAATGCCGTTTAAAAACATTAGTACATAGTAAAACAAAATATAACTGCATGTTTTTCTGAAAGAGCACAAAATTGTAGGCAATGAAGAACAAAATATATTGTTTCTTTTGTCTTTACCTTGCAGATTTCATTATTCAGTTTTGTTACTAGTGGCTTCTGAAATCTTGACATTTGATGTTTCTGTAAACTTAATTATGACGCATGAGTAAATGCTTGAAAGCCACAATTTTGTTCCTTTTTTGATGCAAAAATTTAGAAAATCTTTGTGTAGGTTTCCATCTATTCACTGAATCTACTTGCCGGTAATACGAGATTAAATCAGACCTCACCACTTGTTAGTTTACCAAGATTTCAAGGACAACTATACCTCGTACTGTAAGATATTTGCATACATTTATATGCTTAATTGCACATCAGGTCAAGAAAACACGTATTGCTTCAAGAACCAATATATTAAAAACTGTTTATAGATTTGTTTTGATCTTCGCCTGCACAACATAAACTAGGCGACTGGATCTTTACAGTACATATACGTAAGATATATAATTCTATAGTTCACAAAGTTGCATTTGCTAATTTATAAATTGAATTTTTAAAGCATGTTAATTATTAAACAGGACATTCAATTATCTTCTCTTCCTTAGAGTGGTTTATTTTGTGTTTTATGACAAAATTCAATAATATTGTAAATGAAGTTGTAAAAGCTTTGATTCTATGCTATAAATACAAATCTCAAATTTACGCAGCGTTATTTTTGTTCGTGCATGAACCTAGCTTTTATAAGAGAATTGCAGTACATCGACTGCGAGACATACAATGTACACAATTTTTATTTGAAGTTTACGACTTGTTTTCCAATCGTACCATAAAAAACCATACAGCGCAATTTTAAATTTATTGTCGGAGACGCTACAATTTTTAAGCGTTATGGTAAGACGTTCTATTTACTTCAAGGCGCACAATGAACGATTCAGGATTATAGCGTGTCTAAATAACGATTTTGTTTGTGTTCTGTAATTATCTCAGTAAATCAATTAGCTTTGTTTAATAAGAAAGAGTAATGTTGAAAAATGCAATTCTGAATTTTATATGAATAATATAACTCATTTAGTTCAGTCATTTAGTATCATTCAAATGAAGTTTATTAACTATCTAATTTAATTACTTGGTAATTATTATAATAAAAATATTATATTTTTTAGTTCCAAATGTTGAAATTGTAATATAGTGGCGCCATCTATATATACATATAATAAGCGCTGAAATTATTTGCTCCTCTCTGCGCCATCTATTAAGGGCTAGCGAATTCACTCTACAACAGAAGAACAGAACGCTCCGATTTGGATATGAGCAGCTAACTGCTGTACTATTTTTCATATTAGATGGCGCTATTAGGAGTAATTGTAAACATTGCCAGAATTAATAATTAGTTAGAAAGCGTGGAGTTTGTACATCTATAATAGTAGGTTCCATATTCATTATTCTGATATTAAATTTACTCCACGTCACATAAAATAAGAGTGGAGCTATAACCACAGTTTCAACAACTTTTTATCGCATTCGTGTTAGTTTGAAACTGTCAAAAAAATAAAATCCATAAATGGTATAAGTAACTAAATAGTTTGTAAATATTACCCATGCGTTCGAGCTTACATTGTGGTCTAAATGTCAAAATCTTTAGCTCTTTTTTCTCTTTTAATAATGATCAGTTATGGTTCTGGCCACACACTTGCTTCTGCTGCAAATATTTGTATTTTCACGATTTTTTTATTTTGTTTTTGCCAAAAATGAATGGGTAACTTTATGCCAAACTCTTAATTGAATTGTGGCGCCCTAAAATTTATTTAATTTGAAAATATGAAAATCCACATGAAATTTTACACGATAGCATTTTACTATTATATATTTTTATTAGCAGCACAAATGACTTTTTTGAAGAAGTTTTCAGTGCCTAAATTACTGCGTTTTTAAATGAAATTGTAAGTTAATTTCTTGTAACATTAAAACTATTTGAAATATTACGAAAATTGTATTGAAGTAGCCATGTATTCAAGTTTTTTCCTTAATATTTTTAAAACCACTGTGTAAATGTTCTTTTCTAACTAAAATTAGCTTGATTGTTTAAAGTAGCATGTGAATTGTGCAAACGTAGTAAATTTCCTATTGTATTATTCAATAACTGTAGCGTTATACAGTTTTTTAGGAAGTTCCATCACGCAAATCCCGCCAACATCATTACAGATTTCACGGCCTACTCTAACTACGCTTCAAAGCGGATTTGCAGGGTATAATCCTTAGGGTGAATAGAAACTATCTGTGCTCTCTGTATTGATCTAGAACAAAGAACGCCAAAATATATAATTAAAAACGTAATTGGTGGGGGCTCCCTTTGTATAATAGGTTGTTGTTTTTTATCTATGTACTTATTATTATACAAAAATCCCTTAAACGAGGACGTTTACATAATTGAGATTATCAAAAAACAATTTGAAGCACCCTCCCCTGAGTTTAATAATAATGGAAATTTGACCGGAATGATTTGCGAAGACAGAAATTATGAAAGTTGCATTCTTGTATATGATATTACGATGCAATATTTAGTTTGGTAGAAATAAACTGTTGATAATAAAACAATGACGTAATTTTTGCACACATTATTTGCATTTTTACCTAAAGAGGTAGTAATAAAACAGTGGTATTCTTAAAAAACAATGCAGCTATACAGAACAATATTTCATATTTATATCCTTTATTTAATTACAAGAGATGTCATATTCGCTGAAAATTTCTTGTAGCTCTTCAGATAATTTATTTGGTAATAAGCTTTGGTGCCAGCAACGACGATAACACTTTTCTCGTTTAATGATAATAGCTTTACCTCAGACCTCAGACAATTTCTTCTTATACTTTAGGTCACTTACCTACTTCTAGCAGTAAATCTGTCTTCTTTAAGTTTGTCAACTGTGGATTGCTGTCTAGTAGTTTGCTACTAATTTATTTTATAAGTTATAAGTGCGTTTTAAGCCAGCTTTATGATGACTGGTGGGACTCAGCTACTCATTTTTTTCTGATCCAATAAAATTTCTACATTCCTTCAGATATCCCAGGAATTTCTGCAGTAAAAGTCACCAACATGTTTATTACGAAAAATAGATCCACAAATACACTTGGGGTGAAAGAGGGCGAGTGTTATTAATTGATTATATAATAGTAATTAACTAACTTGCTAGCAATGTAAATGATATTTGTGTATTTAGAAAATCAGAATTAAATACCGTTCATTTAGCAGTTGTGTAATGTAAATGGCTTCTCCCGGAATTTTCAAATTTAATTTCAAATCCCTGCTAAGAGGGCTTATTTAAACTTGACCAAAATTCGCTAAATTTTGTTTTAAACTGGTTGATTCGGGTAAAGCTGAGATGCCCAGGTTTCGTTCCACTCAAATGTATAAAATACAGGAATAACACAGTGTTGGAATAAATCGTATAATGTGATTAAGTATATACAAAACAATTCTTAATTAATGAAAATATTATGTTCATAAATATTATGAAATAAAATTCCTTCACTGTTTGGTTATTTTGGGGACGTCCGGCGACCCACACTGCACGCTGGCTTGGCCCGGTTGCTGTCCCTGGATCCATCGGAGACGGTAAGAGCGGGTGATCTGTAGCTCTGATGTATTGGGACTAACAGATCTGAAGCAGACTATATTTGCGTCAGTAAAGATGGCGCTTGTTATTTATAATTGACGGGCGGGCAAACTCAATAAAAAAAGGTATTTTACGGTGTCAGTGATGTTTCCAGCGAGGGTATAGAGCCTGGCTGGACGTTGTAAGTCCTTTGTGAATAAGTTGACACTCAAAATTATATAAACTGGGCATTTTACCTTTTACGAAGTTCGACTCTTTGCAGCTAGAATTGCCCATGAGCGCTGGAGGTTTTCGGTCGGGCAGGACTCACGGCCGCCGGGCCTATTTGCCTGCGTCGAGGGCCCTGGATTATGCCGGCCTAGAGATCTATCCTAGTACGTAGGTAAGTAGGGTTTAAGCTTAAATTTATAAAAAGGTTATGATAATAATGGAAGAATGAGTGGCGTACCGGCTTAGGCTACGTCCGCTCATAGCGGTTAAAATCGCCTTATCGAAAACTCGAACGTTATGGAGATTTAAGTGAAGTTTGTAACGGGAATTAGCGCCATTCAAATTTCTAGCACACTATTTCTGCCTTAGGTAAATTTTACACTTAAACTAACGTTACAGTTGTAACAATATTGATAAAAACCAATATCAGCACAAAAATAACAAAAGTAAAAATACAAAATATGTATATGAAACACATCTTCTAAACTTTAGAATCTAAAGGATATAAGTATAGCATAACTATATAAAACCAAACCAATATCTTTTACAACAAAGAATAAGAGAAAATAATGAAATGAAAAAGCAGTCAGAACAGCGGCTGGCGAAACCGGAGATACAAGATGAAAATTGATAAAACAGAAATGTTTAAAATATGGAATAATGACCAGAACAAGTGATTAAAGAAAAGTAAACTGCATGCACAAAATGGCGTCAAGATCAAAATAATCAAGAAAAAACATACAAATTACAAAATAACATAAAACTGTGCAAAAAGTGCAATCAAAAGGACATATTTAGAGCTAGTACAAATGTTTAACGAAGCTTAAATATAATTTGTGGGATCAAGAACAATATACATAAAATAGTAAAATACATTCACAAAGGAGAAAAAAGTAGGTAAAACATAAATAATATAACAGAGGATAAATTGCTACAATACTATGAAAAACTGTAGGCAAATTAAAATAAAAAGAAACACGAATTAATAGAAACAGAAGAAACTGAGAAACTGTAGAACTTTTAACAATCAAAGAACTAAACGAAGCAATAAATAAAGCAAGAATAAAAAAGGAACAGTGACTGATTGACTAAATTTAGAACTGTTGGAGTGTAAACTGCACCCTGAATCACTCTAGATACTGATCTAACTAAAAGTAGTAGTCTGCTGTCGGTATTATGTCGTTGTTGTTTTATGGCATTTCTGCCCAATTTACAATTGCATAGTCTAATCTGTTATCAAAATATAACTGCAACAGTTATCTTGCTTTAACACTCGCAATTCCAAATCTCAATAAGAACTGAAGAAGTACTGAATATAGGAGTAGACATAATGAGCAATATAAATCCTAATACTGGATAGAAAAATACAAAAACGCAAACCTAGCACAACATTAGAAGAAAAATGGGAGCAACTAAGAAAACATAATAGAAAGCTGTGGTACAATAATAGTAGCTAATAAAATAGTAAAAAGAACCTTATGGTGGACAGAAGAAGTGAAAAAAAAAAATAAAAGAGAAGAAGAAAAATAGAGAAAGTACATAAAAACGAGAGAAAAAGGACTATGATAAATATAAGAAGATAAGAAAAAAGGCGAAAGACAAAGTTATGGCGTCAAAAAATACAGCGTGAATTGACTTCCGCACCAAAATTAAAAACAGATACAAACATAACCAAAAGCTGCTGTATGGAACGCTAAAGCAACTAACAGAAAACAACAACGTGACACTGAAGACGATCAAAGGTGAAAAAGGCATATACTAAACAGAAAGGAGCAGACTTTGGATAGATGTAGAAAGTACTTACGACACAATGACCAACCAGATAAAGGAATACAAGACCAAGAAGTGCGGAAGAAAGATGGACGAAGAATAAAAAAAACATTTAACCAGAGAATAGCTGGAGAAAGCAATATAAAAACTGGAGGTAGGCAAAGCTGCAGAACATGAACGAATTACTGCGGGAGTGAAAAAATACACAGGAAGCACTACTGAAGGTGTTGAACAGCACAATTAAAAAAGGTAAGACTCCAAACAACTAGCAAATAGAAATAATTATACCAAAATAGAGAAAAGAAGATGTACGGGAGTTCAGTAATTACCAAAAAATAACGCTACTAAGTACACCGAGTAAATTATATGCAAGGATAATAAAAGCTATAATGCGAAAAAGATTCATAGTGTGGTTTCCGAGAAAACAGAAGTACGCAAGACCTAATCTTTAAGCCAAGACAGATAAGTGAGAAAGCGATAAGGACAAACCAACAAGCACATGCATGTTTCGTAGACCTGTAAAAAGCCTTTGACATAGTCAGAAAAGAGGATGTGTGAGAATGTTTAAAAAAAGGAGAACTACCTAGTGGACATGACTACGATACCCTCTAAAATGTGCTTAATTAAACTATGGGCGTCATTATTTTCTTTTCAAGTTATTAGTGCTATCTGTTTTTTTTTCATATGGCTGCAATATTGGATTTTTGGTTGGTAAGATTTTAAGTCTTTAAAAACAACTTTTCAACGATGTATAACGTGAAAAATGTTTATTTGAAGTGCATATATTAACAAAAAATAAGGTAATCCCTAATATAAAATTAGTAGGCTATGAAATCAAACTCCAATGAGAAGTGAAACCGAAAAGACCTGCTAAGTAATCT
>OW679202.1:85159912-85191278 GCA_940337035.1 Agriotes lineatus
TTTGGACCACTCGAAATTATATAAACTGGACATTTTACCTTTTACGAAGTTCGACTCTTTGCAGCTAGAATTGCCCATGAGCGCTGGAGGTTTTCGGTCGGGCAGGACTCACGGCCGCCGGCCTATTTCCCTGCGTCGAGGGCCCTGGATTATGCTGGCCTAGAGATCTATCCTAGTACGTAGGTAAGTAGGGTTTAAGTTTAAATTTATGAAAAGGTTATGATAATAATGGAAGAATGCGTGGCGTACCGGCTTAGGCTACGTCCACTCATAGCGGTTTAAAATCGCCTTATCGAAAACTCGAACGTTACGGAGATTTAAGTGAAGTTTGTAACGGGAATTAGCGCAATTTCTAGCACACTATTTCTGCCTTAGGTAAATTTTACACGTAAACTAACGTTACAGTTGTAACAATATTGATAAAAACCAATATCAGCACAAAAATAACAAAAGGAAAAATACAAAAGATATAAGTATAACATAACTATATGAAACCAAACCAATATTTTTTACAACAACAAATAAGAGAAAATAATGAAACGAAAAAGCAGTCAGGACAGCGGCTGGCGAAACCGGAGATACAAGATAAAAATTAATAAAACAGAAATGTTTAAAATATGGAATAATGACCAGAACAAGTGATTAAAGAAAAGTAAACTGCATGCACAAAATGGCGTCAAGATCAAAATAATCAAGAAAAAACATACAAATTACAAAATAACATAAAACTGTGCAAAAAGTGCAATCAAAAAAACATATTTAGAGCTAGTATAAATGTTTAACGAAGCTAAAATATAATGTGTGGGATCAAGAACAATATACATAAAATAGTAAAATACATTCACAAAGGAGAAAAAAGTAGGTAAAACATAAATAATATAACAGAGGATAAATTGCTACAATACTATGAAAAACTGTAGGCAAATTAAAATAAAAAGAAACACGAATTAATAGAAACAGAAGAAACTGAGAACCTGTAGCACTTTTAAAAATCAAATAACTAAACGAAGCAATAAATAAAGCAAGAATAAAAAAGTAACAGTGACTGATTGACTAAATTTAGAACTGTTGAAGTGTAAACTGCACCTTGAATCACTCTAGATACTGATCTAACTAAAAGTAGTAGCCTGCTCTCGGTATTATGTCGTTGTTTTATGGCATTTCTGCCCAATTTACAATTGCAAAGTCTAATCTGTTATTAAAATATAACTGCAACAGTTATCTTGCTTTAACAGTCGCAATTCCAAATCTCAATAAGAACTGAAGAAGTACTGAATATAGGAGTAGACATAATGAGCAATATAAATCCTAATACTGGATAGAAAAATACAAAAACGCAAACCTAGCACAACATTAGAAGAAAAATGGGAGCAACTAAAAAACATAATAGAAAGCTGTGGTACAATAATAGTAGCTAATAAAATAGTAAAAAGAACCTTATGGTGGACAGAGGAAGTGAAAAACAAAATAAAAGAGAAGAAGAAAAATAGAGAAAGTACATAAAAACGAGAGAAAAGAGGACTATGATAAATATAAGAAGATCAGAAAAAAGGCGAAAGACAAAGTTATGGCGTCAAAAAATACAGCGTGAATTGACTTCCGCAACAAAATTAAAAACAGATACAAACATAACCAAAAGCTGCTGTATGGAACGCTAAAGCAACTAACAGAAAACAACAACGTGACACTGAAGACGATCAAAGGTGAAAAAGGCATATACTAAACAGAAAGGAGCAGACTTTGGATAGATGTAGAAAGTACTTACGACACAATGACCAACCAGATAAAGGAATACAAGACCAAGAAGTGCGGAAGGAAGATGGACGAAGAATAAAAAAAACATTTAACCAGAGAATAGCTGGAGAAAGCAATATAAAAACTGGAGGTAGGCAAAGCTGCAGAACATGACCGAATTACTGCGGTAGTGAAAAAATACACAGGAGAAATGGCAAAGAAAGCACTACTGAAGGTGTTGAACAGCACAATTAAAAAAGGTAAGACTCCAAACAACTAGCAAATAGAAATAATTATACCAAAATAGAGAAAAGAAGATGTACGAGAGTTCAGTAATTACCAAGAAATAACGCTACTAAGTACACCGAGTAAATTATATGCAAGGATAATAAAAGCTAGGATGCGAAAAAAATTAGAAACGAACTTAGAAGATTCATAGTGTGGTTTCCGAGAAAACAGAAGTACGCAAGACCTAATTTTTAAGCCAAGACAGATAAGGGAGAAAGCGATAAGGACAAACCAACAAGCACATGCATGTTTCGTAGACCTGTAAAAAGCCTTTGACATAGTCAGAAAAGAGGATGTGTGAGAATGTTTAAAAAAAGGAGTAGAGAACTACCTAGTGGACATGACTACGATACTCTCTAAAATGTGCTTAATTAAACTATGGGCGTCATTATTTTCTTTTCAAGTTATTAGTGCTATCTGTTTTTTTTTCATATGGCTGCAATATTGGATTTTTGGTTGGTAAGATTTTAAGTCTTTAAAAAGAACTTTCCAACGATGTATAACGTGAAAAATGTTTATTTGAAGGGGAGATATTAACAAAAAATAAGGTAATCCCTAATATAAAATTAGTAGGCTATGAAATCAAACTCCAATGAGAAGTGAAACCGAAAAGACCTGCTAAGTAATTTTGCAAAATAATTAATTATACTGACGTTGAAGTTCATAAATAAAAAACATATTGCCCAATAAAATTAGTAAAACACGGAATTAAACGTCAGTGGAAGGTGACTTTTTGGAATTACAATACTTCCTTCGTCTTTTAGATGAGGGAAGTAAAAAGAACCCATAAGACATATAAACAAGATGGGAGAAGAAAGAAGAGCAACATACAAAGCTAGGAACATTGAGAAAAGAAAACGAGGAAGACCAAGGAAGACCTGGCAAGAGAAAGTGAGAAAAGCGGCAGAAGAAAGAGGTGCGACCTGGAATAATATAAGCCAAATCACGAAAGTCATAAAGAAATGGAGAGAAGTATGGAAAAGATACCAAGTACGAATTAAACCAACTACACCTTACACCGAAAGGTAGATTATGCATCTTATAGCCGAAGTACAAAAACGATCAACGAAAGCATTGCAAATAGCAGGTTGCTTGTACGACACGGTATCGTGCAATAGATGCATGAGCTTAGGAAGTACGACTAATGCTCGTTTAAGCAACTGACACCCGAGCGGAAACCAGGAATACCAAGGAAACATAAAGATCTGGGGAGATGACAATCTTAAGAAGAGCGGTGAAACAGAAATGAAGACAGCAAACAAAAATGTGATATTCAGAATATAGTGAGGTGAGCTAAAACTAGAAAAAAGGATGTAATAACCATGCACAAAAGATGCACGAACTTCGACTTGCAAAAGTGTGTAGAAATGGGAAACCAGGACGCCCTCACAAGAGATGGGCGTAGAGCTGTATCTCATCGTCGCTAGAATACAGACAACGTCAAGCAGGAATAACTCATAGGCAAAAATAAAAAGCAGATAAAGTATCGAGGTCTTTATCTCAAATATCTGTTATTGTATTTATTCAACATGCATGTATTAGCAACGGAGAAAAAACACCGCCAGTTATAAAATGGGAGTAACGGATAAATGCAGTAATTACAGAGGAATTCGTTTACTTAATGTAAATACACTGAGGTTGTTCGACTATCGATAATTTATTATACAGATTGTCCGGATTATACTCGGGACATGGAAAATTAACGAGTGCAACAGGGAGAAACAGATAAAATGAGTAGGTATAACAGAGAAGAAACATATCCAAATTTATCGATATACCAATGGACACTTTCAAAACCTTTTCATGGGTATACAAGTTTTTAAAATAAATTAAGCTCAGCTGTCATTAGTGTCATTAAAAGTTACAACATTGCAAACAATTCTGGATATGCCTGAACGTGAAGGAATGGGACGATTTTCAAACGCAGTTATAAATAAATTTATAGTTTCATTAATTAAGTTCCCACCATAAATCCATTTAATAATTTGAACCTTTTCTGCTACCGTGTACTGCATTTTGAAATTTCTAATGGGTTTAATTTATTTAAAATATGAGCATCCATGAAAAGTTTTCAAAGTGTCCATTGGTATATTAATAAATTTTGATGTTTTATCTTTGTCATACCTACTCATTTTATTTGTTTATCCCTGTCGCACTCATTAATTTCCCATGTCCCGAATACAATTCGGACAATCTGTATACTGTATAGTCCTACAAAATCTAAGAAAAAATAAGAGAATTTAACCAAGAGACATCTAGCGTTTATTGATTTCGGTAAAGCCTTTGACTATGTAGGTAGACAAGGACTATGCAACTACTATTATACCATAGAATATTTCCTATGCACCTCGAAACAACTTTGTCAAGGAAACCCATTATCGCTCACACTTTTTAACATGTAGGGTGTACAGCGTAACATAAGAAGAAGTCAAAAACTCCTCTAAGGTTTTTTGCCTCAGATCGATAGTTTTCTTATACAACGGCTTATTTTCCAAAGAAATATTGAAGAAAGAAGATGTATTAAACTAAAGACGATATCATGGCTTAGCAACATCAGACAATGCAAGGATTTCTAACCAGAAGAACATCTTTACTCAACAGCCGATTGCTGCAAATTCCATTATATATAGTTGACATGGGACCACCAAAACTAGAAAATAAACAGACCACTATAAGAAGAAGAAGATCCGTGAGCCGAGGTAATGTAGGAATTTGGTCAGGAGCTGTGTTATTCTTCAACACCTTCGAGAATATAAACGAATAGAAGATTAATCCACTTGGATGATATGTATTATCGCTGTGGGTTTTAGCAGCTTCCGTTATTTGCTTAGTTGTTCTTAAAATGTGGAGATATATTTTTTATCATTGGACACCCTAAAAATTTAAATTATATTAATAAATCGAATCTTTTCGGGAAATATGTTACTTCGCAAAATTTAAAATTAACACTTTCTTTTTGGTATGTTTTAATGTTGGTATCTAACAAGCAGCTTGTGGAAAAAGTCCGATAAAACATAAGCAGCTTGATTTTATCCAATCGATAACCACCCTGTTGATCGGACCCAATGCTACAATACTGCTGGAGCACGTGCTTTGAACCAAACACAATTCGTTGAAAATTACTAAGCACACAAATATTGCATAACCGCTAAATACATATTTCGATAGCTAAGCTGTCATCACCGGACGGCAGGACAAAAAACCAGATAGACCATGTGGTAATTGAGAAGAAGCATGCAAGATCAGTAAATGATGTTAGAGCTTATAGAGGGGCGGACACAAATTCGGACCATACACTAGTAATAACAAAGTTAAAACAACAAATTCCTAACGAAACGAAGGGAAAGACAGAAAAATGGAAGAAGTTCAAGGGGATGGAATTAAAAAACACCATAATGAATACCAATTTTAAACAAGGCTTAGCAAATGCACTGGAAAGTAACCCGCAATCAAACAACATTCAGGAGGAATGGGATAGATGTGAGAAAATCATAAGGGAAGAGGCTGAAAAATTTTTAGGAAGGAAAAAGAGAAACGAAAAGGGAAAGGAGTGGTTTGGCGACGAATGCGGAAATGCCCTAAAACACAGAAAGGAAGCAAGGATAACGATGCAAAAATGTGACACTATAGAAAACAGAAGTACATATGACAGAGCAAGAAGGAAAGCAAACCAAATCTGCCAGAAAAAGAAGGGGGAATATATGGAGAAGAAACTACAGAAAATAGAGGATTATTATATAAACAAAGAGATAAGAAATTTCTACCAGGAAGCAAAGAAAAACAAACAAGGTTACACAGGGACAACATACTATGTGAAGGACAAGGAGGGACAATTAATTGGAGAGAGGGAACGGAAACTAGATAGATGGGCACAGTACTACAAAGAGCTACTAGCGGAAGAAATAGAGAGAGAGCAAGAAATCGAAGATGAAGAGGGAGACGAAGATCCGCCGACACAGACTAAAGTAGAAGAACCATCGGAAGAAGAAATAATCGAGGTAATACGGAAATTAAAAAACAACAAAAGCCCAGGAGAAAATGGAATACCAGCAGAGTTTTTGAAGGAAGGAGGGACAACCATACTGAAAAGGATTGCGCAGCTAGTAAAAAGAGTATGGCAAGAAGAGAAGATGCGCAACCAATGGAAGACAGCTGTTATATGCCCCATATATAAGAAAGGTGACAGGACGGTATGCTATAATTATCGAGGGATAGCACTCTTAGATGTGGTCTACAAAGTAGCAGCAACAATAATTAGGAATAGATTGCATAAAATACAAGAAGAAGAACTAGGTGAATATCAAGGTGGATTCAGAACAGGACGATCAACAACAGACCAAATTTTTGTGATGGAGCAAATATTACATAACACATATGAACAAAATCTAGGTCTGCATATGCTATTTATCGATTTCAAGAAAGCATATGACTCCATTCTAAGAAATAAATTATATGAAGCCTTGGAAAAACTAAGAGTACCTGGAAAATTAGTAAAGCTGATAAAAATGACTCTACAAAATACTACCAATAAAGTAACGACAGAAGGAAGTTTGTCCAAAGAATTTGAAGTGAGGAGAGGATTGAGACAGGGTGACCCTCTGTCGACAACCCTATTCAACCTGACCCTAGAAATAATAATCAGAGAAAGTGGAATCCAAAGAAACGGGCTAATATACAACAACAAGCAACAATGTGTAGCCTATGCAGACGACATAGCAATGATGACGAGAAGGAAAAAGGAGCTGGAGCAAATGTTTAAGGCGATAGAGAAAAAAAGCGAAGGAGTATGGACTAACAATAAACGAAGATAAGACAAAGTACATGGAAATGAATTAGGACATCCGCACGATATAAACCAGATCAAATGGAAGACAGCAGACAACAAAGAATACAACTTCGAGAAGGTGACACAATTTGAATACCTAGGGGTGACAATAACGAACACTTGCCAGGAAGAAATCGAAATAAACAAAAGATTAGCAAAGGGTAGTAGAGTAGTAGGAGCCCTGACAAACCTAATAAAATCTAAAAGCTTATCTAGAAAAGCAAAAATAAGAATATATGAGACGATAATAAGGCCGACTGTATTGTATGGGTGTGAAACCTGGATCCTCAACAAACAAGAAGAAGCAAAACTGAATATATGGGAGAGGAAAATACTGTGGAAAATATATGGAGGAATAGAACTAGAGGGAATGGGATCGAGAAGAAGAACCAACCGGGAAATCATGGAACTATATAGGAAACCAAATATTGGACAAAAGGCAAAAACACAGAGGTTAAGGTGGCTAGGCAATGTGAAAAGGATGCCCGACAGCAGACTCGTTAGGAAAATCCTTAAAGCAGGTGAAGGAGGGAAGAAACGGAGAGGAAGACCAAGAAGAAAATGGTTAGCAACAGTGGGAGAAAACCTGTTATCAGTGGGAGTGGAAGATTGGCAAGAGAAGGCAAAGGACAGACTAAAGTGGAAAAGAATAATAAAAACTTTTGAAGCCATGGGTCTACAAGACCTGTAGAGCTGTATTATATATAAGCTGTCATTTTCAGTAGCCTTGGAAAGAAACTAACTCGACAAAGTTGGCCGAAAATATGCTCTTCACCAAATCACCAGTAAAAATGCTTTTCACCAAATCACCAGTGGAAATCCTCTTCTCCAAATCACCAGTGAAAGTCATTTCACTGGTAATTTGGTAAAGAGCATATCTTCGGCCAATTCTGCTGAGTTAGTCGGGTTAGTCTCTCTACAAGACTAGTGAAGGTGACAGCTTAGCTGTCGAAATACGTATTTAGCGGTTGTTAAGTATTTGTGTGGTGAGGGGTTTTCAACGAATTGTGACCAAATACATTTACAAGTGCAAAAAAATATAAGTTTCAATTTCAAGTTTATTTTCGGAAACATTTGCTGTATCAACATACGCCATAGGAAGTACCTAGCTGCTGACATGTCGATCTTTTTAAGATCGTCTTTCATGAGGCTTTTTTAATATAATTTACCTATAGTACAATGTACTATAACGGCACTGCCAAAGTTTAAGATAACAATATCGGCTTCCACTATTTCCCTTACTGAAGTTCTTGCAGCATGGTGTTATATCAAACTCCTCTTTCTGTTTCTATGCCTGCAACTCACATATGTATTTAGTATTTTTTTATGTTTAATGGTAATCGGAAAGTGATCGTTGCAGGCGAGTGGCATGTTAGTTCAGATGAAGGAACGCCAATAACGTTCCAATCAGTTTTATAATTAAAACGAGTCTTTCTTCTGCGTTTAACCGAGCGAATCTGACATGTTGAAATTAACCGGGAGTGTTTTTGTCTTGAGATTCCTTCACTTCCACAGGAAATACGGGGGCAATTGCGACCTCCTAAAAATAGTTGCCGTGCTGACATTTTGTGCTAAGCCAACAGTTACTATTTCTATGATAAATTGCATTTGGATTTCTTCTGTACTTTCACATATATAAAAAGATCACGCCATATATATGTAGATTAACTGACTCGGTTGTTATAATTACAATATTATTTCATGTGGCAGTGGCGGCGCGTGCAATGGAACCGAAACGAGAATTATTTGAGACATGACGTCTTTGGCATAATGACTTTTACATTAATAAATGTATAAATGCTCGTTCCAACAGACGTGCTTCTGGTGATGTTTCGTTTTTATTATTATTTTTGTGATTTAATACTTTCTAACGGTGTGATATTTGTGTTAAGTTATTTTCGTTGTGTATAATGGTAATGTACATTTATCTTGTCTTTTTACCATATTGATAGTCTTGGATTCCAAGATTGGATATTCAGATAGGAAAACGAAAAAATAAATATTTGAGCGTTAATGTTATTTAGTAAAAAGGCAAAGAGCAAAATATAAAAAGTCTTAAGAGACGAAACTTAAAACGATTAAAGATAAATATATAAGTAGAGCTCTAATAAAAAATGCCAATTTGGACAGAAAATTCTAAGGTTTAGTAAAACATAGACGAGAAAATATATAACATATAGAGGAGGCACATTATACTACCAGCTAAAGTACATTTTCAACCATGTAAAATGCAGGCAAAAAGAAGAAAAGATCCGAAACAAGATAGGAAAAATTATGTAGTTAATATGTTTTTTTTGTGAACATCTATGCCAAGGATCGTTGAGTTGAACGTTTATACGATTCAACTTGAACGTCTTTCGCTAATATAACACTTATTATTTTATTATTATACAAGCCATTATGTTGGTAATGCCTTTAATGGACATTAAGTTTTGAAACTGATCAACGCCCTCCCCCTCCTTTAAATATGTCATTAATATTTCTAGTTATTAGGAGTCCATTTCGAATCCGTATTCTAGAAACACCAAGTTTATGTGATTTGCACGAGCAACTCATTGAATGGGACCTATTAATACAAGTTTTATAACATGTAGGGTTAAGTTCGCAGTAAAGCTGCAGCACTAAACTACAACCGTTTGACAGTTGCGTTTATTATCCATAAATTAGGTAGAATTTAAATGCTAGATATTTATGGTTCATTCGACCTCTACCAGTACATGAAAGATAAAGTGTTTTAGTATTAAATTTGATAATTACTTCATAAAGCAACTGTATTCAAAGATTCGAAGATATTCTAAAATCCACGCCTAAAAAGGCGTCCTGCAAGAGTTAAAATTAAAGGCTCAAAAAGTACTATTGCAGTAATAGGATGAACGTAATTTTTTGTACCTATGATACATTGCATATTGCTGTGCAACAAATCTACAAATTTTTTATATGTTTTAAATTAGTTTTGTCCAAAATTATAATCACATTTTGCCCAGTCTCCATCATGCTTCGTATTTTTGTCGAAATTGTTTCAGTAATACAATTTACACGTTTTTAATAATCAATAGTCGTCTGGGAATTAGTGTGAGCGCTAGTAAAATTTGCACGAGAATAATTTCTTTTCTGAAGAAATTTTGTTTTCAGCGCACGAATAAAGATCTTAAATTATTCATAATCGAAGGATAGCATGAATCATGGCATAAAAACTAATATTTCTTTAATATGATTTTTGTAGGCCTTATTTTTTTTAACTTGAGTAGTTACTAAACAGTTTCTATCTATTCTTCTATTTGTTAGAAATTATTCTTCTTTAGTGACTGTATAC
The DNA here is from genome assembly GCA_940337035.1 of Agriotes lineatus. Classification (NCBI taxonomy): domain Eukaryota; kingdom Metazoa; phylum Arthropoda; class Insecta; order Coleoptera; family Elateridae; genus Agriotes; species Agriotes lineatus. Next base: position 85,170,073 of record OW679202.1, read on the forward strand.
GTATATTACCGTGTATAAAATATTACGATTTTCTATTTGTCAGCTTGAGTCTTATGGAAAAGAAAACAAAATCATGCAAAGTAATATGTGTTCCATTCAGAGAAGACGAGTGTATATATACCGGGTGACAATAAATCTAGGACCATGCTTATATCTTTTTCATTTATGAGTCGATTTAGATACAATTTTATATGAAGATTCTAGACATAATTTCTAATTGACCAATAGCTATAGTCAAAATGGCGTACTTCCGGTATCACCAGAAATTACACCAACTTTTGTTTTTTAAATGGATCACGCTGTATATTTTATGTTTTTGGGAATCTAATTACATTCAATAGTTTTACCAAATTTTAATTTTTTTCAACAAAACATTTTTTTTTATTTTATTTTTTACCATAGAAGACCGTTACTTGGAAACATCTGTTCTAATTGACTCTAGGAACTCATAATAAAGTCAATAACAAACCCTAAATAAAAGAATACAATTTGCTAAACACGTTTTTTTGAAATGGCACCTACTAAAGGCCATCATGCCATTAGATATACAACTTAATTACCAATCTAATGATATGCAGCATGCACTACTTTATCTAAAATTGAAAAATACATAACACATTTTTTTAAATATTTTTGTGAAATACTTAACAAATTTGGCAACACTGTTGTATGTTATTTGACTCGTAGATTCCGAAAAAAATAAAATTCATAGGGTAATCCATTTAAAAAACAAAGTTAGTGTTATTTCCGGTGAAACCGAAAGTTGGGCCATTCTGATTACAATTGTGTCTCAATCCGAAATTATATTCAGTATTAGTTTATCAAATTTCATCCACATTTATTCATAAATAACGGAGATAGAGGCGGTATATACCGGGTGACAATGAGACCAGGGCCATGCCTCTATCTCCGTTAGTTATGAATGAATTTGGTTGAAATTTGATACAAGGATACTAGACATAATTTCGGATTCACATACAAGTATAATGGAACTGGTCGACTTTCGGTTTTACCGGAAATACCAATACCTTTGCTTTTTAAACGGATCACCCTATATATTTTATGTTTTTCGCAATGTAGGAGTTAAATTACATACAACAGTGTTGCCGGATTTGCTTAGGTATTATACGGAAATATTAAAAAAATTAATTAGCTAATTATTCTTCCAATTTAGATAAAGATAAAATAGTGCATATGCACGTTAGATTGGTAACTAAATTTTCTGTTTAATGGCAACATGGTCCTTAGTAGGTGCATTTAAAAAAGGTGACTATTTCTTAAACATCGTGTTTAACAAATTTTGTTCTTTTATTAAGGCTTTGTTATTGACTTCATTGATCAACTAGCTATTATTATTAGTTGCTAGAGTCAATTAGAACATAATTTTTCAAGTCACAGCCTTCTATCGTAAAAATTTTTGTGTGAAAAAATGAAAATTTGGTGAAAGTGGTATATGTAATGTGACTTGTAGATTCCAAAAAAAAAAAAAATATATACAAGGGTGATCCACTTAAAAAATAAAAGTTAGTATCCCTCTCGGCGAAACCGGAAGTCTATCGATCAATCAGAAATTATCTCTAGTCTCTTCATGTAAAATGTTATCCAAATCGATTCATTAATAAAGAAGATATAAACATGGCCCAGATCTCATTGTCATCCGGTATACAAGGAGAGTTTTTTTTCTCATTTTAAGCATTAGGATCTCGGAAACCATAAGACAGGGATTCGGTTAAATGAAGAAATAGTTGTCGTTTTAAGAGCCTATCCTGCATGCTTTTGTTTTTTGAAAAAAACCACAGTTGACTAGATATGAGCGAAAAAACAGATTTAGTGATTTTTCTGTTAAATGTTGTAGAATCGTTATTATTAGGAATACAACAAAATAACATGAATAAAAGTTTTAGACATTTTAATACTCCGCCGCACAACCAACTGCACCTGCACCTAAACCAACTATTTCCAAATTCTTGGACAGGTAGGACCGGTCCTTTGGTCACCAAGGTCGTCAGATCTTTCAATTTTGGATTAGTTTATCAGCAAACGTATGCGACAAAAGAAGAACTACGTGATGCTGTGGTAAATGCCTTTCGCAATTTAGATGGTAGGAAAATACGGAACGCTGTAAATTCTATTGTGAAAAGATGTTCGTGTGAAAATAATAATGGTGAACATTTTAAAGATTTGCCGAGATAGATTAATTTTTTTACATGTAATTACTTTAAAGTGGATATTTAAATGTAATAATTCGTAGTTTCTTTTCGTTGTTGTACTATTTGCCACCCTAATGTTTTTAGGCGAAATAATAATAAACTGAGTAATTACCATAAGAGGAAAAAATGTGTTCTATTTCACACTCTGTTTTTGCTACTCCCAATAATACAAATAGTCCTGTATCGTGTTTATTTGTCAAAGTACAACGAACCTTATATCACTGCAAACAGAAAAACTGCATGTTTTAAAAATGTCAAAGCCAACTATGGTTGCTATTTAAAAAAAGGTAAGTTTGGGTTATAACTCGAAAATTCTAAAAGTGAATGGAAATTAATAAATGTATCTTATTAAGCGGAAAAATATCTATAATTTTTGTTCCTATATTTCTGTATCTCTACTATTAACGATTCTACATTTAAAAGAAAAATCACTAAATCGGTTTTTCGCTCATATCTAGTAAACTGTGTTTTTTTTTCAAAAAACAAAAGCATATCTTGCATAAGCTCTTAAAACTCTTTCCTCATTTAACCGAATCTCTATGTCTTATGGTTTCCGAGATCCCAATGCTTAAAATAAAAAAAAACTCACCTGGTATATGTTTTTAAAATATAAATGTATATACGAACAGACAATCCAAAACATATTGAAGTTATTTTTTTTATTGGTTTAAGATCTTTCGTTTCGTTTAAACAACTTAATAACAATAAGATTGTTCGAAATATATTTTCTTTACAAAACACGACAAACCGTCTGCATAGTTGATTGGGTATGTAATCTGCTTTGCAACCAGATGGACATAGGTACAAATCTGGCTTTAATATAGGATTTTTTCACAGCGGGAATAGATTTGAAGTGATTAGTTAAGTTGCACATTTCCTTGACCCCAAAAGGTGAAAGAATCTAACGAATGAATAAAAAACTGAACGACAATTCAAATCTAGAGAAAAAACAGTAGTTGCATAAAAATGTTATCAAAGAAACAATATAATTCTGTTTTATTAAATATCAATTGGTCTACAGAAGTATCACTAAAATTATTTACTTACCTTTATCCATTTAAAAGTAGTTGACGAGGAAGTGATGCTCATACACTTTGCATATGATGACCTGTCAGAACTTCCGCCACATTTATGGTTCGTTTATTTCAGGAAAAAGTGTAAAATCAGTTACAGTCTTACAATTAAATGTCGAAGAAAACTACAACGCCACATTTTAAGTGAATTTTAAACCAGGAATTTCGAAAGTACTGTAAGGCCAATGCATGGAAAAATTGTCATTTTCTTCGATGATTAATTGTTTCATAAAAAGGTTAACAGGTTCACATAGAACACCATGGATTTCGGTACTTGTAATTTCTTTTAATAAAAAAGTGTTTAAATAGTTTACATACAACATAAATTAGCTTCATAACCTAACTGCACACAAGACGAGAGTGTATTGATAAATAATTAGCTTTTAGGTAGATCTGAAAAAAAATGTTTACCGTAACTTCCATATGTGTGAAATAAGTGCAAAAAAGTTTTACTGAAAATAGGGCTTTCTCAGCAACATGCTAAATAAAAAATACGGCAACAAACGACTTCCGGGATTGGACCGTCCACTTTCGTAAGGGGCTTCATCAGGAAGAAAAACAAAAGAGCACGGTAACACAAAGTGTAAACCACGCCAGGGACGAAACTCTTCCACCTCAATAATAGCACGGTCCAATCCCGGAAGTCGTTTGTTACTTAATGACAATGGCCGTGAAAGCCTCCGAAATAAAAAAAACGATGTTTAAAAATTTTGCAATATTTTGAGTATCATACCGTCATGAACCTTTATATGAAAGAACTAAAATCTAAGAGGTGTTCATAAACCCTTCATTCGTAAGGCTCGGTCTCACAGACCGACAAAATATTATTGGCACAATGACTTTTGAACTTGGAGAAGACAACCAGTGCCGCTACATATGTATATCTTCTTATCAGTGTCTTACTGGTATTTGTAGGGATCGGTAGTTTATTCTGTCTTACATTGTTTATGCTACAACTGATTACGGTCCGTCGGACCGACGTCACTTCAGATGTTATATAAAAAATTGTACCCCAAAAAAATAAATCTTATTTTTACGAGCAGTTTAAATTGAAATATGAAATTTTTTTATTCATTTTTTATTTTTGGTTGAAATTGGGAGATTATGAAGACCAAAAAGAAATGCAAAGGTTGATCGAAAAAATATTGAATGATGAAACAGATTATATGATTTATAGCGACGATGATGTTGGTGTACATGAAGAAAGTATTGATTGTAGCTCATGAATTTTCGATTTTTGGTGGAAATTGGGAGATTATAAAGATAAAAAAAGTTGTAAAGGTTGATGAACGAAATGTTGAATGATGAAACAGATGATGTGGTTTATGGCGATGATGATGATCTAATTGAAGATGACTGAAGCACATGAAGAAAGCTTTGATACAAAACAAGAATTTGAACAAGACGGATTTAGAAGAAAGTAGTGGGCCAGTATTTACGAGAAAAGATAAATAAAGTTTGTGAAAAAACACCCACACCCACAAAATGTGAGAACTAGAACAAAAAACGTTAGCAGAATGAAACTACCTGCATCTGATCTACGCGAAGTCTTTGTAAATTTGGAAGAATTTTGTTAATACTGATATTATACGTGATAGTGGCTCACACAAATGAATATTTGAAATCGGTAGCTGGTCAATTTGGTTGTGGGACTTAACCGGACCAACAAATAATGTAGAGATAGAGGCTCGTAGGTCTGTTGCTTTTTAGTGTTAAAAAAATGATTTAAACGCGTAAGAGCTTCTAGTATAAATAACATGGGTATTAAAATTAGATGAAAGAATATAATCATATGTATAATTATTTATGTTATTGTGTACTACCTAAAATATTTTTTTGTTTATCATTTGCCAAACTTGGAATTCGTAATTGTTTAATTCTGTATTAAAATTACATCTACGATATAAAGTGGTAATTTTAATCCTGCAATTTGCTCTAAGAAACAATGTCTGCTCCAAGACGCACGTCATCATTGAAGGCTTAAGCTATGGAAAAGGCATTAGGGCATAGCTTTCCGTATTATTTTACCATAAAGCAATGTGTTAATGGGTTCACTGTATATGCCGAACCATCGAATTTGAGTTATCATTAATCTCCTGTTAATGTATGCTTGATTTTGCTCATGTAAAATTGTAAGTGAAATAATGACGGAATTCTTAAATTGTTGAATGTTAATATAAAAAAGAAGGTGAGTATAATTACTATTTGAATCAACTCATAGTTACAATGGATACGACCTGAATTCGTTACTGTTGGGATATGGATTAAGAGATAGGCAGAAGAAACATTCTGTATCTTTTCCTATGAAAAGATTCGGACACAAAACTTCCTGACGGTTTAGAACGTGAAAAAAACGGTCACTGAGACGATTATCATCACTTTCAGCCCAAGAAACTGCTTCACTAATGAGTTAAAGCTTCAGCTGCACTATCGATCTATATGCCTACTTCTTAGTCAAGGACATATCTTGTGGAAACCACACCTAAATTGAACTGGAGAACTATTACCCTTTACCCACCGACTATTTTCGTTTCCCTAATATAAATAAGTTAACATTTCGGCTAATAAAGACATTACTCAGGATTCATGTGGCATCGCTGCACAGAATGTGTGAAAGGGGCCGTGTTGAATACAAAAAGTCGTCGTTGTAGCTGGTTTTCTTCTACAATTGGCCGAGAATTTATCAATAACCACTCGTAACAGTCACATCGTTTTGTAGCTAAAAATGAAGTCCTTGAAAATGGTTGTCAAATCACACATTCAATAATGTATAAAATGGAAATTTTTATTATTAAAACATTTTTTTATTACTAGCGATTACTTAAAGTTGTATCATTACAAATATTCCAGACATACCTCGACTTACATATAAAACAGTTGATACTTAGTACATTTACACCGTTTATGAAAAATATCTTTCTATTACATGTGCAACTAATTGTACTTTCTGTGTTGAAATTTGTTGCTAATTAAGATACTAAGTAAACTGCAAAGGTTTTAAGACTTGTCTTTCACATTAAACGATAAATTTAAAAGAACGTCTTTCGCAGAATCTATTTGGGCTTGAAAGTGCAGTTCGGGGGACAGCGGGAGGCATCCGCTCAGGATATTTTTGAAGTTCTTCGAAGACGGCGTCGAGTCCGCCGCGATCGAAGAACTCTTCGAATCACTTTCTAAGCTGGAGTTGGAGCTGTGGCTGACAGGCTTCCCCAGCCCTCGCAGCTTGTGCACTTCATCCGAGGATTTGGAACAGTCTTTGTTAACTATCTGGTTTTTGTGCTCGGCAGCTTCCGCGTTCGAGATGTTGTCTATTTTCTTCCACTTGGTTCTCCGATTCTGGAACCAGATCTTCACCTGCAAGAAGAAAGGCGCATGACCTGGTGGGATCAATACGTTCGGCCAAACTACGTGCTTGATGCATGCAATGCATAACATAGGGTAAACATTGTACCAGAAGCGTTTGCTAAATGGTCGGGAAGCCCTTGTCGCTCACGAATTATTGATCGGGTGCATTATTAGCTTATTGCCCCATTCCTAACGCAATAATGGAGCTAATCATTGCCCTCCACTGTAATACGTGTAGCACTGACCTAACACACGATCGCTGATTCTCCCCCATTATTCCTGACGACCATTTTAATAGCCGCATTTGACGTTATAGACAAATGGTATAGACAACAAAGTAAGAAATAAGTAAAATGTGATGCCAATCAAACTGCAAATGACAAAACAACAAATTTAATACCGTGCAAAGGCTGTCAAAGATAAGTAGTAAAATTTTTAGTTTTTCATCAATACAACTAAACAGCTACACATTTTTGTTTGGTACCATGCAGGACCATAGATAAAATATGCAGTTAAGCCAATTAATTTACTTGTAAAGGAAATCATTGCTATTCATAATACCTTTAAATATAATCGATCAACACACATTAACACAGGTAGCCATTGGTGCTTTAGACCATATGAAAGTTTGGTTGATTTACAAGTACATCAATTTTCAAGCTTTCGCATATTTATACTAAATCCAACCACCGAAGAGATGTTGCAAAGTGCAACTACGGAACCGAAGCCTATTAAAAAACGTAAAAATTAACTTTCCACTTATAACAAATTGTGGAAGTCAATAATAGAGAACGACGAGGTTTAAATATATGAATAGCTTTCAGGCAGATAGATGGATGTTATAATTATTACGATTACAGATAAACTAGTAGATATGTCTCCAACCGTTTTCCATGTATCCATATGCCGTAAGAATTACAATTTCAAATACATTTTCTACGTGCTGCTAACTGAAAAATTCCACACTTGTCATCATCAATACTAAGTATTAAGTTTGTTAGTTTGCCTCGGCGCGAAACAGTTATCGTCGCCATAAGTGCTGCAGTAACCTACATAATCGAAGCAGTTTATTCTTCAAGTGGGAAATAACTTTAGCAATTAAGGAATACACGCTCTTGCGATGGTCATGGGTTCAAGTCGATATTTTTCTAAGAGCGCGAGGGCCAACAAAATATATAAACATTCCGTAAGTGGCAAGGCAAACTGCAGTTGGACTGTCAAGAAGCCAAAGTTCCCACAACGCTAATGACTCATAAAAAGCAAGCATATAATCATAATAAAATTCAACATGCACATACATTTAAGTTATAGTTTCAAGAAGCAACGTTCAATAAATAGATTAAGTTCCAATGAATCGATTTGATGAATCTCCATTAAAATACATAAGCAAAATTGTAACCGAATAAACAATTCGGTAAGTATATGAATTGTTTGACGGTATGAGTATTATCCACTACGGAATAATGTCGTAATAAATCTAAAAGTAACGCCTTCGTTGTTTACTTCATTAATTAAGTTATAGCTTTCAAATCTAAAGCTCGAGGTGCTTTTGTTAGCTTAAACAATGTTTGGTGCGCTAGTAAATCAATGTGTACGTTATACTCAGAGTCTTTAATGCCACAGTGCTTTTATATGGCGCAAAAACCTGCAGGTGAAGAATAAAGTGAAATCGATGTCTAAAAGCTATCTTAAAGATATGGTGGCCAGAGGTTATTAGCAACGAAGATCTATAGAGAGAAACATGAGAAGATGGCATTAAGATGGAAATTAGGAGAAGGAAAATGGGATGGTTGGGACATACACTTACGAAAGACAAGAAAGAGGTTTGTAGAATAGTGGAACCAGCAAGGTAAAAGAAAACAAGGCCGTCCTAGAGAAACATGGAGAAGAACAAACCTTCACAAACTCCCTATGTCCCCCTTGGGAATAATGGTATTATTATTATTATTCAAATCCTAACCTACGCGGATACAAGCGCTTACTAGAAAAGTTGTTCTCTGTTAGTATGTAACAGCTAAACAGCTGTATGAGTGTGGTGCACTAAAACTATCTAAGTAGTAACTTGCGCCGTTTAAAAATATCTGAAAAGTATTCATATCTTTCCGCTTTAATTTGTTTCCTGATACTAAGTTCCCGAATAACTATTACATGTAAGCTATGAGTTATAAGTAAACAGACTTCTAACTGTATAACTGAGCTCTCCTGTAGATATGAAACCATAACCTAACTAACGTGACTTAAGTAAAGTATGGTTTATAATTTTAATAGGTACTAAAGCAGAAATAAGTATTGCGGTTAGTGCCCACTTGGTAAGTTCTTCAAATGATTAACATGATACTACTGGTTTCTGCTGCCTTTTCTTTCTTTAAAGGTACGAAATCGCCCAGATGCAAATGGAGAGCGAAGAGACTTCGAGCTAGAGACAGGACGACTAACTAATATAAGTGCAAATGCAAGCACAAGCGGAAGGTACTAACGAAAGTTACTAGCAAAGGTACGAGCGAGACGAAGACATGTTGTGGAGCAAATCCCACTATGTGGTTTCAATCAAATCTAGTTTCTCATAAACTAAATTTCATGAGTTTGCTAAAATGCAACTTTATAGTATATGGACGGTTTATCAACGATTAATACGAATCCATACTTATTTTATTAACGAGACCTGCACAACGTTAACGACAGGCGAAGAATATTCCCGAAACGGAAACGTCTTGTCCGCTGCTAAAATAACTTAGCCACGGGCTTGTGTTCGAGTTGGACGAGTTTCTGCTACGATATAAAGCACCATACTATTCTGTCCCATTTGTTATATTTACCCCATATGTGTTGCATCTCATTTTCGCCAGTGATAAAGCTTGAGCTATGTGATAATTATTACTTTTATCTTTTGCAATTTAAAAATTTCCTCGTTTTTTAAACAAGGGAAGTAAAAATGTATTCCGCTGGGATTCGCACTCCGCGCTTCGCTCCTAGAGTAACTGAGCCACGGGCGTGTTCGAGTTGGACGAGTTTCTGCTGCTTTATCAAGGACGATACTATTCTATCCAATTTGTGATGTTTACCCTAATTTTCGTCAATGATAAAGCCTGAGTTATGTGCAAATTATTACTTGTATCTATTTCTCAGGTAAAGCAAAAATAAACAAAATTTAATTTTTTTGAAGTACTCACCCTGTATGTATTTCTACGAAATTTTCTCGGTTTCGTGCCAGGTAGACGTATAATATGCATTCAAAATATCGTATTCCCCTAACATATAGTTTTGAGTTATACCGCCAACAGACAGACAGGTAGATATACATACAGACAGGCAGATATATTTATTTAATAACTTCCTTTTATTATTGTTACTACTAACTAATTTATTTATATTTAAGTGATCTATAATTAACCTAACTATTCAATTAGGATTAGTTTTGTTAGTAATTTTACAGGTAACCCTCTGATGGGATCTACGTACTGCAAAGCGTTTGATTTTGATAAATCCAAACTTTTTGTTTCAAATAAAACATCATTTTTGTTTTCTTTCATATTATACAGGACGTTTCTCAACTGGAGAACATATATCATAAAGTGAACCGTTTTCGAGTTACGAATAAATGAAGAGTTCAATTGGTATTATTTCGAACATTTATTATTTAATCTTTACAAATCAGTTTTATGTACATGAGATTCAAAATTGCCACGTCCATTATAAATGCACAGCTTCATACAATTGACATAATTGATTTCCGGATCATTTCTGATTTGATTGGCTACTTCTACTATTTTAGCGATTAATTCCTGATTAGAGCATGTACCCCTGCAACTCATTATTGTTCATTTTGTAACTACTACCTGAGTATTAATAAACAAACGAACAAACGATAAACAAAGACTAAGCAATCTAGATCGGCATAATGTTTGTATTAATATTAAATACCGGAATGTTAGAAATTATTCGTAATTCGAAAAAGGTTCACTTTAGGATATATGTTCATAAGGACTTTTTGAATTTGAATGACCTCAAGAGTATGTATATTCGCTATGGTCCTCCAGTTGCGATACACCCTGTATATTTCAAATAAGCGGGCGCATAGTCGTTAAGCATTACGAAATTGTTCTCCTTAAACTGAAAATTGAGAGGTAGCATTAGACTCATATTTTCGTTTCTGAAAGATGTATTACATACAAATATATGTATATGTAGTTTAAACTATCAGCAAGTTTTTAACTTTTCTTGCATACTTTGAAATAGGGTAAATATTCTAGATTTCTCGGTTTAGCTGTTTGTATTCTATATATACCTTTCTTGCTATTTTTTAGAAGCTGACATAATACAACTTATCTATCGTTATGCCTGAAAATAGTAATTTTAATGATAGCAAGGTTTAAACTAAAATTAGTTCAAAACTACAGAATCACCTAAAAGCCTAATGTACTGAAACAAAATGTATACTAGCGAAACAAGTGGTAAAGTGAAGATTCTCACACTTCTCTCCTTGGGATAGATAGGATACGATCTGTTTCTGAAAGTGAAACCTATATTAAATCCAACCTAATGAAAAAATGTGTTCTTAGGTATTGCCTGATTTGTTTGAAACCATTTGCTTGGATAGTTCTATACTTGAAGCTTTGTACATCCCTCGTCTAAAAGACGAAGAAAGTATTGTAATTACGAGAAAATCACCTTCCGAGATTGCTTCAGATCTTGACGTTTCAGGGTCCCTAGATGGTGAAAAACAGGTTTTCTCAATTCCGTCTGTCTGTCTGTCTGTCCGTCTCTTGGCGGCATAACTATTTGTTGGAAGAAGACAATAATCTTCATGCATATTATATGTCTACCTGGCATGCAACCGATAAAGTTTCGCAGAAATATATGCGGGATAAGCATCTTAAAAAAATACAATTTTGTTTATTTTTGCTTTACCTGGGAAATAGATACAAGTAATAACTTGCACATAGCTTAAGCCTTATCACTGACGAAAATGAGACCTAACAGATACAGGGTAAACATCACAAATGGGAGAGAATAGTATCGTGTTTTATAACGCAGCAGAAACTCGTCCAACTCGAACACGCCCGTGGCTCAGTTATTCTAGCGACGGACAAGACACTGGCTCGAAATCATCGCCTCGGAGCGCAGAGTTCGAATCCCAGCGGACTACATTTTGAAAATTTTGCAAATTGATCAAATTCGCGCTGGGGAAGCCCTTTACAGATTTTTACTTCATTATTAAGAATCAAGTCTCCCAATATCATCACTTCATCACGGATGATCTAACACCTTCCAGTTTTTATATTCTTTGTCTCAGTTAATTTTTTTAGACAATAAAAATATCAACATCCAAAATGAACATTATTTATAATTTGTGTGTGTTTCCGAGCAGAGTAAGTGGAAGTCGTCGATCCATACTCTTTGATCAAATAATCTCCCATGTTTTTGATCTTATGTATGCATAAAATTTGCCCGTAGAAAAGTTGTATATAACTATGTCCAAATTTTCCGTAAGGTAACTACATGTATCAAATGTAAAATGAGCATGAAACTTGCAATATACAACTGCCACATACTATCAGTAAGATTTATTTAATATATTTCACAAACATATTGAAAAATGGTGGTATACAGAAAGCAATCGAAACTTTTATTGCTGAACTAAGCTTACAGGCATTAAAATAATAAAGCATTTGAGTAACACGCGTGTTATTTCTGACGAAACGATGAAATGTTACTAATGATTCCTATAGCGGGCAACGTTTATGTTATTATTTCATAACTTGCCTAATTACGATATCTCAAATATATTTTAAGAAAATCGACAGCAGCAATACGAAAGGCCCGTACTCTATCACCAGTTACGTCAGAGATATAAGAACAAAAATATGCCCTGGTCGATAATCACTGAAACCCCAAAGTCGCTTTTACATCTATGCAAGTTTAAAATTCCATAATCTGAATTCTTTCAGCTAAAATATATTTTACAATGCACGGTGAAAATTGCGGATGGCAAAAAATAAACTACAATAAAAGATCTGGATTAAACATTAAAACATTTTTAAATGATTTTGAAATGATCTAGAACTTATAGTTTTTTTCAAATTGAGAAATTCTAAATATGAACTAATATCAAATGAATTAATCGTTGTAATTATGTCTGATTCTCAAAGTGTACTGCAAGCGCTCAGACATAGAAAACATTACTCTAACTGTCATCCTTTGGTGTCTGAGGTAGTATCCAAATATTGTCTTCTTGAACTTAAAGGGGTCGAAGTACGTTTTTTCTGGATAAAAGGACATTCGAATATTCAACCTAATGAAAAAGTAGATAAGCTAGCTAAGGCAGCAGTGCATAGAAACACCATTGACGACAATAACATGTCTGGGCAAGACCTAATTGTTTTGGCCAAATCAGATATTCTCAGACGCAACTGGAACACTCGATGGCGAATGTTTTACAGTGAAAGAATGACTCAATATGCTTTGATTCATCCGAGAGTCGATTATGCCCGCTGGTATAAGCAGGAGAGCATATCTAGATTTTTCTACTCGACAGTTGCAAGACTGAAATTTGGACACGGTTGTTTTCCAGCTCACTTGCATAAAATTAATTTGTTAGATTCTCCAAAATGTGAATGTGGATATGAAGTGGCAGATTTGAACCACATTATTTTTGCTTGCACCAAACATCATATACAACGCACACAGTTTATGGAGCAGTTAAGGTTAATGGGTATTTCGTTTCCCTTAAATGTGGTCAGCATGCTTTCTTCTAACAATATAAATATTTATAAAGTACTGGTGAAATTTTTGAGTGAGGCGTCAATTAAGATTTAAATTATTGAAATTTTGGTCGTGTTAAAAGTTTAACCTTAAGTAATTTACTGTAACAAATTCACGTGGCGGATGGGCTAAGATCCCAAAAAAGCCATAATAAAAAAAAAAAAAAAAAAAATTAATCGTGTAAAATGAGAAAGTTTTCTCAGAGTATAGGAGCATGTTTGGTGTTGGCAGTTGCTTGATCAACGCTAGGAGTTATTCATACCTTGGACCAAACAATTTAGTGGTCTTCATGAAAAATCATAAGATGTCCATTTAGGGTGTAACAGGAACTTGATCTTCTTAGCCTGAGTGCATTTAAAGAAAGATTTTAATATATCGCCGATTTTGTTCGAGTACATTATGTTCGTATTGTTTGTTAGGAAATTCGGTTATTTAAATATCGTAAAGTGAGCCAAAGGAAAACGCACGCCACTGGTAGGCCTTGATATGTTTGCGCATACTTTGCTATATCGGGATGAATTGGAATATTTTAGATTTTCACTTTCAGCAACTCTATAAATACTCACAGAGAAAAATTTAAAGATTTAATGTTATTCTATTTCTTACTGTATCGGCTGCTCGAATTGTACCAGTTTAGAACTAATTTATGAGTGGGTGGGAGGGATACATATTTTACAATATTACGCTTTCTACATAAACTGCTATGTTTGTCTACGACTAAAAATGTTCTTACGTCCCCCTACTATTTTTACGACTCATGAAAGCCCCATGTGGGATGATAATAATTTGCATTTTTCAATAATCAAAATTACACAATAATGTAATTTCTAGACAAACAGATAACCGATTCTTGAACACTTTCCATTTGAACAAAATTACCCTGTTGCCTGGAATCCTGCCAGTACATCGATTTAGATATTTTCTATTACCACCAGGGGGGGGGGGGGAGGGGGGGCGTTAACATATCCAACTATAGACTACTGTACAGACATTACATATGTATTAATAACAGTAATCAATTACAGCAGCATACTTATATCGTTCCAAAATGGCATCGTTTGCGGTGAATAATCTTTAAACATAAGCCAAAGTATATTTTATGCAGCTTGAAAGAAACTTGATTTAAATCTAGAACCTGAAATTTCACTATATCAAAATTTGAGTATATTATTTTCAAAATCTGCATCCAAAACTATCCTGTAAACCACATTTGCTACAGGAAAATGACCATTGAGAACAATTAATGAAAGAAGAAAGCTTTAGATCATCTGAGTATATTGGATTACGTTGTACACAGCCACCTATATATGTCAAATAGCAAAAGGTGTCGATTGACTCATCAAAATTCATAACCAAGCGTACTATATCCATAGAACTTTGTAATACAAATAAAAGTAGTTAACTTTTGAGGGAAAACATACTATTCCATTATGAAACTTCAAATTGACCTGCATACAAACAAAAATGAGTGTGCAGTTATATAGAAAACAACAGGGTAAATTGTAACGATATCAAATTGATCGCTAAGTATTGAACAAAATCTAAATACAAGAAGAATTACACCGAAGTGAGAGAACGTTGGCAAATAAAGTTTTTTTGTTCATTTTTGTATATGTAGCTGTCGTTTACTGTCATACACAAATCATTATCGTCAAAGACTATGAATTTCAATGCACACTTTACCAGACAAACCTTCATTACATTCAGAGGTACAGGACTTACCGTACCATACACGCTAGTACGCACCTAGCTAGTAATATGGAATAATCGTTACAGAAAATATTTTTCATCGCGAAGAACTGAAGTAAGAAATTGCAGAAATACAACTACTACAGTTTACATCAAAATCAAAATTATGACTTAAAAGTTGCGGTACTATACTATTTCCCCAGAAGGTATTCTACTAAGGCAGAATAATTTATTGACGTTATAAATAGACATGACAGAGGATTCACTACTAGAGGAGACTGCAATGCCAATAACACGTATTAAGAATCAAGATTAACATCAAAAGATAGACAACTGTATCAAGTGGTCATGCAATGGAATTCAACTTTATATCAACAAGAAAGCCAATGTACTGATATTTACCAGATCTAATATTGATTTGGCAACTGCATTGGACTGGTCCGTCTCTTGTAATGGATGTTTTTTTAGAGGCGGAGAACTTTAAATTGAAATAAAACACAGAAAAATGTTTTTAATATTTGAAAGATAATCTTTGGCATTACTGTTTGAATATGATTTCGGGCATGTGACCGCCGCGGCTGGCGCATACATGGCGTAATCTGGAGGTCCATTTTTCACACACTCTTCGCAGTAAATCAAGCTGTATTTCGGCAATAACGCGTCAAATGTTGACTTCCAAGTGCTCAATTGTTTCTGGTTTATCGGCATAGACATGCGACTTTACATATCCGCAAAGAGAATGGAAGCAACATTCGACGCGTTATTGCCGAAATATTGCAGTGCCTGCCACAGGTGCGGATTGCATGTCAGTTGTGCTTGCGATCGGGTGAATTGGTTGACCACCGATACCCATAACGAAGTTATTACAAAATGTAATGCATTGTTAATAAAGTTGCCAATACCGCTGGAGTATGTTGTGCCTAGGTATATAACGTTATTCGTGAATACAAAAACTCTCAGACATTCTTAGCGCAAAAAGAAATCAGAATCGTTCGGCGTGTGGGACTGGTACTGCCCTGTTCAATAAATCGTACAGGTTAACAGCGCGTGCAATTGTTTACGCGTGCTCTATCTTGGAAATGAATGGACTTTAGCATCCAATTTTCTGCAAATGTCGACCAGATCATTCTCTAATCATATCGACTTTGAGTGATAGTGTTATTATGACTGAAAGAACTCAATCCGATCATAGTAAATACAATAACTGACTGGAAACGCTTTAGACTATACTCAAATGAAAGAATTAAGTTGATAAGGCCAGTTACTATTAAAGAACAGCTAGAGCAAGTCGCACTATTTGTTGAAGACATTCTTCAGACTGCTTGGAAAAATTAACTATAATGAAAAGAATACCTGGAAAAAATCTGCTATACTCAGAACTTCCCTCGGAAGTGGACGTTCTGACACTAAACCATTTTAAAAATAAAAATAAAATAAGGGCAGAACTGTCTTCACTTTCGTAATAATACTGAAACAATAAAATAAAACTCTTGGTATGCAAAATTAAATAAATTTCAAATAAAAAAAACCATTACCGGCGATGGATTCTATCTACAGCGCCTTGCGAATGCAATTTTAAACTCCGCCCGTCTGATCTACGAGCCCATAGAAGACCTCTCCCGGCTCTGCGATGCGACGCGGTATTAAACAGAATGCACTTATTCTTGCCCCTTTTTGACTGTGTTTACATTTATCCTATATCTGTATACTTTCCTTAAAAGTAAAGCCTAATCTATGTGCAAATTACTACTTTTATCTATTTCTCAGTTAGCGTGAAAATAAACAAAAAATTTGCACTTTTGAAGGTGTATATGGTGAGTTCAATATATGCCCTTTTTCTGTAAAAGTAAAAACCTGAGCTTTATACAAATTATTACTTTAAGTAGTTTAAGTAATAGTTGTTGAGTTACAGCAAAAATACGAAGAGTTTTACTTCTTTAAGGTGCTCACCCTGTCTATATTTTACCGAAATCATCTTGGTTTCATGAATGCATATAATCTGCATTAAAAAAAAACGTTTTCCTCCAACAAGTAATTTTTGAGTTATACCGGCCATAGACAGACAGACAGAATTGAGAAAACCTGTTTTTCGTCACTATGGACCCTGAAACATTCGAAAAGTAGCACACGGGATCCTGAAGATAAAACCATGCCAGCCTAGTGTGGAGAAGAAAAATATTGAGAATTAAGAACGCTATTAGTAACTACCTCGCAGAAACGACCAACGAGAAAACCGTAGATTATTCAGCCAGAAAGCGACGAGATGATTCAAAGACCTATAGTGCATAATCCATCGATTAGAATGGAAGATGAAACATGCACTAAAAGACAAATGGAAATGTTGAGAAACAGAAAAACTTTCCAAGTAAATGCAGAACAAAATGAAGGACTATTGCTTGAAGATGAACAATAAAAACAGAAAGTAAATACCGTCACTGTCAAAGAGGTCAGTGAAGATCTCAAAATTAATATAAACACCAAAAAGCACAGGTGCATGATTATCACCAAATAGAAACTGAAAAAACTGATCAGAAGAGCAATAGCTAAATTAACTGATTTAATTAATACAAAACTTATACTAAAATACATATTGAGACTGCAGAAAGTCATAATGTTACACATCATGCAACGTAAACCACAATATTAAGTGACGTCTTATAGACTGATATTACTCCTCTCAATCACGAGTAAGCTCTTCGAGAAACCATTATTTAAAAATTCGTATAATTGAGAATACGAACCTGATGTCTCAACAAAACGCTTCAAGAGAATAAACCCTGCTCTACCGTTTTCCTGGATGTGGCCCAAGTGTTTGACAAGGTTTGGCATAAAGGCCTTATATACAAACTTAACAAAGTCTATATATGAAATAGATTATTTACAATAAAGCACGAAGAAGAATATTCACAAATTAAACCTATCAAAGCTGGAGCGCCACAGGGAAATGTGCTGAAACCAGTTCTCTACCTTTTGTACAAAAGCGATATTCTTACTACTCAAAATAATAAAATAGCTATATTTGCAGGTGATACGACGCTAGTAGCTGTTGACAAAACCAGTCCAGAGGCATCTGCGAAACTACATGGAGCTAGCAACAAAGTCTTTGAACACAAAAATATGGAGCATTAAATTGCGGAATATTAAGTCACACCATGTCAATTTTACAATAATATACAGATATGTGCTACTTACGTCAATGAAAATATATTACCATATGCAAGAGAAAAATTTAAGAGATTGAATTGGCTGTTGGGGAGGAGTCCACTCTGTCCATTTATGACAAGCTGCTGTTATACCAACAAATATTGAAGTCGGTATGGACTTACCGATGCAACTTTAGGATTGTACTAAACCATCCAATGTAAAAATTTTCAAAAAATTCAAAATCATAATTATATTAAGGAATGCAGTATATGCGCCTTGGTATATATGAAACAGTAACGTACAGAAAAGTATGGATGTCAACCTTGTAAATGGCGAAATCAAGAAGTTTGTAAGGAGTCATGAGGAAAGACTTCTTAACCATGTGAATGTCGAGGCTATTTAATCAGAAGGCCAAAGAGGGCCAAACCCTTCGAGCTTGTGTAGTGTGGATTAGTGAAAAGGGAGAAAATATTCTTAGCTAAACACTGTGCAATAAGTGTTTAGAACTCTTTCAACTAGAAACTAGGGTGAATAGGTGAACCTTAAGATATAAAATCATTTACTATTAGTTTAGGTTAAACATAATGCAATGAACACTTTTAAAGCCTCTAAGATTATGATAGCAATTAATAACATTTCAAGCATTTCAAATATTATTTTACAAAATATTCTATAAATGTGTTAGTTTAATTTTTGCAAATTGTATGAATAACATTGACTTTGAGTTAGTAACTTGTGAAAACGGTATTAAAAATAGTATTAACCTTGATTGAAACATAAAATGTAATCAGGGCAGGTTTAGAAATAAGAAATAACAATGTAAGATGAATGAAGAGAAAAAAGAGGGGGAAAGCGAAGCCAAGCTGTGAGGTATGTTATTTTGGCTTCCCCACAAATAATCTATTTAAAAGCGAATAAATACCCATTTTTCGCAATTCAGTGTTTTATAATTAGTGCAGTGTCGTCTGTGTAGGCTGTATAAAGGTTGCTTTGATTCGTTGCACCCCTACAGGAGTTTCAAAAAGTGTTGAATAGTACGTCCAGTGATAGCTGGTGTTCCTTGACAGCTTTTGGAGCTGTTGTCAGCGACATTCATGGTTAGCAGTGTGGAGCCCTAAGACTGGGACAAGGACGAAGTTGTAAGCAGCTTTGGAGTGGTGCAAGCTGCAGGCGGCGTTCGAAGAGGTATCTGGCTTGTTATAGCAGGCGAGAGAAAGAGGAGCCCCTGTCCGTCGTGTGACTTGCTGTGGGGACGCCTGCTGTCCTATTTTGTATCAGGGAAGCCAAGTAATGTTAGAAACTTATTCTAAAAATAGAATTTGGTGAAATTTTGCTCATTTCTGGAAGAAGCGCATCGTGAGCGTTTTGTTGTAGCGTCTATTTACCTATGTCGTCTGTTAAATCACGTAGGGAACGCACTCTTACGTAATCACTGATGTAATTATTAATACGAAGCCAACTTGTTTTGATAAATTGTGAGGTTGGAGTGCCATGCTTGTAAAGTTGTTCCCATCAGTTGAAATATCTAATTTTGTAGCGTTCCCATTGGATAAACAAGCGGTGGCTAAATCAATTACTTTTTAAAATCATAAAACTACGATAATTATCTTAATAGCAAATGTATTGCATATTGCAATTGTACACTCAATCATAATTGCTAGGATGTAGAAAACCTAACCCTTTAAGATGACAGAATCATGCATTTAAATAAAAATCTAATAATAACAATATTAAATCGTACACAACATAACAATAAATTACTCGTTAGTCGCTCAGACTAGTTGGAAAAATATATAAACAAAGCTCAGTAATAAATATCAGAAGTTTTGTTAAACTTCTTTTCTTTCACTGCAAAATTTTTCGATACGTTGCGAACAAAGATTCTTCTTCCCACATATGTATTTTAGGTCTAGCAGTTTTTTTCTTCCAATACTATATCATTTTTTCAATATTTAAATTGCTATCAATTTATCTGACTGACTGGTGCTTCCTCCAAATTAAGCAACTGTCGACGATACAATTTTGTAATTCCCTTATAATAAAATGTGTTGATCATCTATTTCAGAAGCTGTGAGCCAGTAACTTCATTATCTTTGTCATAAAAAAGGAGCTATTAAAATCTTTGGAATATCAATAATCTATAGAAGACGGTTTCAGTTAAAACCTAGTCAGCGCTGGAAGGCACAGAAAAAGTAAAACTAACTTCCAAATATTAGAACATCGTTAGACATAAGGCATCTACCAATATTTTACTACTAAGATTTCATCACTGAAACGAAAATATATCAAAAGAGATATCCAAAGAGGTGATACACCATCATCCTAATGCTGGAGATTGAAAATGGCCGGAGAGCAGAGATATGTCAATCTCTAACGAGTCCTGAGGTAGCTGAGCGAGAAGAATTGCTAGAAAGATTGTATCCGCACAACATCCAAGTAACTCTCAACAATTATACTTGATCACGATATTCAACCGGGAAGGCCAAGGATGGCATTCAGTAAAATGAAAAGATTTTATAAAATATCTAAACTCAAAGTCACTCACAATTGCATATTACTCATCAGGATGTATTGGCCGACAAAAACTCTTATATAGGTTAAGTCAAAGGACTGTCAAACATCAACGTTCAGAATTAGATTGAAGAGCGAAGGAAAAAATGATGTGTTTTTATCGGAGTTTTTCCACTGTCTAGGGTGTATATCACACGACGTTTCGGGAGTCTAACCAGGAACACTTGAATGAGGGAGTAGATCAAAACTCCCGAAACGTCGTGTGATATACACCCTAGACAGTGGAAAAAGTCCGATAAAACACATCATAATAGACCACTGCCAAAAAATGACATTCAGAGAACAACCAGAGAGAAAAATGTTGATATAAGAAGAGAGTCAAGAGATTCTGACATGGTGGACCATGTAGTGAAAAATAAGTGGCGCTGGATAAATGCGTCGTAGTCATTAATGAGCAACACGATCACGGTAC
>OW679202.1:85191378-85414625 GCA_940337035.1 Agriotes lineatus
TACGTTGCTATGTATATTGTCTACATGGCGTTTAGAAGAATGCAATAGTAATGCATTACCTGCTACCAAAATGTATCCTGATCAGCATCATAGAAACTATCATCCAACTGAATGGATCATTATCCTTCCACCAAGCGCAATAGTTCCTGAGATAGAGTAATAGTTATTGAGCTCAACAAACAATGACCAACGTAGAAACATGCGTGAAATAGAACGAATCATAAAAGTGAGTTCGCAGATTTTTAAACCAAGGTACACTAAACCACTTCATCCTAATTACTTCCAATACAGGTTGGTTAACAGCCAGAGTTTTGTAAGTTTTCTGTAAATCGATGCCAAGCAAATCTGAGTTTTTAAGAGGAATTATATCGACTGAAGTGTATTTTTATTCATACCAGATTAGTCCAACTACCATTTCCATATAAACATCTGAGAAGATACACGCAATAATCAATGAAATGGTTCACACATTCTTCCAGACCGCTTAAATACTGAATACTACCTACACTTTCTAAAATAGAATAAAGCAGATAACAACTTTTCACCTGTGGATGGGGGACAGAATACATCCACAACTTTCCCGCTTGCCGTAAGAAGCCACTAAAGGGAAGCTCCCAGTGAGGCCAGCAACCTACTAGACAAACCTCTTTCGAACTTGCTCCTAAACCAACGAACAGCTTCGGAACAGGGCTGATTATACGAAGACGGACTTGGCAGGACAAAGAACAACGAATAGAACATCGTGCACACGGAAACAGGAAAAGAAGAAAAATTGACGCAAATGGCAGATGATAGGCGAGTTAAAATAGCACGATAGAAAAAACCGCCGAGAATATCAAGACCACCAGGACGACCACCAAAGCGCTGGAAAGATAGCTGCAACTCGGTTTCTCAAGAAAATTGAGATGTTGGTATGAACAGGTCAATGACCTAAATAAAAAAGAAGAAGATAACAACCGCCTCATAAAGGTAGCGAAAAAGTGTAAACCCGTTGGAAAAAAAAGACTAGGAAGGCCAATGGAAAGATGGGAAGAAAGTTGGGTCTCACCGTCACTAGACACTACATACAAGCGTGTAGTAAAATAGAGCAAATAGCTATATAAAGGATGAAGAAGAAGAAGACAAGAAGAATGTTTTATCGTGCAAGTTTAATTATTATCCAAAGGACTTTAGAGGCGGTTTCTAGAATTTAATTAGGAGGGCTATAATGTATTTACAACAGGGCAGTTTTTGATGAAAAAGATATACCAACCAATTATTTAAATAATTCCGGCTAGATAATAGTTAGGCTGTATTTTAATCTCATATCAAAGTTGTGGAAATTTCTATTGATTAACATTAGCAAAAAAGGAAGCAGGATATTTGAATATTTACATTGACTTCCTAATACAAGTGATATTGGTCTATGCACACCTTTTTATGCTAAAAGTTTGAAGGAAAGTAACGTAAGGCTTTTCTGATGCAAGCAATGCTAAGACATGACTTTATTTCTCGTACATAAATACTTTCCTATACATTTACTATAGGACAGGTTGTGAATGTAATGCTGATACCAAATATGGATATCACCCTGACGTTAATATCTAATAGAGGTAAGTAGATGTAATGCCAGAGCAACACATACAGTACGGTAGTTAATTAATTTTTACATCATTATGAAGTATGAACCTGCTACTTTTGTATAGGATCTAGTTTTTCTATATATATTACAAGCAAACATAACATAGCATAGAGCTGCCTCTCTAACTTTTAATTCAGCCATTACTTCAAAATAAGTCTAACCTTTCAACACATATTCTGTTAAAGTTAGATGGTACTGTTTTTAAGAAGAGTTCTCTGATAAAAAAATGAAGTATCATAACGTTGTTACCAAATTGATATGTTTTTAGAAGCCCATATATACTGCTCCACAAATGAACTGGACCACCCCTAAAAATTGATTTTATTACATTACGTCACAAACGATTTGGCATACTTGGTATGCAATGTGCTATCAACATTTGGGCAAAATTCAAAATTTTAAAATGATAATATTTTATTACTGGACTTAGTTTTCTTTAAACCAAATTATGAAAAGAAATGCTTTTTATAGTGACACAATCATGAAAGGTTACCAAAAATGCCATGACTGCCCTTTTGGAAAATATTTTTAAAAATTGCACCAATATATGCAAATGGTCCAGTTCATTTGTGGAGCAGTATATATCTCAGCAAGTAAGATGTATAGGCAATAGTGCAGTGAATATTTTTCGAGGCAGGTAGTGAATTAGAATTATTTAATGGAAAACCAGATTGATATCAGAAACGCTGTTTTTAATATCTCAGCTGGCAAAATAATAATTATTATTATTTTTATGTAAAGCTCAATTTTACAGCTTCATCATGGTCGATGGTACAACTTAACACTTAGTTAATACATTTTTGAAGAAATCACAGCATTCGTCTAAATTATAAAATGGATTTTGCATCAATATATTCTTAATTTGGATTTTAAATCTATTAAGACGTAGATTATTAACGTTCTTTTGCAAAAGATTATATAATCTTGGTCATAAATGTACACCACATTTAGTGTGTTTAGTCTATAACATGGTAAATGTATACTTGATCTTTGTCGAGTATTGTATTCATGTACCACACTCCTAGTATTGAAATAATTAATTATTTTCTTTTTGTATTACAAAGAATACACCACACATAGTATGGATATACTATTAAAATTATTATTTATAAATAATGGGTTACAATACGCTGTTGGTTCAGCTCCTGCAATTATTCTTAAACTCTTTTTTTTAGCAGTACAATCCTACTCGTGTGTGCGAAATGTCCTGAGGTTTCGATTCCATACGACATAACTGAATGGGAAAAAGTAAACAATTCTGGCCACAGGTTGATTTACGGCGTTTTTTATTCTGTGTGTGACAAACAAGGCTTTACTAAATTTAATGCAAAGATGTTCTACATGAAGTCTCCAAGTAAGTCGACTATCCAAGGTAAGACCCAAGTACTCTACCACAGTGTTCCGTTCAGTTGGGTTTTTGCAATATGTTGTGAACAATATGTTACCAGTTTTCTTTCCATTTAGTGGTAACACATTAGCTGAAAACCGGTGCTGATGTCAGTTTTGCTAATGCTGATTTTTCTTTTCAAAACTATCCAAACGTTTATTGAACACTGCAAAAGCCATATCATCGGCAAATAAAAATTATTAATACTAAACTCCGAGATTTGTTCACGGTTCCATTTCATCAATTCTCTGCAATTTTAAAGATATGATGTTATCAGTTGCAAAGGAATACCCCGAAATTCGTGCTTCTCTAATTTCACCAAAAACAATTTGTGGTCCATGCAATCTAAAGCTTTGCTGATATCGCCTAAGATCACACTACAGTATACTTTTATGAAGCTGGTACCTGTAAAATTGCTTTTGTTGTCTGGATAATTGATACCGGGCGATAATTAGCGACATTTTTGATATGTGAACAAACTAAAATTATTTTTATATATTAGGAGCATGGTGAAATAAGGATTTTCAATAGAAATTGGAGTATCAGTTTACGATCTTCTTACTTAGTTGGTTTGCTCATCCTAGCCTTATATTTAACCAAATCAGAACCACAGACCGAGAGAAAATAAATTGTTTTCGTCAAGACAAGCAGATGGTGGAATATATATATTTGATACGGAATTGAGATATCAACCTATGGCGCTGTTATCAAGTTTGCATAATATAAGATTTATTTGTCGGTATACAACGTTGTAGCATATTTCTAGCATGTGTTGTTAATAATCCAGTATCAAAAACGAGAAGCAAATAATAATAATAATAATAATAACAATACCATCTTTATTTCCAAAATCATACATGCTCATGACAGAAATAAATGACGAAGCCCACAGAAGTTAAAAGCTTTTAATTTTCTATTCAAGTCCTTCGTTTCTGACTACTAGTTCATGGCATACTTGAGATTTGACGTGCAGATAAAATGCATTTATTTAGTTTTTTGCAAATGGATGGATCCGAATGTTTGATCCAACCTTGATGTACTTTTTCCTAATTTCTGCGCTGCTTTAGTTTTTAGCAGAATCCAAGAATCGGTGGTGTAAAGCATAAAAGTACCGTCTGCAAACGATGATATCTTTCCTGTTGTGTCGACAGTAAACAATCCATGGTCATACATAATAGAAAGAATAGGACCAAGTACTGTACCTTGCAGTATGCCACATTGAACCGTCACTGGGGTAGTTTGAATGTTTTGAAAGTTTTACATAATGAATTCAGTTACTTAGTTTTTTTTTTTACTAAATTCAAAGCTACAGCACGAAGACCCAAGTCTTCAACGGTTTGGATTAATTTTGCATGAGTAACCATGTCAAATGTTTTAACAAAATCCAAAAAACAAATCTGTTTGCTGCTATCAAAATTTTATAAATATTATATGTTAAGTGTGAAATTGCATTTTCTGTCGATATAACCGTTTTAAAGCCAATTTGTATTTAGGTAAGTATATCATGATTCTAGATTTGATATTTTTTAAAGTTATTTTAGCAAAGTTTGGGTAAGTGATATCGGCCGAGAATTGCATATATCTTGTTTGTCTTCTCTTTTGTACAATGGTTTTATTAATGCTATCTTAAATATGCTTGGAAACATACAGTTTTTAATATTTTAGTTCTTATAAACACCCCAGCGGCGCTTTAATGTACTCTACAGTAGAGTTCCTATATGTACTAAGAGTTGAGCCATTGGATCCACAAATCAAGGACCATGTGATGGAGCAAAGATATATTTCATCTGTTTTAGTTGAAAGAAGTATGCATAAAGTTTAAAATTGACAAAAATCTGGTACTCCATGGTTTGTGGATCCAAAACAAGTCACCCTACATGTCCTAACTCTTCTATATACAGGGACTCTACTCTACAGTTGCTTTTAGAATTTCAGATGATATATTATCCAGAAGATATATCTAGAAGTTTTTTAATTCTTTAAATCGTTCTTATAATACGTAACTTCATTTATATCTGTGAGAAGTAAGTATATTGAATGATTCACTAATTTATTTTTACCAGTGTTGGTGTTAGTTTTGGTTATGCTGTTTATCATAGTTTCGCCACTTGTTTTCAATTTGGTTTTTTATCTGTAATTAGTTCATTGTCTATTTTATTTCTTTTGTTTCGGGACTGCGAGCAACATTATTTGTAAAATACTGTGGATTTTGTGACTTTTGCCAATTAGTTTTGATAATAGTTAATTTATTGTTTTTTTAAATTAATTGAATCGATTTATTTTCATATTTTTTATATTATGTAATAACCGTTATATTATTTGATGATTTTAAAGTTGTTTTTGTAAAATTAGTTTTTTAACCTAACACCAGTAGGGACCGAAGAGTTTTGTTTAGGGCAAGTGTTCTCAAGTACTTAATAAAATCAAAAGAAGTTGCAGGGTTATGTAAATTTTATATTGGTTTCGTGAATGAAATCAAAAATTACTTATTTCACATTAAAACAACTGAAATGTGTTAAATATTCGAAATTCATTAAAATCAAATTTGTAAAATGTACTCAAGACTTAACAACATTTGAGAGTAGTTCAAGAGTTGTTGAAATTAGTAAATAGAGTTAAACATAACTTACATCACACTTAAAAAAAAAGGTTAGATGAAAGGTGCTATTGAAATGAAAACTGCCAATATTAACTGGAACGTTCACAATTAAATAAAATCGAAAGGCGTCACATGGTTATTTAAATTTGAAATTTATCGCATTGATAGAATTCAAAATAACTTATTCCCTTATTATCCAAAGTGTAAAATATTGACAGATGTTTGCACTAAAACGTCAAAATGAAACTTGTAACATGTTCCAGACTTATAAAATTAGAAGTAATTCAATCATAAATTATATAAATCATTTTGTATCAAACGGGCCAAATATAACTTACTTCACACTTAAACATTCTTTTTCAAAAGGAAAACATAGTACTAGACGTTTGAGGACTGTTGGGATTAAATTCATAAAATGTACAGACATTAACAGAATCGGAATAAATCAAACTGTTATTTACGATTCTAAATTTGCTTGTGTTAATGTAATTATCATCTTAGGTCACACTGAAACATTTTTCAATGTACAAAATATTAAAATATTAACAATATTGTCGAAATAAGTAATCCAAGGCTTTAACACTTGAGACAAAAATGAGTAATTTTGTTCCACTTTCTCACTTAAACATTGTTTCTAAGTGATCAACACTAGTAGATAACTAAAAACTGTTAGAATTAAGTTTATAAGATGCTCAAAGCTTAATAAAATTGAAAAATGTTAAAGAAATATCTACAATTTTAAATTTGCTTTGTGTAATATGATTAAAAAGAACTTAATACCACACTGATTTTTTCTCATGTGCAAAATATTAACATTATTTTGCAGTCAATCGAAATAAATTTTGTAAATTTTTAAAACCTTAATAAACTGCAAGAAATTAAATTAACAAGTTTTTATGTTATTTACCCCTAATGTTAGTATGCAACTGAAAACTTGTCAGAATGAAATTTGAAATTCTTCAAACCTTAATAAAATTGAGAGAAGTTTACTGGCTGTTTAAATGTTAGTAAAGTTAAACCTAACTTAATTCATACTTAATAGCTATTTATGCAACAAGTGCTCAAAGTTGAGGTTTATGCACGAGACATGATAATTCATAACATGTCTCGTACATAAACCACTTTTAGCACGAGTTGCATACAATATTTTTTCTACGACCTTAAATTTACTGTTATTAATCCATAAATGTCGGTTTAACAAAGGTTTGCATCTACGACAGTTATAACACAAGCCTGCAAATTGAAATTTTTTGGTTTTTTTCACCGTAATGGGTGAATCGTATGTATTTTGGTGCGCTGAGTCCAAATATGACCTCAGTTTTTCTCCAGCACGTAGGGATTTTCCGCAAAATGAAAAAGAAAGTTATGCAAAACCCGCAGTACATATAGGTAAAAATTCATTTTGAAATAAAAAAAATATATATTACTAGTGGTTTATTTACATTTTTAAATACAATTTGATAACAATAATATGTAGTATATACAATAAGGATTTATAATTCTTTATAATATCTACATCTTTTTCCCCCAAAACTCCGTTTTGAGCTTTTCCGTTTGTGTGGGATGTCTGGAAGTTCTCTATGAAGCATCCAACGGTAGTCTCCCACCATATTCACATCCCATCGTCCTTGGTACCTCCGTTCCATTTCTTTGATGTCTTGGTGGAACCTCTCGCCCTGCTCTTCACTTACGGCACCAAGGTTTTCTGGGAAATAACTCAAATGGGAGTTCACAAAGTGAAGTTTCAAGCTCATGGAGCACCCCAAGGTTTTAAAACATTTCAACATTTTATTTACAATTTCTTCATAATCCGGGTCCTTATTGTTCCCCAAAAACTTAGTCACAACTTCTTTAAATGATATCCACGCCTCTTTCTCAGCTTTTTTCATCACCTTTTCAAACTGATTGTCTTTCATTAGTTTTCGAATGTCCGGGCCAACAAAAACACCCTCCTTTAACTTTGCCTCAGACACTCCCGGGAATTTCTTTTCAAGGTATTTGAACGTTTCGCCATCTTTTGGCAATGCCTTGACAAACTGCTTCATCAGTCCAAGCTTGATGTGAAGTGGGGGTAAAAGCACTTTTTTGGGATCAACCAAAGACTCAAAGTGAACATTTTTTTCTCCAACCTTCAAAGTTCTCGTTGGCCACACTTTTTGGCTCCAGTGCTGTGCTTTTGCCCGGCTATCCCACTCACATAGGAAACAGGGGAATTTCGTATAGCCACCTTGTTGTCCAAGCACCATAGAGATGACTTTGAGATCACCACAGATAGGCCATCCAAACTCCTTATATTTCAATTTATCAAGGATAAAAGCCATGTTGTCATACTTTTCTTTTAGATGCACAGAGTGCCCCACGGGTACAGAAGCGTATTTATTGCCGTTGTGTAGCAAAACTGCTTTTAAACTTCTTTTTGACGAGTCAATAAAAAGCCTCCATTCATCTGACACATGTTGAATGTTAAACATTGACATCAACTTGGGAACATCAGAACAATATACAAGTTCGCCATCTTGAGAAAAATTTGACTCAAATTGTTTTTCTCTGCTTCTGTACCAAGAGAATGAAGTTCCAGATCTCAACAAGTTCTTTTCTTGAAGTCTAGAGCCCAGTAATTCAGCAGACTGTTTAGAAAGCCCTAAATCACGAACGAGGTCGTTTAATTCTTCTTGTGAAAACTGTTGGGGTCCACAGTCTTCGACTTGAAACTCATCATCCAACTGCTCTGACTCGCTCTCTGATGACTCTGGCAAATCGTCAAAATTGTGTGGGGGCACTGGTACTGGAATACCGGGTCCATGAGGCACAGGCCGAAGTGCAGATTACATGTTTGGGTAACATATATCTTTTTTATTTTTGGCATTGTACCCTTGTATGTTGCAAGAACAAAAGTAGCAGTCATCGCCGTGGTTTCTCGGCTCTCTCCAAATCATAGGCACCCCAAAACGAAAAGATTTCACCTTTCCTTTAGACCACATGCGAAGTCCTTCAACACAGCCTGAACACACTCCATGAGGGGCCCAAGATTTTTCTTGATCTCCGATCTTCACACCAAACTAGGCAAAGTACACTTTTTTAATAAACTCCGTAATACTTCGAGATTGTTTTTTTAATACAAGTTCGTCACAAATGTAACAGAAACTATCAGGATTATTAACACAAGCTCTTGAAAACATTTTGAGAGACACTTTAAGAATATTTAAATTGAAATGAACAAATCGAAGGACTACGAGGGGTATATATAGGGCAATGGGAAAATCCAGGTTTCATTTGTCAATAATGTTCACCACAATTACGCTAATTACCAGAAATAATTTCTCCTATTTATTTATGTACTTTTAATAACAAAAACATTTATTACAGTAACATTGGAATCTGAAAACACCGAAGAAAAGCGATAAACCTTAATTGCATACTATTAAGGTAATGGGTTTCCATGATTCATAAGCTGACTAATACTGTTAAATATACTAATTTTTATCATATTTCATAGTTTCTAATATAAAACTATGAAGCCGAATAGGAAAAACAACTTTTTTCGGCATATTCATAAATATACGCCTTAAGGTAGGCAATCCCGCAGAAAAATGCATTTTGCGGAAAATGCTTACGTGCTGGGAAAAAACTGAGGGCATTTCCGAACTCAGCGCACCAAAATACATAAGAATCACCCATTATTTTAAAGAAAAACATTTGGTCGCAGACCTGTGTAATTGTAGATTTACTTTTTAAATAAAAAAAACAGAATTTGCCATTGCTGAATACGTTACGCATTCAGTAATGGTAAATTCGTTAGGGAGCCACGGCGTTAGATTGCTTATATACTCAAAAATGGTGCAGAATGTGAGAAGAGGAGGAAGGTGCCTTAAAATTAAAAAAACACGATTAGTTATTATCATATACCATTTTTTGAAACTAGAGAAAGGAGCTAAATTAATCGATGATTTTGAAAATGGGTTTCTATTATTCCAAAGTGATTTCTGGTTAAAAATAAAATAAAAAATCAATCACAATTGTGGTACTACATTACTGTAACTGTTTCGCCCCCGAACCGTTTCACCCCCGAAGTTTTACCTCTAGCTTTAACCAGCTTAAGCTGTTTCCAGTTCCACCACGAGGAGGTAGCTAGTCGGATTTCTTCAACCGTTATTTTGTATTTTATTTTCTTTTCAATTTTTTTTGTTTATGTTTTAATTTGAGTTTTTAATTTTTTTTAACTTTTATTTGTTTTTGTTTGTTGGTGTTTGTGTTTTAATTTTAGAGTTTTTTGTAGATCCATATAAAGAAAAAGAAAACTTTTAATATCTATATTCCGACGTGCAACCGGAATAAATTCAAAATTCAAAGTTGTACGCAATCCCACGCAAGTAATCAATAACTTGA
This sequence comes from Agriotes lineatus, assembly GCA_940337035.1. NCBI lineage: Eukaryota > Metazoa > Arthropoda > Insecta > Coleoptera > Elateridae > Agriotes > Agriotes lineatus. The sequence goes on from OW679202.1 coordinate 85,201,372, forward strand.
CGATTTTCAAAATCTTCAACGATTCTTTTCACACGAGCTGATATTGCGACATACTTTTTATTTCTTGGATTTCCTTGATTTCCAGCAATTACTTGTACTATTTCGTAGTGGTGAATACCTTGCTGCTTCTGCAAACATTCAATAAATCGAAAAATATTTGGAAATTGCGATCCACATGTTTCTTGAAAAGCGCGGTGCCATCCTTCTACGTCATTATTTGTGCGATGTTGGTCGTTAAGAGTGCGCTGATAGACATTCCAAATCTGAGTTGGAAAATTTGGAATTTGACGTCCACGACGTAGTCTTCGACCAATATATGCATCTTCAAAGTAATTGGTTATGGGTACAGCCTCTTCAGGAAATCCTTCGCTTTCAACTAATTTGGCGAATGCATCGCTTACGTCATCTTCAGGAATAAATGCCAAAGCGGGAATCATTCTGATCCAACGAGCGAACTCGTGATCATTTTCGTATCGAGCTTTGAGACCTTCAGTTTGAACTTTTCTCCAGACGGATTGCGATAAATGAAAAAACCATCCCGTCTTTAAAATACCTGGAAATTCCAATTGAAATGCTTGGATGGCAGCGAGTTCGAAATCCCTCATAAGTAGAGTTGGCTGCAGTCCAGGTTGCAGACGTTTCAATTCTTGCAAAATTTTCACATACGTAGCTCTTGATTTATTTGGTAAATGAGCGTACACTAGCGGTACAACGGCATTGTATTTGGTGGAGTGGATTGTGTAAAGTTGTTGAAACATGGCTGGTGCGGTACTGAACGTACCATCTGCAAACCATTCTTGACTTTGGGCCAAAAGATGAAGGTTGCTTCTAGTTGAAAAGATAAGCATCCTTCCTGACATAAGTTGATCCTCCGAATCATACATCAGAAACTGCTGCACTTGACCATCAATCACAATTTCACTAAATACTCGAGGAATCACCAATTCTTGGATATTTCTTGGAAGGGCAGGTGCTCCTTCATCTCGTCAGGCTCTACGGATAGTTTTTTCAATGCATCCTTTTTTGGCAAAATTGCAGCAACATCTGCGTGAGCTTCTGCAATGACGTTTGCAATAATCTGCTGTGGTCTCTCCTGTGTCGTCGTGGCACGCTCCTTTGCCGTCGCAACCAAACGAATAGCTGCTGGCCTGGCAGCTTGTGCCGCATAATTATGTTGCGTAGCGATTTTAACAACTTCACCATCTATGCCGTCTGTCCATACTCATCCCTTGCAGCTTCTTCATTTTTTGGAGAAAACGTAAATGTGTTTTTCATGAACAAGTTTACGCTTGTTTCGTTTTGACACAACGTACTCCGCCATTAGTAGAAATATCGAACGGAACTGAACTAGTCGTAACGAAACACATTAGGAAAGTTGATAATATATTGACTTAGAGCAACATTGAAATGAAAAGAGACCAGCGTCATAACTGCGATGTAGTTGATTTTCTGTCGGACGGATCCATTACGTAAATAACGGGGTAACAGCGTGACACACAGCGGTCAGTAGCGTCGGCTAAATATATTTCTCGGTATTTATAAGTTTTCTACGTGGATCGCAAAACGCGGACAATGAGATTGTTGCTCGCAAGAAACCTACATACATACTTATACATAATATTAGAAGAAATTTACTTTAAACCATAACCTAACCTCAAATACTGTACTAAAATTTTTTTAACAAGATCTACAGAACACACTGCCATCGTCTGTATGAAATGTTTTCTCTAGTCCTTTCACCCACTTCTTTAAAAGTTCAAGTGTGTTGAGTTTCGCTTTAGGCATTTTAAAGAATAAGGATCATAAACACACAAAATTGGAATGCCACACAAAACGACTGCTGACAGTGATGTCGCTCGGAGCCACCTTACTAAAAATATGGATTATGTACATAAAATTAAACAAGATAAACTAAAAAGGTTGTTAAAATTATTGAAATTAGGTGACAAATAAAAAATAGGTAAAATTAACAAATAGGTCAAAAATATTCTCCTTAGCATAGAATTTCGGCTTAGACCGCGTAGTATTTGTATATGAACACCCAGCATTTTCTGGCTTAATGTACCTTGCACCTTGTGAAGTCGAGCAAAAACCCGCGCGATGGCCATGCTCTTTGGTGGCTCGTGTTGTTTGAGTATCTTGAGAACGAGGATATTTAGGCAGATTTGGCAGTTTTGCTGGTTGTGCATCCATATTCACTAACGTTTCGCAAGACCTTGCAGCTTGCATCATCAGAGTGAAAGTCGCACTAAGAACCGAAGGTCGATGTGGAGCTATTTATAGTCCTCTGTGCCAGGCGCGCGGAGTGGCGTAACGCTGGTTGGTCATCCGAGTGCAACGTAATCCGTGGTGCGTGGCCGTATGACGCACAGTGGTTGTAATGCTTTAGATCGTGTATCACAGGGGTCCACGTTTTACTAAGTTTAAAGCCATCTTCCCTGTTGATATTATTTGGATGTTTTTCTATTTCTATGGCTTCACGTATCACTCGCGGGAAGTAATGAGGTATTCTGGCAAGTACTCTGGCATATATGCGATATCTGCAAAACACTAATGACAATTGAGCACGTACTACTCGAATGTAGGAAATACAACCAGGAAAGAGCAACGTATCAAATACCAGGAAGCTTACAAGAGGCACTAAAACGAACATCACACCATGAAAGCAACGTAATACGCTACTTAAGAGATATAAATGTATACCACTTAATATAAAATAATGTATTTTCTTTATATTACTAACTGTAAGAAGCTGTACAGTAGCGCTAATAACCTTTAGGTTGAAGCGCTGTAATTGTAATTATAATAATAATAACAACTTTTTTCGGCATATTCATAAATATACGCCTTAAGGTAGGCAATCCCTCAGAAAAATGCATTTTGCGGAAAATGCTTACGTGCTGGGAAAAAACTGAGGGCATTTCCGAACTCAGCGCACCAAAATACATAAGAATCACCCATTATTTTAAAGAAAAAAATTTGGTCGCAGACCTGTGTAATTTATGTCATAATAAACAGTAGCCCTTGATGCGCAGGTGAATGTTTGTGGAGCCAGTACTGTCACAGTCAGTTATCAAAGGTAATTATTAATACTACACATATGACTGTATTCATTACATAATGCTTTAATTGTTTAAAAAACACTTTACCTCTAATGCAAGAAGTAACTAGAATAACTTTACAACTTCACTTTCAGTTCGAAATTGTGGTTTATAACCTCACTTCACTTTATATCAGACATGCGCTAAAAGTAAACAGCTGATCTCTTTAAACACGCTAAATTATAAAACGTCACTTTTAATGAAACAAGATAGTGCTAAAAGGTATACTTTTAGTAGTGGTCGTAGAAAAAAACTGTTTCAATGTGCAAAATACCATTGGACATTTCAAAAATGTCAGAATAAAATTACAAGACGTTCAGAACCGTAAAAAGCCAAACGGTTATTAAAAATTCTAAATTTTTTTGCGTCAATAAAATCCCAAATATCTTACTTCACACTGACACATTTTTTCAATGTGAAACATATTAAGCCATTTACGATTCAGTGGAATGAATTTAATGAAATTGGAAATGGTATACATAAAGTTATACATTTATAAAGTAACTTACGAAATATAGAATTGCAATTTGAAAACTGGTACATTAAAATTGTGAGGTCTACATAATTTTTAAAAGTAAAAGGGCTATATACAGGGTCGCTAGAAAGTATGGATACAGTTAAATATTATGAACACTGTTCATCAAAACTTGTTGAAATTTAGTATATGGTTAAAAGTATCTAAAGTCCATCATCTAGACGTTTTTCAAATTACTATCTTTATTTGTTCGGCTAACTTGATTTTTTTTAAACAGCACGAAGGGTCAAATTTAATATTTTTGAAAAGAGCATATATAACTAATAAAATTTGAAAAAATGGAAAATTTAGTTAGCCTTGGAAATATTGTTTTTACCTATCGTTAGTTATTTGCCGCCTATACGCTCAGTTTCACTTAAATGTACAACTTAAAACTTAATTAATAAATTCTTGAAGAAATCAAAGCATTCGTCTAAATTATAAAATGGATTTTGCATTAACTTATTCTTAATTTGGATTTAAAATCCATTAAGGGGTAGATTACTAATGTTCTTTGGCGAAAGATAATATTATTTGAGAAGTGTATTTTTTCTGTATTCAGTTATGTAACACATGCATATCTTATTTTAATCGAAACTAATAAAATTTGAAAAAATGTAAAATTTAGTTAACCTTGGAAATATTGCCTTTATCCATCGTTAGTTCTTTGCCGGCTATATACGCTCAGTTTCACTTAAATGTATCATTGTTAAACTAATTATTGCACAAAAGTTTAATTTTTGTCTAACATGCAACAGCATTTTCAAAGCTAACTTTGATTTTTTTTACCTTTTAATAAAAATAAAGTTAGACATGTGTTACATTCATTACTGAATTCAGAAAAAAACCTTTTTCAAAAGTATTACATTTGATCACCCCTGCCATTTAGAGAAGATCAAGTTGGCATTGTATCTTCAAAATAAATGATGGTAGAAAATTGAAGCAAAATAGAATTTAAACATTTCTAACTGTGTGCCAAATTTCAACGAACTCTGCTAAACCGCTTTAAAAATATTTAGCTGTATCCATACTTTTTAGCGACCCTGTATAATATTGTTTATATACATTTATAAAAGGATGCACACGTAAACATTATTTGCATGATATTCGCTTGTAGATCTTAATATTATTAAACATAACTTATTTCTCATTTTCACATTCTTTCAATCTACCTACACGTTGATTACTAAAAGAATGGAGAGTAGATGTAGCACTTAGATATTATATAGTATGATCAAAAATTATGTTCATCTAGTATATCCATGGAATAGTTACTAATTCCTGAATGGAACTATAAGTCACATAAAAATCAAATGTCAAGCTTGACATTTAAATATAAACATAGCTGTATTCATAAATTAGGAACTATTCCATAGCCATATTAGATGAAAATAATTTTCGACCATACTTTATATGTACTTTCTGTCCATTATTCAAAAGCACTTCGCAACTTTTTCCGATTTTTAGCGTGTTCCATGTTTATATTACCTGAATCAAGCTGCGTACCCCCTACACCTAGCTGGAGTACCCCACTTTGAAAAACCCTGATTTACGGTATCTCCGTTTCACAGTTAATAATGCGATGAATTTCCAACTGCTTTTTTAAATTTGTTTGCAAAAATTTCGAGTGTATGATTATAATCATTTAAATTGTATACTTTATTCCACGTTTCATTTTCTAAAATCTTCAATTTATTTTTATTTAGTTTAAAAATCTCATTTGCTACTGAATTTGTTGCTTGTGGTGTTTCTAAATTTAATCGAGAAATAATAAGAAGTTAACTGTGATTAGAGTTTTAAATATTTACATAAAAACTGCAAATATAATATTGGGCATTTTTCAGCAAATATTATCTATAAATGATTTGGAATCTTTATATGCTTTTGTATATGTATTAATTAATTGTTTAAACCTGGCTTCTCCAATAATATTCAGATCATTTTTAAAAGTTATATACCAAGAGTTATTTTAAATGTCGCGCCAAGCTGTACTTATATGCGCATGCGCTTTGCCTTTAAGCAAACGTTGGGATTTCTTACCAGTCATATAGTATTATAAGGGTGGTTGCGTCTATGGGAAACGAGTTCCCACTTTACGAAAGAGGGATAGGAATGAATCAATTCGTAAAGGCAGAAACTTTCTGTAATTTGATTTTAGATCTCGAGACATACAAAACTACAGGGTGTTATATTTGTTTAGTCAGCTGGGAAATTGAATATCTACACCTTGCATAATATTAAAATTAGGAAACAATCGTATCAGAAGGGGATTTTGGCTTTACCGTCCATTAACACAATGCCGTATTAGAAAAATTATTTCGCTTTAATTGTGACACAAATGGAGTGTGAAGAGCAGAATGCAGCAAAGGCGAACGGCTTAGAGTTGCCATAGCGACAACTAGCAGGTTCTTCGGCTCATCATTTCTACCCGCTTGTATTCCTTACCCCCGTTCGGGCTAAGACAAATTAATGCCATGTAAATGCATCCTTCGATTATGCCGCGCGGATTGGTAATAAAGTAGAAGTTACGATCCAGTCGCAAACAAAAACGATAGGCTTGTGATCCGCATCACAAACAAGTGAGAAGCGACTACTACAAATCGACACACAAAGCGGGGCTGTTTACGGATCAGGGCAGTCTCACCCCAGCGCGGATATACCACTCAATTACGGGCGTGTTTATCGAGCAAAGCCACCCCCGCTGCCCCCCAGCTCATCGCTCAGCGGCGCGCTCCTAATGACCGTCATTTACATCTAATAACGTCAAGTCATGCCACTTATGCTATAATACCTAACTCAAAAACTGCGCGTAACAAACTTCGCCTATTAGCATACCACGAACAGTTACTGACTGCAAAGATAATTTCAGTCCTATTAAAGACATTAGCGTCATATAGCCGTCTTCGAGAATTAATTAGCACTTTATTTTATAGTTGGCTACCGCTTCTCTCGATCTGCTCGCCTTTCTCTTCCTTCTTGCTCCACTTCATTGACTCTCCGTTTGAACAAAACTGCCAGGACGCCTCGTTATTGCAGTCAGTTCTATCATGCTCCGTACCATAACACCACCGGAATTTGCTAAGCTGGGTTCAACTAGCAGTCGTTGTATTAATATTCAGTGATAGATTCGACGAATCTCGATGAATATCAAAACCCTTACTGATTTTGTATTGTAAAAAATACCTCTGATTTGACTTCACTTTATTTGTGACTTCATCTATTGAACTAACACACCTATTGCGAAAAGATGTAGCTGCCAAAAATTGCGAATAGTAATTTATCTATTTCTGTGCGCACGTTTTCAGGTAATTTAAGTATTTTAACTGTTGGCCATCGAAGTGAGAATTTTATGCAATTCTGACTGATTGTGAGTCAGCATATGGACACATACGTAGAATCTTTAATTAATTGGTCAACACACATTAATGGTCCTTCATGTCATAAGATATGTTTTATTGCTTTACGAATATATACATTTGTAAGTGTCCACAGATATAGACTAATATTAGTTCGAAATCTGGCCACCGACAATTATGATATGGCGGCGCGTGCAACTACAGAACCGAAGCGTATTACAAAATCGTAAAAATTTCCTTCCACTTCCAATAATTTGATCCATAAAATGAACGTGCGATAATAAATCTACGTATAAACGTATAAAAATCGGCACCGTATAAGCTGCAAACAAACTTGACAATAGTATACTGTGTTTTAAATATATCTACTACTGCAAATAATTAAATACCGTGTTATGATAACGCAAACTTCATGATGCAGATCTAAGACTCTATCATGAAGGTTCCTCTTGAACACGACTAGCTTCAGAAATAGGCTCAAGTAATTCCTCCTAGGCACCTGAAAAAACAGGCGACAGACTATCTCAGCAGCTTAAACGGGCTACTCAATTCCTAACTGTCATCTCCAACTCGTCCCTTAGATACATAATGAAACGCAGTCGGCCCATCTAATCTTTATTCTACCCGCTGCGGATTTGCATTAAGATGAGCTAGATTACAAGAATTTAAGCTAACTATCTATGATAATTTTAGTACAGGGCACAAAGATAAATCAGAAACAAGAAATGTAAAGATTTTAAATTAATGTTTACTTGTTTCATCAACGATCCCCTTTTTAGTTACAGATAATACGAAAGAACTGGGAAGCAATTGCATAACTGAATTGTACTGGCATAAACGGCGTATTTATTGCCCATGCAACAATAATAAAGATGCCGTCGTTATCTTTCAGATTTGTAATCTCGTTACTATAATTGTCCCTGTCTGTTAAAGCATTTTTATATTTTTGAACTATTTCCAACATACTTGCAATATTTCGGTTTGCTAGATCTTTTTATTGTGAGAAATTTCAACAATCAACATTTTACAGTTGTACCTACGTCACCATTAACATGATCCTTCTATATATACGAATAATTCTTTTATGACTGTTGTTACTCTCATCTTCATCCGTAACAGGAAATCCAAGTACATATGTGCAACATATACAAAACGTAAACTGTAGAGTATAAAATTCAGGCAAATGCTATTGTTATAAACTTGAAAACCAAGATAATAGACAAAACTGTTCAACAGATCTGGCAAAATAGCCAAAAAGCGTGACATGACGTCAATCAAGAGATAAGTAAGAGAAGATAAAAGAGAATCATTGGGAGAACTGTACTAAATACATTAAACACGATATGAGACTCAAAGAAACATACATTTTAAAAATTTTACAAAACTAAAAAAAGAAGTGTGTGAATATGTACAACTACACAACATTAACAACGAAGGGTAGTTCGAATATTTTAACCACCTGTATGAAAGAAAAGAAAATAATACAGAAGAGGAAGATCGAGAGTATAATAACAACGTCAATATCATGTTCGAAAGGATACAGCAAACCATAAGCAATCTAAGCTTTCGTAAATCTCCAGGTCCAGACGAAATTTACAGTGAGGTTGTTAAATATGGTGACGAAACTTTGGCAAAACAAATATTTTGGCCAGTAATAGCAGAAAAAATATATCCAACGATTGGAAGAACAGTTACACCATACCAATACACAAGAAAGGGGATAATTAGTGCGGCATCATGTTGCCAAACACAGTCCTTAACCTTCTCACGTTTATAATAAAGGAAGAACTAATCAAAATTATAGATATAACCGAAGATCAACAGGCTTCAGAAAGTACAGAAGTATTATTGAGGCAATATTCATGCTACAACAACTGGCAGAAAAATTGCTAAAATATAATTACCCTTATTCATGTACTTTTACTAAGGACCCCGCAAGAAAGAATGATGACAACTCTTGAACGAACACTCAATATCAATAATGTTAGTAGCATTAATAGGTGACATTAATATAAATACCACGACTAAAATAAAAACAACACAAGCTGTCACAGAAGACATCATCATGCACTCTTTAAGTTCATTACTGTTTAATCAAATCATGGATAAAATAATAGCCGTGCTCACAGAAAAGGATGGTTACAAGCTAGGACATAACATCTCGCAAGAAGAAGATAGATTAACACACAATTGTAAAAATGAACGGACGATGAAAAAGGCTTGCCTAGACGACCACCCAAGAGATGAACACGAAGCTGGTTTTCCTCATCCGTAGAATAAAAGAGAAACCGAAGGGAAAACAAACAAGATTATCACTAACCAATAGAATACGAAGAAAACAATTACAGATAAAGTGCAAAGCATGCTTTTGATTGCCAATGTTCTAAAGAAAAGGGTACTTAAAGAAACACAAGAAAGGGCGGAATACAACCCTCCAATAGAAATAGCTAGAGGTCTACCACCAAGGGTAGAAGCCCACTTGGAAGAGTTGAAAAAATGGATGGAGAATAGGAAATTTTACATATATGTACTTTTTATCTTTATGTGACCCAATATAACTGTTTCATTTTCAATTTTCAAGTTTTTGGGTATCAAAGCAATATGCTATGGCGGTTCAATTCTAAGGGTGTTGTAGTGTGTTTGTTCATTAGAGAACTTTAGACCAGATTCCAGCATGGTAGCACTAGTGCAGCTAAATTGCTTCGAAACTTATACCTACTATTTAACTCTCTTCATGGTCATAGTGAGTGCTATTTTCTTCATATTTTCTTCTATAATGTGTAAAATTTGGTTTTCATAGTTATACGTGTTAATAAGTCAACGGTGTTACTTCAGAACAGTATGGTCACAAAGTCAGTGCTAATTTCTTCATATTCCCTTTAGCAATTTGAATATGTTTCCGTAGAGTTATGTCAACTGTGATAATTAAGGATGTTCATTGTTTTGTTTAGTACGTAGTATCTTTTTCTAAATTAGGACGTTTTCAAGATATAGACGTAATACAAAAATTGATTTTTTCACAGATACGATAGATGTATACGGCAACTGTATTACAAAATTAACTACATTTGCAGATGAAGAATAGAAACAATGTATGGTATTTCGCAATAAAAAGTTTCAAACCAATTTTAACATTGGTATGTTACATGAAAAGAAAAATATCTAGAATATCTGGTGTGTACATGATAACCCCTACTAATGATTATCTAACGTAAGCATGGATGTGGTATTCGACAAGCGTCCAGAAATTATTGTTATTCGCTTTCAAACAACGTTAATAAAGACGATTCACTTATAATACACTCGTATTTACGAGTGCTGTGATTGTATCCCCTAAACATACGAATCCCTCTATTGCAAACAAGCTGTAATAGCTGATGTTCCGTTTAATCACCCCGCTATAAATTGGTTGAAGGGACAAAATTTATCATACGGAATAACTAGATTGTCCGCTTTTAATGATACCTTAAGCGCAAACCGACAAAATTCCATACAACTGTGTCTCAAAGCCTTCACATCAGCCTTTGTAAAACAGTATCTGCTGAAAACTTAGATCCCGTATAGGTCGCCGAGTTGATTTAATGCTGAACGGCTCGAGAGCGACGTGCATGAGAATGTGGCGAAATGGAGCGATAATCGGAGCTCAAACTGCGAGCCCGCTCTAGTGGCCATTTCCAGTTGAAACGCTAATCGATGTGTTCGCTAATACATCGCCTCCCACCTCGCATGCCCCTCTTTCTAGCCACTAAAGGACAAACTGAATTGAAATGCCAATATGATGATAGGGACGCTCCCAAATTGTAATCATGATTCATGTGCGATTGAATGTTCCAGTTTCATTTAACGTAGGACATTAAATTTTCAATGCTTTATTAATTTCGTTCGGATTAAATTAATGGGCGCTTGTTATCTACTAAAATTTCCTAGTAGCTACGTTTTATCGCCCCGCTATAAAAACTGATTTGAAGGCAATGTAACGACCAAGCCTATGGACGTTTTTCCTGTAATCCTTTTAACCCTCCATGCAACATTTACCTATGGACTATCAAATAGTTCTCTCGACAAATTGACGATATAATTCGGTTCAAATATTACGGAAACGTTACCTTCAATGAAAAATTACATTGATATTTAAAAAAACCTATGGGAGTTTATAAAAGGTAACATTCCGGACTATGTTGATTATTTATTTGAAGTAATACAGTAGATACGTTTTAGATTTACTAAACGTCCACGTCGTGAGACGTTATAATTAAACCATCTGAGGTTCGCGGATGATACGGTCCCTGTAAACCACGTTACAACAATTAAATGAAGCCTCAAGAACAATAGATCTAAAAATTGCTTTAAATGAAACAAAGACTACGACTCAGAACAAAGACGATAACATACAGATACGACAATAATAAAATAGGAAATGCAAACGAAGATATATACCTTGGACAAGCAATAAAGCTAGGTAAAGAAAACCAAACTGGTGAGCTGACGAGAAGAATAAGGTTGACTTTGCCTGCCCCCTGTAAAATAAACTACATGTTTAGATACAAGAGCATTCCAATAAATTCTATAATACACGTATGCTACTAGCAACATCTTACTGATTGGAAATGATGATACTGACGATAAAGGATGCAAACCATCTGCAAGTAAACCCGATAGCGATAGCCTAGCCATGCTGGAACCTATTCTCAAAAATAATAATATAAAGCCGGAGGAAATTCGCAGAAAAACCAATATTTACTATAGATTAAAACAAGTGGGGGAACTCAAGTGGGTCGGGCACGTGACCAGGCGGGATGAAGAAAGATGAATTAAAAATCTTATAGACAGAAGACCTATAGAGATAAAAAGGGAGGTGTTTATATCCAGTGGACGAAGGAGAGCTTCCGAAGAAGAAAAGTGAACATTGTATTAGGAGAGTATTCTTAATGAGAAAACTCTTTAATCCTAATTTCTCGTCCAAAATAAATCGATACTACGTATAACTATTCAGCTTGAAAGATGCGTCTACAGTATATTAATTTACTTCTGGAACATGGTAGTACTTTAACAAAATAACGAACACATGGATCTCCAGTTCGATGCTAGGTGGTAAAACGTCTTCCAAACTAATCCCGAAGAGCAATCGAAAATTGTGTTAGCTGCACAAGTAGTGTTAAAAGAAAAGACAGGTATGCATAGACGATAAAAAAATGGAGTCATTTTCGTGAAAGTTTTGTCTATGGGTGGTTCCAAACCATGCAAGTATGTGCATTAGAAGTAATATGTATCACCAATCATTATTACGTTCTCCCGCTGACTTGAACAGTATTCATTGGCAGAATGTGAAAACAATCACCACGTCATTCTCTAAGACAATGAGTTTATTTCTAGCTTTGAGGTATACATCAGTTAAAAAGACTGAAAAACTTCTATCTTTAAAAAATGATTTGTTGATGGATCGCTCTAAGCCGCAGGAATATGTGTCTTAGAACAAACTCGTCGGCCTTGAAAGCTCAAGGTATGTGGAATACTAGTATGCAATTTTTAAAGACAGTCAAGTATGCTTAAAGTATAAATTAGTCAAAGGAAACAAACTACCAAGCCATCCCGCTACGAACAAGCGTGACGTTTTGCAGCTACTAGATCAAGCGTGCTTTAGGCATGGACTATAGACCACATTCATACAGTACGACAAATTACGGAAAAGTCATATTAATGTAGCTAATCGATTTTGAGGAAGCTTTCTACACCGTTATAACCTGGGCCCTTGTAAACGCTTTAAAGAGTTGTAGAATTAGCCACAGATATACAGAAATGATTAAGAGTGTATACGAAAACGCCACAATTACAATACAAACCCTTGAAAAAATCAACCCTATCCAAGTAAAAGGAGGTATCAGACAGGGAGATTCTATTTCTCTAAAGCTTTTCACGAACCCATTGGAAGACATCTTTAAGACACTAAACTGGAAAGCCCAGGCACTAAACATGAACGGGAAACGTCTATCACACTTAAGATTTGCGGACGATATAAAATACAATTAGTCAATAACATGCAAAAACTACAAAATCTAGTCATGGACTTACACGAAGCTACACAAGAAGTGGAAATGGAGATGAACATAAGTAAGACTAAAATTATGATAAATTGCAATGAGTGGTGCAACACCGATTCCACTTAATAACAATACCACAGAAGTAGTCAGCGAATATATATATCTTGGACAAAAGGTAACCATGGTCGAAAATCTGCAAAAGGAAGAACTAAACAGGAGAATATGATTGGCTTCAGCCGCAAATGGCAAATATTCAGGTCAAAGTAGCCACAACATCTGAAAACTAAAGTGTACAACCGCTGTGTCCTTCCCACATTAACGTATGTATCAGAGACGTGGTCATTTACCTAAACAAACTTCGAAAGCTACGGAAGATGCAGACACGCATGGAAAGAACTGTACTTGGAATAAAATTACAAGATAAGAAACTAACCTGTGGATAAGAAATAAAACGAAAGTGGAAGATGTGGTAACACGTATCGCCAGGTTAAAGGAACAGTGGGCTGAGCATCTCATAGAAAGATGACGGAGTGGAGGCCGAGAACTGGGAAAAGATCACGTGGAAGACCTCGAACACGCTGAAGAGACATAGACAAAATCGCCGGAACACAGTGGATGGGAGAGGTGGGGGATCAAGTAGCAGGGTAACAATTAGGAGAGGCGTTCTTCCAAAGATCGGACACTACGTCGAAACATGATGATGATTATGATAGTCAACGATACAAAATAAAAAGGACCTTTTTTAGAGATGCCACAAAAGTTGCGTGCAAGTTATAACAATTGTATGCGAAAGAAGACCACTGTTGTACTTTCTGATTACTTTGGATGCAAGAATGTAGAAAATCAGCAAAACGCTTTTCCAATAAAATAAAAGTTTTAAGTACAAGCTTTAGGAATATATGCATGATTATACTCGTAGGCCAGTTAGAGATACAGAGAACGTAGAGCTATCTCCAACTTTTGCTTGTGTGACTCCAAGTTTCAGACGTTGTGGTATAGAAAACAATGGTATGCTAACGTCTGCTCTTAATGTTTTCGTCAGCTGTTTTAGACAACCATCAGATGTGTTTTACGCTGCATATCAATTAAATATATGGAAGAAAAGCTCTTTTCAGGAATACTACATGCATGAGTGGATTCATAACACAGAAATTTTTGGTCTACTAAGACAATTTATTATTATTATTATTAAACGTAGCAATGCCGATTACTACTCTTTTTTCAGCTGTTTTAAAGGCTACACTTTATCAAAATATAGAAAATAGGCAGTAAAATGGTTTAAAAAAAATACAAGTTCTAAAAACAAGGTTTGGGAATGTGTGAATAATTTTATAAATCAGTCAAAGATACAGACGACTCAGAGCTGTCTGCAATGACTTCAAGTTACAGACATTTGTGGTAAGTAGAAACAATGGTATGCTAATGTCTCCTGTTAGTGTTTTCTACGGCTGCCTTGCAATCTACACATTGGAAGAATATACCAGTACGCCATTTTTCACAATTCCAAAATTGTTAGACAACGACCAAACGTGTTTTAGGCTACAAATCAATTAAATATACAGAAGAAAAGTTCTTTTCGGGAATAGTCCGTCCAGGGATAGCTTCAAGAAACATAAATTTGTGGTCCACTAAAAACGTGACAAAGAGTAGTCTCCTTTCTTCAGCTGTTTTAAAGGCTACACTTTAGCAAAATGTAGATAATAGGCATAAGGTATATTTTGCATTACGTATATAAAAGCGGAAATGGTTTAAAAAAAGACAAGTTTTACGAACAAGCGTTAGGAATGTGCGAATGATTATAGATCGGTCAAAGATACAGAGTACGCTGAGCTGTGTCCAACTTTTGTTTGTTAATGGTCGACTCCAAGTTACAAACGTATGTGGTAAGTTGAAAAAAGTACTGTTTCCTTCGGCTGTTTTATAATCTATACATTGGGAAGAATGTAGCAATATGCCAGCACGTTATCCTTCACAACAACTGAAAAATGTCTAGAAAACGATAAGAAGTATTTTAGACAATAAATCAATCAAATATAGGTACACAAAAAAGCTCTGTTCAGGAAGGCTTTGCCCATGGGTAACTTCAAGACACAGAAATGTGTGGTCTAGTAAAAAACGTGGAAATGCCAATTACTACGTCTTTCTTTAACCGTCGTAAAGACTACATTTTAGCAAAATGTGGAAAATAAGCGCAGCGACGAATCAGTCAATAATACAGTAGAAGAAAAGCTATCTTCAAGAATACTTATTAGTTACCTATTAGTAGTTGTAGTTTAAACAGCAACGTTGGCTACTATCGTTTTTACTTCCTCGTTCAAAAGACGAAGGAAGTATTATAATCACGAAAAAATCACCTTCCGAGATTTCTGCAGACTGTCACGTTTCAGGGTGATGACGAAAAACAGGTTTTCTCAATTCCATCTGTCTGTCTGTCTGTCTGTCTGCTGTCGGTATAACTCAAAAACTATTTGTTAGATCAAGGCGATATTTTGCATGCATATTATTTGTCTACCTGGCATGAAACCGGGAAAATTTCGGAGAAATATATGCACGGTGAACACAATAAAAAATTACAATTTTTGCTTTACCTGAAAATTAGATACAAGTAATAACTTGCATATAGCTCAGGATTTATCATTGTGAAAAATTACCAGCTACAGGGTAAACATCAAAAATTGGACAGAATAGAATGGTGCTTTATAACGCAGCAGAAACTCGTCCAAGTCGAACACTCCTGTGGCTCAGTTATTCTAGCGGCGGACACTGGCTCGAAATATTCACCTCGAACCGCGGAGTTCGAATCCCAGCGGACTACATTTTTTATTTACAAATTGATCAAATTCTCGCGAGGAAAGTTCCGTGTAAACCCTTTTACGGATATTTTCCATTGTTTTTAAAGCTGCATATTCGAAGAAGTAAGAGGTTAGTCATTATACAAGACGGCATAATTTTAAAGGAGAAAATAAGGTATATGTTAGGAAATAAAACAGTCTTAAAAATGTACCAGAAGGTTACTCTGTTTAGCTTAGCAATGGATATATAAATATAACGATTGTGCTTTGGCCGAGGTCGTAAATGGTGAATATTCATCGATGAAAGATTTATGAAGATCTCTAGCTCTTCCGCTTCCGGATACATTTCCAAAAAAGCGTTTGCGATTTTTCTTTGCCTGTCTCTCGAAACCCCAGTATTTAGCTGTTACGTGTACTTGTAATCGTTTTCATAGATAGAAAATCCAGCATTATATAGGAAGCCACCTAGCCAAAACAAACTTAGCTTTGATATATGGATATCGTTTAATGCTGAAGAATCTATTTCATATAATTTGACTGCATTATATCTGTAACATCCTACTGATTAACTGACTGAGTAAGTATGCTCCAAAGTTCCTTCAAAGGACTTGATTTTTGAGTAGGTGTTCAATGCTGAAGCAGTACGAACATAACGAGAGCGGTAATTATCGAATTAAGGATTATGGGATTATGTTACCCAAGATTGCATTAGCAATTACTTTTGAAATGGAACTGGAAGAGAAGGGCTGTGCTGGCGATCGATAAAGAAGGGTTGTTATCAGTAATGCATGTCATAAGCACTTAATTCTAGCACACATAATTTGCTTGTTACTATATTCGAGGGTCAAACATTTTGATCCGGCACATTATCGTCTGATTTGTAATCTATAGAAAACGATATTTCTACGCTATAAAAAAACATTTATTGAATTAGAAGAAAAAGATATAGCAAAAGTAGTATGCATACATCAGGAGGTTTCAGTGTGGCCATTAAAAAATAAAATGACACCCGTATCAAACATCCACTAATTATTCAACTCGCCCTTGACACAAGTGGGTACAACGTCATCGCTTTTTAGAACTTTTATTTTTTAGTAATAATTTTTTTTAGAAATATTAACTGTCTCAATTTACATTACGCTAAAATGTACAGGGTGCATTCTGAAAGTATGTAAGGTTTGACTAAAATAGAACCCAAGAATTAGGTACATTTTTAGGTGACTTTTCTTGACAAAAGTTTTTAAGAACCTTGAATTGGGAGCGGAAGAGCTTTCGTAGATTTTAGCATTAAAATTACACATTTGGAAACTATTCACTTTACACTCGTTTGTGGAAAAACAAATCAGGCTATATGAACTAAATAACGTTAGGTAACTCCAAACATGGTAGTTACAACAGACAATGGCTCCATAAATTTAAATAAACCTATATGCAGTACACACATACCCAACATTATTAACAGATATACATTACTTTATATATATTGAACAAACCAACAGACAAAAATCATAGATATTTCCCTGTGTAAGTATAACTGTTTCATGATTTCTGAGGGCTTTCTACGTCATTCCCGCTGCTTCAATATAGATTTGATCTTCTGGTGAGTAGAACATTCAATCTACTAGATGCATTTTTATTAAATTATATAAGAAAATTCTTTGCAGTTGTGACAATATACAAATATCGCAGAGATGTATTAGTAGCTTCCATAACGAGCTATATTAAAAATACGACTTGCAACAATAATAAGCACAATAGTTGTTTTACCTGTTATAATATCAGAAACGTTTGGAACAAAGCTTTCAATAGCAGTAGAGATATAGTTAATATTAGGGAAAAGCAACATCCATTGAAGACTTGCTATGTATTTAGTTTGTTGTTGGGACACAGAATGATGAAGTTATAAATTTCCCTTCAAGATTTGATCCGGCGTCCGAGCCCCAATTAAGTGCCCCCAAAGGCTATTTTGGTTCAACATAACCTACGTCGCCATGGTTTTAATAGTTAAATCAAGCGTTGAAGTGTTAAAACGACACTTCATGAGGGGTGTTACTCAGGAAAACAATTGAGGAAATGGTTTATTTTTTTAGTATTCACTGCAACACAGATAGGATAAATATTTTTTTGAGATTTTCTGATTCTGATTCTGATTTTTAGATTTTGTAATTATAGTTGCGTTAACTTACATTTAGCATTCGATCAACTTAGCCTTAGTAGGTAACTTGAATTGAATTATATCATTTTCTAAACTTTTTAAACTGCAGAAACACTATGCAATTCTGTTATATTAAATAAGGCATCTTAGATATAAGTGTGGATTATATACTTAATATGAAATGCCAAAAGAGAACTACGATTAAAATTTTATAACTTTACGGAGTGCAGATGTCGGATTGCATATTTGAATGGCAAATGTTTCCAGTGTGTGGTCGAATAGATTTGACTCTCAAAATCCGCCAGCAGGATAAAACAATAAAATAACAAAACCATACATTGAGTTGAAGGTATGATTCAGTCTTACACCACCACAATTTTCAAGTACGCCTAAGCTTGAAGTTAACTGTAGAATACTAAGATTTTGATTCATGCTGAAATATAAGAAATTATTTAAATTTTGAAATTGAGGATCCAATTAATGAAAGTACTTGTTTTTTATTATTTTTATTAAGTGTTCATTCTTCTTTGTGTAAAAGTATGGTTGCTTCAATATTTTTTTAAATTTTCTTTTTAATTTTATAGCTACTCAGTGTAATTTTAGGCTTATCACCTCCTCTAACCAATTCGGTGATGAACGTCCTTAGTTGATACGTATTGCTTTTGACGCCTTTAATGTTTGTTTCAGTATCTGGTAAGTTCTTGAATTCATTACCTACTTTTTTCTATTATTTATGTATGTATGTATAATCTGTAACCTCATTTACCTTGCGGTGTAGAGGCTGGTGCTTTATGCGCTGGCATCTGGCGGTACATTGCTCAACTTGCCCCGGATTCGGGATACAGAGTTGGGGAGCGCCTTTGGTGCTTATATTTCATAAATGAATTGGACGAAGACTAACTTCTTTAGCGTAAAATATCTGAGCAATAGAAAAAGCACTTTGCATTAGTTGTAGGATTAAACAAGTACGGTATAGCATATATACAAATTCCATCATGTTCTTGCAACTGAAAAAAATCATCTAACCACACAAATATAAAGAAAAGTTGTACAGACCTGTATCGCCAATGCTATTCAATTAATCTTAAACATAAAATGCATTAACAAAAGAGGTAAAAATATCTGAAATTAGCATAACCACCAAAGGCCGTGAAAAAGTCAAACAGCGGAAATTACATATCTGAAACTTAACATCCTAAAAAACCTAAAGGATTCTAAAGCTGCCTATTTAATAAATGTATCTTGCCTGTAATGTCCTTTAATGCACGAACATGAACGTGAGCAAAAGGTAACAAAGAAAAATATTAAAAACAGAGAAAACCATATCGTCTTCAAAAAGAAAAGGAAACGAAGCGAATTAATTCGGAAAACAATCGAGATGATAAATATAGTAAACTATCTCACAAGGACAAAGCCTTGGAATGAGTACAACGATCGCCAATAATAAAAAGAAGAAGGTCTCATGTATGTGGTGAAGATATGAAACCAAACGCTATGCCGGATTCAGATACATTCAAACCGGCCAAAATAGATAACAATTTGACAAATGCAGGGGACTATATCCAAAGTTACATTTATTCGTTAACAGAAAAAGAATATATAGGTAGTATCTACAGTAAAATATGTTGCAAGGAAAAACTGTTGGACGCACTACAAGGAACATCACCAAGATGGAACACAGTGGCACAGTGGTGATCAGAACCATGACGAAAGAAAAGAAGAGAGCCAATATACGGTGGAGGCATGATTTTAAAAGCTACGCCTGATTCAAATAGAAAAGATTTTGACATATCTATAGTTTGATAAATATAGGTTAAAAGAAAAGCAAGTAACGTGTTCCTAAGATTTTCATGAAAAAAACAAGACTTTTCCTGACTACATAATCGATTCTATTGTATTCGGCTTCTAGTTTAGATTACTAACATATTTGGTAACAATATGTTTTAAAACTTCTACTATACAAATCCATGAGGACACTAAACTCATCTCCCCGAACACTATTTATAGCAGTTTTGGAGGATGTTTTCAAGCAAATACATTGCGACCACAAGGGTATTCTAATAAACGGTAAAAGACTACACCATCTCATATATGCTGATGACATTATTCTTATCTTAGACAACCCTGTAGAATTACCAGAAATCTTGTTGGATATAGAGGGGAGACATCAAAAACAGATCTGCACATGCATCTACAAAAGACAAAGATAACGTGAAGAGACTGTGAGTGATTACATATAAATTGGTCATAAACTAATCCTGGGACGAGACTACCAAACTTAATAGAAAATTAATAGAAGTAAAAGACTTGCCTGGATTACAGTTGGTAAATTAAGTAAACCACTGAAAAGCAAGAAGATTTCTATACATTTGATAACTCGGCTTTTTTACCAATGCATCATACCTGTCTTAACATACGGCGCTCGACTCTCACGAAGCATTCCATGAACCACCTAAGGGTAACTCAAAGTGCTATGGAACGACACAAACTCGGTATGCCATTGAGAGACAGGAAATCAAATGTTTACAAAAGACCTATTACAGAAACAGCTGCCGAATTTAAATGGAGCTATGCTGAAGATGGTTCAGCACTATCTTAAAATGGAGAGCATACTTGGGTAAGAGATGTCGGGAGCGCCCACCCATGCATTGCACAGATGATCTTAAATATATTGAATTGGTATAGCCAAGAGAAGCACAAAACTGCGACAACTGGGAAAAAGTTTTTAGATTGACTGTTGTGCGTTGGGTTATTCCACGTATAGATGTTGCAAATTATAGTTTCCTATCCAAGACCGTTATACCTGATGTGGAATAACATAGTCAAGTTGACCCAGATAGTGCTGTATACGATACTTCTAAACTAGAGAACATCGATAAGTAACCACACATATGCTGCAATAATAAAAAGTATGATAGTTGTTAATATCACAAAGAAAAAATGCCATATTAATGCCACAGAAAGGCTTCTTGCATATCTGTGCTCTACACGGCAAAAACACCATACTAATGATGAGTTTTTTGAAGAAACATGGCTGAAACTGAAGAATAACATCTTGAAGGTAGCAGAAGAAAATAAAATAAAATAAAAGTCAAAGGCTTACAGCAAAAGCAAAAGAGGTACCTATTTTTCAAGCTATAAATACCAAAAATTCTTGAAAATAGAAAACTGCAGATATACTATCATAACATTTCGAAAAAACTTAACAAGAAGAATTTATATAAGATAAGTGAGAAAAACCTCTATCAGTCACAGCAAAATATTTAGACAGTGCCATTTAACAGCAGATCAAAGATAAACGACATCATCATATAACATAGACTCCGGGTAGTAAAAAATGTTTTGCGAACCACTTTATGTAATGCTCTCCATTCTCTGTTCTATGAGAATTCGATAATCTCAGACATTTTCAGACAATGACTAGTCACGAATTCAACATTCTTCGAAGGATTTCTACAAGCTATTGGCGAGGTTAGATCTCGAATGTTAGCATTACACTTAAACAGTATATTTTTATTTCGATTTTAATAGTTCACCAAATCATAGTATAGCAGTAGTATAGTTTAATACAATATAATTTTGAAGTTATTTTATTAAAAAATTCTTCATAACTGCAGAAGGTGTGTTTAAGAAGGATTTTTTTAACTACAACGAAACCTGAAGCTAAAATTGATGTAAACCTTCTTTTTTTTTGTTCGTTTTTTGGGTTATTTATACCATATCTTATACCTACTTTCCCAGTGATGTACCTTCACAAAGTCTTCTTCTCAAACATCAACTGCTTTTCTACGTTTGGTTGTTCCTGCCCTGGGTACGATCTAGAACTCCATAACTTTCGTTTATTAGTACTTCTTTCATTACTTAAGAAATGGCTCCTCTATTATAGTATCGCTTATCATTCGTTCTTCGTTGTTTTATGGTGGGGCTCTATACATGGACTCCTGTTTCCCGTCAGACTCAGATCTCTTGCTATCTTCACCATATTGTCATAATAGACTCTCGTAGAGTAACTGTTCTAATATTTTATTTTTTTCACTTCTTACAATACGTACTAAGTGTACTTTGTTTTATCTCGACGTTTCTTGTACGAGTTTAATAGCCACTTATATTACGCTAAAGAAATGTTCTATTGTTCATTGTTTTAAGTGAATTCTTGATCATGTTTGCTATGATCTCTGTTGTATTGGCGTTAACATATTGTGATGTAATAGGCTTTAGATCAGTGGCGTCGGGAGATATTATTATTCGGGCGGGCCAAATGCAGGCCGATCTTATTCTACGGTTAGTATTTTAAAAAAACTAGAACATGCAGGGAATTTTTCCTTTTAGTATACATACGAGTATCCCCTATGTAGACTTTTAAAAAGAACGCATCAATTACGCCTATCACGTAGACAAACAACAATACACAAGTGACTAACAGCGAATCCTAGTTTATAATTTTTTTTTTGTAGGTTATGTTCCATACGTTGTGAATAAATTAAAGTTGATGGAATATCAAAATAATTTTAATTAATAAATTATTCTAAAACAAAATATCAATAATACAAAACAGAAATCAAAATAAAATGGTAACAAGGTGAAATTTCATTCTCTCTAAAGAATTGAGTTACAACAAGTGTTCAAAATGACCATCTTGCAAGTCTAAACAGTAACCTAGGCGACCTCGAAAAGCAGCCACAGCATTCGCGAGAAAGTCAGGATAAAATCTATTGCATTCGGTACGTATATGATCTTTTAATTCATCAATACTTTGTAATGAAACATTCCTTTAAATTTTTGACTTCAGGTAGCCCCAAACGAAGAAGTTGTTGGGTGACAAATCTATAGACCGCTGTGGCCACGGTACGGGACCGAATCTCCCTATCCAGCGTCCTGGAAACTTGTCCTTTAAAAAGTTTGTAATATGATTTGTGGAATGCGGAGGGACTCCATCCATCTGAAACCACAGGCCATCGATGTTTAAGTTTTCTATTGCCGGAATGTTGATGGAATATCAAAATAACTTTAATTAATAGATTATTCTAAAACAAAATATCAATAATACAAAACATAAATCAAAATAAAATGGTAACAAGGTGAAATTTCATTCTCTCTAAAGAATTGAGTTACAACAAGTGTTCAAAATGACCATCTTGCACTTCTAAACAGTAACCTAGGCGATCTCGAAAAGCAGCCACAGCATTCGCGAGAAAGTCAGGATTCAATCTATTGCATTCGGTACGTATATGATCTTTTAATTCTTCAATACTTTGTAATGGAACATTCGTGTAAATTTTTGACTTCAGGTAGCCCCAAACAAAGAAGTTGTTGGGTGACAAATCTACAGACCGCTGTGGCCACGGTACGGGACCGAATTTCCCTATCCAGCGTCCTGGAAACTTGTCATTTAGAAAGTTTGTAATAGTATTTGTAGAATGCGGAGGGACTCCATCCATCTGAAACCACAGGCCATCGATGTTTAAGTTTTCTATTGCCGGAATGACGTTGTTTATTAACAGCTCCAAAAATTTGGCTGTCGTGAGATTCCCGTTAATAAAATATGGAACAATAAGCCTATCTTCAAATATTCCTAGCCATACATTAACTTTCCCAGTGTATTGGCTTCGAGTTAAGTTTTGTAAATGGCGGTTAGTGCGGGAACAATATCTGAAGTATAAGAAGGAATGAGGTTAGCAAGATAAAATGGATAAATAAGAAATAAGATACACACCGAAACTATTGTGAATTAACTTCTCCATTTATTGCGAAAGTTTCTTCATCACTAAAAACTATCTTATTTAAAATGTCTTCATATTCATTAAGCGAATTAAATAGTTTCACAAAAGCTTATTCTTTTTTCTTTGTCTTCGTCAAATAGTTGCTGGTGATTATAAAATTTATACGATTTATATTTAAATCCTTTTAGTGTTTTAAATACCGAGGTGTTAGGTACACTAAAATGCGAAGCTATTTCTCGTAGTGATATTGTGGGGTTTTCTTCAATGTAACATAAAATATTTAATTTCATTTCTTCAGTTAATACATAAGTAATTTTAATTCTTGTTTTATGGGAACTGATTACGCAGCCTTCCGATTTAAATTTTCTAATAATATTTTGTATGGTTCTAATGCAACTAGTAGGCCTTTATGGATATTTTGTTGAAAATAAGTCTCTCACAGTCCTTAAGCTGTTACCATTTTGATAAGACATTACAATTTCTACTTCTACGTCTTTACTATACATGATTGTATAAAAAAAGCGATAAAACGCTTTAAATAAAGATTACTATTCTTTGACATTAAATTTATTTGTTTTAGCCACAGCATGTTATTTGTTTTAAATTAAATGGAAGTTTGCTGTATAATTTCACATATACAGTAAAACAATGCTTTGATGCGTGTTTTTCTTAAAGTCTACATAGGGCATATGTATACTAAAAAGAAAAATTTCCTGTATGTATCAATTGAACATATGCATACATATTTATATTTAATAATAATTAGGTATATTATGGAAACTAACAACAATATGAAATCTATCGTTATCGTATTTATTAAATAATTGTTTAAACGTCTTAAGCATAAAAATAATCTTTCACAATCGGCACTGGATACTAGTATAGTAATACCTATTAAAAATAATTGATATGCTCTGGGAAATGCAAATTTACATTTTTCCACCATTTCCACCAACTGCATTTTCTATTGCTTCTCTCATCTAAAAGACGAAGAAAGTATTGTAACAGCGAAACAATCACCTTCCGAAATTGCTTCATATCTTCGCGTTTCAGGGTCCATAGATGATGAAAAATAGGTTTTTTCAATTTCGTCGGTTTGTCTGTCTATCTGTCTGTCTGTTGGCTGTATAAGACATCAACCATTTGTTGGAAGAAAATGATATTTTGCATGCGGCCTACCCTTGACGAAAAAGGGCGCATTTTGGACCCAAAATATACAGGGCGAATACCTTAAGAAATGTAATTTTTGTTTTACTTCCCTCGTTTAATAGACGAAGCAAGTATTGTAATAGCGAAAAAATCGCCTCCAGATATTTCTTCTTTACGTTTCCGGGTCCTTAGATGACGAGAAACATGCTTTCTTAATTGTCTGTCTTTCTGTCTGTCTGTTGGCGGTAACACTCAAAAACTATTTTTTGAATCAAGACGATATTTTGCATACTCATTATATATCTATCTTGCGTAAAACCGAGAACATTTCAGACAAATATATACAGGGTGGGCACTTTAAAATAATAAAATGTTGCTTATTTTTTATTTGTCTGAGAAATAGATAAAAGTAGCAATTTACACATAATTTAGGATTTATTCTTGACAAAAATGGAACCTAATAGATACAGCGTAAATGCTGTAAAGCAGAAAAAGGGGTCAACGAAAAATGCGTTTTATTTAAGGCAGCTGCGCCGCACGGACGCGAGGAGTACTCCGTGTCGCACGTAAGGAACGCGCAATGTGCTTCTGAGTAAACCTCTTTACAGATTTTTTGTGTGATATTTTCAAAAGTGTTAGTTTCAACACTTCCACTTGTAAGGGAAGTTCCGTGTAAAGCCATTTATACATCTTTTATTTTTATTCTGAACTTTGTGCTTCATTATAATACTTCGCGAAATTTTAAATTCAGATTTCAATAGTTCTACAATCTACATCTGAATTATAAAGGCAAGAATATTCTTAAAACTTAAAAATGCATCCTTAAAATTAGGGTTAAAGTAAATCAAGCCCATGGCTATGTCTGCGAGATAAAAATGAATTATTTAGTTCACTTAAAATTCGATCAATTGCAGAAATGTATAACTACATATTAAATGAATGTGTTCAGTTTGGTCCTATTCTTCCAAATTTAAATTCTCAGTAAGAACATTATTATTTTTTAAGTTCTTACACGTTTGTTACTTTCATTATATTGCATGAATTTGCTGTTTTGACAGCTGCTTCATAGAGTTAAAATAATCGGAATTTTCCCTTTCTAATGATAATTGCATCTTAGCACTTTCTATACAAAAAAATGTAGCTGACACGTCGAAGTTTTTATTTAACAAAATTCACCTCGTATGTATCAATAAATGCTAAACAATCGTCAATTTGGCTTGTACGACCTGTAAAACCAATTTGCTTTAATTCATCTGGTTTATAAATTTATCTTTCTACGACCACTGCTAAAAGTAGGCGTTTTAGCACCAGCTTGTCGAACTAAAAATGACGTATTATACATCAGCGTGCTAAAAGTGAAATCAGCTGGTTCTGAATGTATGTATTTTAAACTGAAAGTGGGATTATAGAGTTATTCTAGTTACGTCTTTTATTAGAGGTAAAGTGTTTTTTTTAATAATTAAAGCATTATGTAATAAATAAAGTAAAATGTGTACTATTATAACCACCTTTGATAACTAACTTTGACAACTACCGGCTGCAGAAACAGTCACCTGCGCCGGTCACGGCCATCTCTTTACTATAACATAAATTATAACTGTCATTAATGCAAACCTTTGTTAAATCGACATTTATGGATTAACAACAGTAAATTTAAGGTAGTAGAAAAAATATTGTAGGCAAACTTGTGCTAAAAGTGTCATTGCACTCGACATGTTATGAAACTCGTTTCATAATTTTCATGTCTCGTGCATAAACATTCACTTTTAGCACTTGTTGCATAAATAGCTATTCTGAGCTTTCATAAATTTAATGAGTATGGTGAAACCTAAATAAAAAACGTACAACTTTTCTAGTAAGGAAAAAATATATGGGTTTTATTTTACACAATTACACGCATCGACTAAATTTAATTTATGACTGAAAATTATATAAAATAGATTGCTTGTGGTTCCTTTTTCCGATATAACGCTAGAACTCCGTTACATTTTTCCAGACACTTGCACCGTCATATACGTATATGCTTGTGCAACACCCAAGTCTATACTGCACTCATACAAAGTGTTTTACCTGACTGAACCCAGACCCTGTAGGTATTAATTGCTTCTGCAGAGAAAACTCAAAAATAACAATTGATATTTGCTCAGTTTTCAAGCCTTTTTTTATTTAAATTGTAAAACGATTTCGATAAATCATCTAGTGTGTGTTAATAATTCCGTTTGTAATTCAGTGGATGATTTATATTTGGTAATGTCGATTACTTAACCTTTTTAAAATTAATTTAACCCAGAGTGAGACAGGGTGGGCTAAAGGGAGGGCCAAGTCAATTTTAGGTAGGTAATGGCCCACCCTTCCCATCCCTAGCGACTCCACCGCTTTAACTTGCATTTTTCTACAAATATTAATTTCAAAGTTAGGCTCGCTTTCAATCCAGCTCAATGTGTTGGCAGTCGAATACTGTACTTGCATACGTTTGATTACTATCAAATTGTTTCATACTTACTTCGTATTGTATTTATTTGTGCCAGTGAAGCTTCAGGTGAAGTTCTCAATCGGCAATCGCGTAGCGTTATGTTGGTTGTTTCTTCATTTATGTACACGTAGACGTCTAAGTATTATTAAATCACCGTTTATTTTTTACTTTGTGTTTTATTTATTTACGTATCAGTAAAGCAACAATCCAAAAAGGTACTTCAATATTAACAATCGATGACGACCATGGCATGGTTCTAGTTTTCAACTTAACAGAGTAGAACTATTTTAAATACTTTTATAATTATTTGCTACTTTATTACACGTGTACATTATTTCCTATGAAACCCCAATATTTTCTAAACAATGCAATACTATACCCGTATATAGTGAATCCAGATAAAAACGCGTGAGAAAGACATCCTGTGTGTTTAGATAGATATTGTGCGTGTTAAATTAAATAGATTTTCATTTAAACGTTTTCATCCAGGTCTATAGTGAAATTATTTATACACACTTTAAGGTTTGCCACTTCGTATAGACCTATAGGCCGTAATGACACCGAAAGTGATGGCAATAGCCGCATTCAGCGCATTCGAATTAAAGAGCAATAGGGACGCGTCTCCTCTACGATCATGTTTGAAACCTAATGGTTCATTTAATGGCCGTACTGATATAACGTAACAACAATGCAACTATTTTATAGATTTTTTAGTTTTAAACTAATTATTATTGTAACTGGAAACTACATTCTCATAATTACTATGGTTTAGCATCCGGCGGCAAAATCAACGTCGATAGCGAAAACGGCGTATTTGTTAGAAACGTGCCCCAGAAACGTTTAGAACGTACTTAGTAAAAACAGAGACAAAGGCCACATTAATTAAAACATTATCTCTCAGCGGAGGTGCGCTCCGCTCCTTAGAAATGACGGCACGAAATTTACTAAGTGGTCTGTTAGTATTGTGTCAACGCAGTTACTCGTTTGGCCGCCAGAGTGCACGATTTATCGCTCAATAAATTACGGCGGCGCTCCTTGTCTAACACACTCGTCGCGATGCTCACTGGGCGGTATCTCTCAACAGCCGTGCCGTATACAAATCATGTCGTTATCTGCTCACACACCGTTACATTGTCGCCAACTTCTACTATAATCACTTTGATGGATGTTTATTTATTGACACGATTGCTACTGCTCACTAATAAGTCTTAGCCTCCCGCCGCGTTGCCGCTCCAATTAGCTAATTTCGCTACTACGCTAACCGATGCTTCAATTTTTAATAGAATTACAGTTTGTCTAGATGTTTCCGTGTGACGGCATTCGCTACCAACTTTAAATTGCAACGCTCAATTATATCGTCCCACGGCAGAGCATGCAGGGTACGAAATTATTCATTGATTAAAACACTTCTGCCTGGAACATAACTGTTGGTAATTGGAGAAGGAGATAGAGGGATAGAGCGCTGTAAATAATAAGCTTTCTTTGAAGGCGCCTTGGATGTCTACCAGCTTCCCATTGTGGTGGGGAAGCTGCTGTCGCATCTTCGTCTGGGATTAATAGCATTATCTCATTAGCAATTAAATATTGATTAACGATTAAAGCTGGTGACTTGTAAAACCAAAACGGTAGAACATCTTGTGTGCATGTACAAAAGGAGAATGGCATATAACACATCATACCTTCAACTATTATTTATTATTAGCTATAAAAATAAATAATGCAGCAACAATAAATATTTTAGTTAGTAAAACGTATTTGTTTCATACTCATTTAGGTTTATATTCACCCCTGCTGCTACCAATAGCAATATTAGAAAAGATATTGAACCAATTTGATGAACTCCCCTCGCAAGACAATTGAACAATCCCGCAGTAATTGGTAAACCCCGTACGTAACCGTTACAATCGCACGGCCGTTTTAGATATCACGCTATAAAGCAAAACATCTATACGTACATAGACACTCATTACGATGGAATTATCACTTATCACCTACAGCAGTTGCTTATGTTATATATCCATGATTAAAGATATGGAAGCCTGAAAAACCTGCCGAAAAAGATACCTCCTATTGAACCAGAGAAGCTGTCCCTAAAGAGACTCAAACCACATTTGAAGATCGCAATATTATACCAGAATCACAGGTAGGCTTTCGCGAGTAACATACGACTATAGAACAGATTCATCGTGTAGTTGAGCAAATCATCAATAGTTGAATGTAGGCTTTAACGGCCCTTGCCCATAATGCTAAGGTCTTCTGGGTTATGCCGCGGTCTTCGATTTAAACTTGACGTTTTTCTGATCATCCCGCCAGCTTCTTCAGAAGTTTTCCAAATGCCCTTTCTAAGACTTCTACAGTCTTTCGAAAACTTCTGAAGAAGCCGACAGCATGATTAGTGAACGTCTTGTTTAAAACCAAATCACCTATACTTTGAAAGTAAAAAATGTTGTTCAGCTACCTGCTTGCCTGCAACATTATACCAGGTTCTTCAGTCCTAACAATTAACGGATTCTTCATGGTTACGCACCAAGAATAAGTTACTAAACCTTTTGCAATTCAGTCTGGTGTGCCTCCAAGGTAGTGCTCTCTGCCAGATCCCAACATATCACTCTCACTTTTCAGAAAGAAACATATGCAAGTGTCCTTTTCAACGGACTAAAACTTCTTAAACTCAGTGCAAAACACCTTGGCAAGACGGCTCAACTGGAAGTAGCAAATTAAAATAAAAAAACATCTTCACTGGAAATGTTCTATATTGTTGTGGCTTCAAAAGCTTATGTTCAACAAGCAGATAACTTAGAGTAGGTACTTTGCTGCAAGTATTGACAAGGGTGGTTTTGGGACATGGGAAATTTAATCTAGAACTCCGAATATTATGAAAGTGATTGCACCATTAAACTTCATATGGTGGAATAGTAATATATGCATATTTTCATTAAAATAAATGGTCGAACAATGGTAGAAGGAAGAAGTTAAAAGATATATATCTTATAAAAGATGCGTGTTACCTATTCTTTCAAAATATTGCAGCCATCATATACGACTTCATTCCCGACTTCTTCAACTTTCTACGTATTTTACCTTATAATAGAAAATGGTGCAGAGGTAGTTCTTACTCTGACGTGGTCGGAATATTTCAATTTACTGTATTTAATTGTGTTTAGCATTTGTTTTTAAATATTTGCGCAACTCTTGGCTTTTATCGTTTCATCTGTTATATGTTGTAATCATGAAGTCCTCAGAATGTGACAACTATTAACAATAGAAAGTTACTCAAATTATACTAATATTGGAGCTTGGAAAACCTGAAGAAAAAGTTACCTTCTATTGAACAAGAGAAGTTGTTCCTAAAGAGATTCAAACCACACTTGAAGATCCTTGTTAAAAGAGAATATCGGATTAGACCGCGTAGTCTTTGTAGATTAATGCCCAAAATTTTCTGGTTTAATCTGGCTTGCACCTTGTGAACTCGAGCAAGAATCCACGCGATGGCTATGCTCTTTGGTGGCTCGTATAGCCACCGCGTGGATCCTTGCTCGAGTTCACAAGGCGCAAGGCAAATTAAACCAGACAATGCTGGACGGTCATCTACAAAGACTACGCTGTCGAAGCCGAATTTCCTTTTTAACAAGAATAATTCGAGTACCTGCGAAAGCCCCAAAATAATATATCACACTTGAAGGTCTCAATATTATACAAGAATCACAGATACGCATTCGCGAGTAATATACGACTGTAGAATAGATTCATGGTGTAGTCGCGCAAATCATCAATAGTTGAATGCTTTCATAACCGTTGACCATAATGGTAAGGTCTTCTGGGTTATAACGTGGTCGTCGATTTAAACCTGACGTTTTTCTAATCATACTGTCAGGTTCTTCAGAAGTTTTCTAAAGACTTGTTTTCAGAGTTTTAAAGTATTTTAAAAACTTTTGAAAAAGCTGACAGCATTATCAGTGAAACGTCTGGTTTAAATCGACCACCACGGTATAACCCGGAAGACCTTACCAAATCACCAATACTTTCAAAGTAAAAAATGTTGTTCAGGTTCTTCGGTCCTAATAACTAACAGATTCTTCATGGTTAGGAATCTAGAAGAAGTTGCTATAGTATATTGTATGTTAAGAGCTGAAAGTGCATTTTTGCCGCTTGCGCATGAATATTGTTGGTTGAAGCCTAGCCGAAACCAGAAATCGTGCAAAAGCAGAGAGAGCACTTTAAGTTCGAAATATACATACCATTTTTTCGACGACTGAACATATTATTAAGGCGAAAATAGTCATATTATTTCATTTAATATAAATATTAATTAACCATGAATTTAAAATTACTTCTGTAGTCTATGCCATGTGACGCGATTATTTAAATAAATGACGAGCGTTGTCGAGGAAACGTCCTGACGCTCGGCGAGCGGTAAAGTAGTGAAAACGCTCGCTCAGCGGCGAATGTTAACTTTCTGTTGTCAAATGACAGCTAGAAAAATTTACTACTATGTCAGTTGTCAAATAGTATATTAAAATACAAGTTGCAGAAGGCATCTATTCAAGCACGAATTTAAAATTCCAAAACGAGTCGCGACCTTCTGCAACGAGTGTTTTATACTTTTTTTCTATTTTGCCGCGTTATACCATTTTATAAATTAAAAAATAAAAATGTTTTCTATTTTGAAGTTATATGACGTCATTTGAGTGCTAGAATAACTCCATTCTAGCACTCACGTCATTCGGGTGCTAGTATGGAGTTATTCTAAACGCAAAATAGAAAAAAAATCTTTTGCAATTGAGTCTGCTGTGCCCCAACGAGGGTGTTCTCTGCCAGATCCCAACATAGCACCCTTACCTTTCAGAAAGAAACATATGCAAGTGTGTTCCTCAACGGACTAAAATTTCTCAAACTCACAGTGCAAAATACCTTGGCAAGCATCTGGACAGACGGCTCAACTGGAAAGAGCAACTTATTATGAAAAAAGAAACAGCTTCTCTAGAAATCTTCTATATTGTTGTGGTTAATCGAAATCTAAAAAATTGTCCCAAAGCCAGTCTGAACTTATGGTGTGCAGTTAGTGCTTCGGCTATTAAAAGATTGCAACAACTTAAATCCAAAACGCTATAATCGCAGTTATTGACGTGCCATAGTTTGTTGGCAATCAGACTATTTACAACGATTTGAATGTTTCAAACTTCTTTCAAGACACTTAATATACGAGTGCAAAGTATTTCTAACTCATCGAACACCACACTGATACCCTCGCTATTAACAGTAAGAAACATATCACCTAAAACGATACAACCCCTTAGACATTAGAAATAGATGTTAAGGCATATAATTAACCCTGTATCCAAATACCATATAATAAACTA
Source organism: Agriotes lineatus (assembly GCA_940337035.1). Lineage (NCBI taxonomy): Eukaryota > Metazoa > Arthropoda > Insecta > Coleoptera > Elateridae > Agriotes > Agriotes lineatus. Next base: position 85,234,030 of record OW679202.1, read on the forward strand.
GTTCAACAGTACCTAAAGATACGAAACGGTAATCTTTCTTTCATCAAACCAGTTTTTACAACATACACTTCTTGTCAGGAGGAATTACAAAAATAACGACGTTAAAAAAAAGAAAGCAGCAAGAAATCAGCAGTTAAATTATATAGAATAAAAAACAGCTGTCGGTGTCGGTAATCTCCCTATTTACTGAATTGGCTTAAAATGAGTGGGGCTTTGTCATGTTTCTATACCATTTACTGGTTAAGTTTTATTTTTTAGAACATTTATTGTGCATATGTTGGTTCGCATTTACATCAAGGGTAAAGCCTGAGGTATGTGCAAATTGCCACTTTTATCTATTCCTCAGTTATAGCAAAATATTTTTTTTAAGGTGCTCACTCTGTATATATTTTCCGAAATTTTTTCGGTTTTATGCCAGGTAGATGTATAATCTGCATGCAAAATATCGTCTGCCTCCAACAAATAGTTTTTGAGTTATTCTTCCAACAAACAGACAGACAGGCAGGCAAACGGAAGAAGTTAGAAGATATTCTTCTATTATTTCTCTGATCACTATCGTCAAACTACACGGCCGAAGTATCTTATAAAGGATGCGTGCTACCTATTCTTTCATAATACTGCAGCCACCATATACGACTTGATTCCCGAATTCTTCAACTTTCTACGTATTTTACCTTATACTATAAATTGGAGCAGAGGTAGTTCTTATTCTGACGTAATCGGGATATTCAATTTACTATGTTTAATTGTGTTTAGCATTTGTTTTGAAATCTTTGCACAACCCTGGGCTTTTACCGTGTGATCACACTTGAAAATTTCAATATTATACTAGAATCCCAGGTTGGCTTTTGCTAATAATATACTATCATAGAACAGATTCATCGTGTAGTCGAACAAATCATCAATAGTTGAATGCAAGCTTCCACTGCCGTTGCCCATAATGGTAAGGTCTTCCGGGTTATGCCGTTGTCGTCCATTTAAACTTGACATTTTGCAGATCATACTGTCAGCTTCTGCAGAAGTTTTATAAAGACTTCTTCTAAGACTGCTAAAGTTTTTAGAAAACTTCTGAAGAAGCTGGCAGCAGCATGTTCAGTGAAACGTCCAGTTTAAGTCGACGATCATGGAATAACCCGGAACACCTTACCAAATTACTAATTCTTTGAAAGTAAAAAATGTTATTCAGCTACCTGCCTGCCTACAACATTATACCAGGTTATTCAGTCCTAATAACTAATAGATTTTTTATGGTTACGCCCCAAAGAGAAATTACTAAACCTTGTGCGATGCAGTCTGGTGTGCCCCCAGGGGAGTGTTCTCTGCCAGATCCCAACATATTACCCTCACTTTTCAGAAAGAAACATATACAAGTGTCTTTCTCAACGGAGTAAAACTTCCCAAACTCACAGTGCAAAACATCTTGGCAATCATTTCAACAGACAGCTCAACTGTAAGCAACAAATTATGATGAAAGAAAAATACCTTCGCTGGAAATCTCTTATATTGTTGTCGCTTAAAGATGCTTATGTTCAACAAGCAGATAACTTAAAGTGACTTGGTGCAAGTACTGACAAGGGTGATTTTGGATCATGTGAAATTAAATCTAGAACTCCAAATGTTATGAAAGTAATTGGACCGTTAAACTTCATATGGTGGAATAGTAAGGTATACATATCTTCTATTTAAAAAAGTGGTCGAGCAATGGTTGATTCCATATTTTGCTTCAGCTGTAAAGTACGGACCATCCAGGAAGAAGTTAGAAGATATTCTTCTACTATTTCTTCGAACACTGTCGTCAAACTAACCGGCCGAAGTATCTTATAAAAGATGCGTGCTACCTATTTTTTCAAAATATTGCAGCCACCATATACGACTTCATTTCTGACTTCTTCAACTTTCTACGTATTTTACCTTAGAATATAAATTGGAGCAGATGTAGTTCTTATTCTGACATTATCGGAATATTTTAATTTACTATGTTTAATTGTGTTTAGCATTTTTTGTTCATATTTGCACAACTCTTGGTCGTTATAGTTTCATCTATTATGTGTTGTAATCATGAAATCTTCAGGATGTGACAACGTCTTGGTGTCGGCAGCATTTAGTTCCAAGTCATATCTTTATTATTCCAAGGTTATTCATCATCGGTTTCCTTTCTTCAAGACCTGATCTACCTCAGATTGTTAGCTTTTGTTAGTATCAGTAGTATCTTATTTACACTTTACAAAACATAGGTACGCAGACAATAATAGTGCAAATGCTCTGGAGCAACATGTGAAGTACAGATAAAAAAGATATTGTTTAAGCTGTGAATTTAGATTGAGTGTTCGGGTTTGTTAATTTTTCATAGCCACTTAAGTTTAATTATTAATTTTATTTGTTAATTGAATGTATTTACGTAAACATACCGAATAGAAAATGTTGTTTTATATACCCCCAAAGAATAAATAAACGTATCAGTACAGTTTCAAACCAACGAAATTTATGTATTTCCTGAGATCTTCACAATTCTAGGCAAAAACATTTACTGTCAATGTGTTAATTTTCCGAAGCTACCAGATCAAGATTTTCCGCGTCTGGGTGATCTTTACTATCAAGGACAAATGAAACTGAATGTTATTCCTGGTAATCCTCTTCAAATTTAACATAATTATCTACCACACACAATTAATATTCTTCTAATTACTGCATACATAAGATATTTATGATTATGGTTGAGAATTTGTATAGAGATCGGATGGTTTTTTTTAGAATATAGTAAGCATATTTTTGCAATTTTTTGAATGAGAACTTTTATCTATCCAAATGCAAAAGATTTTATTGTTCTTTTATGTAATATGTACTAATATTAGTATATTTTTGAAAAAAAAAGTTTCTGATAGTAGGCAAGTGATCGAGTGCATAAATGATTAAACCTCATTAGAGAAATGCATCTTTAATTATTTGTAAAGTGTCACTAGAGCAATAATACTGGAATTTCTAGTATTTTCATATTTGAATTATAATTACCTCATGGTATGAAAAACGCTGTCGATATGCTAAATTAAAGCCACGATAAGAGGATGAATATTAGTATAAATAAAAAATGTAATCCAATTTTAGATTGCATTAATTGGGTATTTAAAATAGAATATTAACAATCAGCACCATCAAAGGGGGTTTTATTACAATAGCCCTATTACCGGAACTAAATGTAACTGTAGTGCTTTTGACACATGTTAATTAGTACTAGTTTATGATAAAAGGGAAGTGCTCTGACAATCATTAACAAATTGACAGGTATTTAGTCTACTAAAGAGTTTATTTTGAAAACAGAACAAAATGCGCTTGTAAAATCGTAGGCATGTTAATGGGAGTGTATAACAATACTCCAGATTAGATATATACAGCCCATGTCTAACTACCAGGTTACCAAACGCATTAGCCTATATTTAGAGAGACGTAAAACATCTGTTAGCAACGTTGCGTTTCCCACACGCTGATTTGAATTACCTATTTCTTGATTCCATGGGTTTATGCCAGTCGCAAGACGATTACTGTATTTCTTAACAAGTGCCGTATTGAGGCTCCAATAAACGATTTAAATATAACCTACCCCTCACAATTTGGGTATCCGTTTCTCTACCATACTAGGTACATTTTCATGTGCTTTTAAGTACACCACCAAATATCAAACTCAAACCTTTTACTTTGTGCAAAAATAGCAGATTACTCAATTAATAAAATCATTATAAAAATATGGTATGCAAATTTTATAAAACCTTAAAATAAGTCCGAAAGTCCTAAAACGGGGGTACGTACTACTAACCTGCTCGAATTGAACTCGTCTTCAAAGCACACATTTTATTGAAAGGTTTTCGCAGGACCGTTATAAAGTGCGTACGAATCAGGGGCTGGAATCGGAACGTAACCGAAAACCGAAAAAACCGCAAGCTTATCTGGACCTTAATTGAAACGAAAACCGAAATTGGCGATGCTGTTAATCCACTGAAAACCGCAATCCTGACGGATTGTTCGGTTTTCCCCAAGGTAAGTTTGCTGAAAATTGAAATATGGTTAGTCAATGAATTAAAAGGTGACCGTACAAAAAGAATTGGATTAAGGGGGTTTCGGTAAATTTTTAGTGATTTTAAAAGTCATTTCTAAAAGGACTTATTGCTTTAAAATACCAATATTAGTCCAATACATCGTTTATGTATCAGTAGTGCGACGTTTATATATATTTACGGAACCTGTATTGCTACAATTTTGATATAGCTAAGATTAATAAATGAGAAAAAGATACCCTCGTGGCCCTCAAGCAGAAAGTTGGTATTTAACACATCTATATACATAAAAAAAATTTACGACGATTTATAGAAATTATAGAACAATCGCATTAATCCCACACTGCAGTAAGGTACTACTTACCATGTAAATGGAAGATTGAAAACATATCGTTTGTCCCAAATATGGGATAAAAGGAGAGGGTTCATGCCTGGTAAAGAAACATGTGAGCAATTTAAAACATCTGACACCGCGTTGAAAAGGCCAAGGAACTATCAAGATGTAACTTTCCTACGTGGATGACCACAAGGCTTTTCACTTGGTGAAAATATTAACTAAAATTGGCATCCCCTCACACTTGGTCAAACTCATTCAAAACTTAAGTGAAAACAATAAATCAAGAATTAGAGTTAAGAGCACATACTCAAAGCATTTCGCAGCCAAAGCATTTCGCAGCCAAAGCAGAGATGCGACAAGGATGCATTCTCTTTGCTACTGTTTAATATGTATAAGGAATACATAATCCGAATGATTCTTAAAGAATAGAAGCGAGTAACCAAGAAAGGTATATGAACAATATCAGGTATAGAGAGATAGAACAACTCCAAGGAGCACCAAAAATAAAGGCTGCTACATACGTTATTATTTTCGATAGCAGCTTATGTGACTGAAACATCGACAATTAGAAAGGTAGATAAGACGAAAATTGACGTTTTAGAAAGGTTAATGCATACATGAATGCTGCGCCACAGAACCAACATATCGTATTAGAAGACCTTAGCATTAAACAAAGGTTGCAACATTATCATAGTTAACTCATATCTGAGATAGTTTGGCCATAACACTCGACGCAATAACGACACCAACACGTTACCTAATACTACAAAAAAGGGTTAAAATGTGTAGACCAGGAGGCAGAAGTCATACAATTTGCCCAAGATAAAAAACAATAGTCTATAGATATTGGCCGTCAATTCGACTATATCGCTTATATGGTCACCACGCCCCTTCGAGAGGCAAAAGAAACGAAGGGGGAGATATAAACAAGTTTAGTTCAAGGAGAATTCAATTCAATGAATGGCTTTTTAATTCATTAAAGTCATTAAATGGCGCAGAACTGGTTGAACATCAGAACCATAACATCACAGGGCTGAAAAGAGAATTCATGAAGAAGACCGAGAACAAAAAGTTTCAGAACATATAAAAAAGCAAGAAGACCAAAGTATACTTACACTATACACATTTAACCACAAAACTTCGATGCAAAAAATATGTAGCCTAACAGTATAAGTACGGCCTGCAGGACTCCATTCGAATCAAGTCCTTGTTTCTTTTATTTTTTAGTTGGCTTTTTTACTAATTTTGTGCAGACGTCTTGTACAACCATAGCTTCACCACAATCTTTTTCTGTTCTTGTATGTTTTCGCTCTTTTTGTCGATTTTATAACCCCTAGTCGCATCATTTGATTTGGATCTTCTGCATTATGATGTCGTGCAGCTTTACCTTCGATATTTTCCTGGGTATTCGCGATTCCGCTTCTTATTCTTGGGCCCTTTAAATACTTTCTTGAAGTCATCGTACCAGCGCCAGGGTGGCCGTTTTTTAACTCTTTTGTGTTCATATGGTCTCCACTTAATTATTTTGGGATTCCATATGAACAAGCTTCTGGATACATGATCTGTATAAGTGCATTTCATTCGGGCGACTTTAGCTCCTACATCTGTTACTTTAGTTATGGTTCTGATTCTTTAGTCTCTTGCTTTTTTCTTCGCCCGTTGAGCTACCTTTATTGATTCGATGTTTCCTTTCGGTTTCATATGTCATCGGTGGTAAAATGCACTGATTGAACACTTTAGTTTTGAGACGTTCAGCTATTTCGACAGTTTTTAAGATGTCCCTTTTCCAAAGACCCATCTTGCTCGTATTCTCTTTCTTGTTTCTTCTTTCTCACTGTTTCTTCCTGGTTCTATCCACAGTCTCAGATTTTTCAATGGGTGCTCCTTCAGCATTGTATTTCTGGTCCGGGATACATTACTTTGGTTTTGATTAAATCCATACTTTTTCCTACTTGTTCCGATTCCGTTTTAGGACAGATAATCGTAATCTCTTTTAGCTCTTCACTGCTCTGTCATATAAGGACAATATCGTCCGCATAAGGTAGATTGGTTAATCGTTCCCCGTCCAGGTTTAATTCCTTTTCATTCCAGTTGATTTTTTTCAATATATCTTCAATCCCCAAAGTGAAGAGTTTCAGGGAGAGTGCGTCACCTTGCGTTACTTCTACTTTAAGTGGGATTTGCTTAGTCTTGCCATCTAAAATATAAGTTTCCGTTGATTTAGATGTTAAATATATATATATAGATGTTGAATTGTAGTCAATTCTGCTGCTTGCCAATTCCTTTTTATTCTAGTTGAATTTTCCAATATACCTTCAAGCCCCAAAGTGAAGAGTTTCGGGAGAATGTGTCACCTTGCGTTACTTCTACTTTAAGTGGGATTTGTTTAGTTATACTATCTAAAATATGGGTTGCACTTGATTATGTTGGATATATCTGTAGTTAATTCGGTTGGTTGTAAATTTCCGGTATATAGTTCACTATTCTATACCGTCGAATGTTTGTTGGTAATCTACAAACGCGAGGTGTAATGAGAATTCACAATCAGTCGATCTTTAATTCAATATTCATTGGTAACAGGTGGTCCCTGGTGCTCTATTCTTTCCTGAATCGCGCTTTCTTTTGTGACTGGTATTCGTCTAATTTTCTTATCGGTCTGTTATCGATATCAGCTTGTCTGGCTCTTCTTCAGATCCTAAGTTTTGTATTCTTTCTGTTGTTTTGTTCTCGTTGTTTCTTTCTGGTGTTATTTTAGATTCATATAGATCTATGTAGATCTGTTTAAGATATTTCAATCCTTTGTTTTTCTCTACCACTTCTTTAATTTTCCTTTCTTGCATTTGTAGTTAATGCTCTATAAGATATTTTTTTAATACTTTATGTATTTTAAAAAAAATCTACTGTTGTTATTTTGTATTCTTTTGCTAGCTATCTTCGGGTTTTCATCAAAGTCTTAGTTTCTTCATTTACGTATCTTAGGCGGTATCAACTTATTTAGCTCTTTAAATGACGCAGCTCTTGTTCTTGTTAATTTTTAATTTTTTTCGAGTCCACTAGCATGAGATATCTCTTATTAATCTTACTCTATCGTGTGTTCCAAAAAAAAAAAACCATTTAGGGTAGACCTTGGAAAGAAAGATAGAAAATCTAGTCATTTCTTAACTTAAGTCTGTAGGTGAATGTCAGACTGCAATTTGTTTACGAAAACATCTGTCACTGTGACAGGTAAAAGTTTATACACTGCATGCAGTTTAATTGTATCAAGCAAAAAGAAAAATAAGATGACGTGTACACAACGTCAACGAGTGTAATAATCATAACGGTCAATAAAAATTGTTTTTGTAAAGTGTTTTGTATATTTTTAGGAAAATAATTCAAGGTCAAGATGTAATTTATTTCTCTCTGACTCGGTAGTTCATTTGCATCAATGGGTATATCTCAAGTTACGGCAAACTTCAATTTGGTCATGGCATGCTGTGAATGAGTTTTTTTTTTGAACACACGATATATCTTATTATCATATACTTCCTCCAATCTTTATTCATCCTTCTTATCCAAATATCGAAATCCTATTCCTTTCATTCAACCGACGCCATTAAAGAATATATTCTAAAAATTAATGTAAAACAGTTCACATCACAATGAGATACTAATTGAATCCTTGCTGTATATTCGTTTGTAGAATTCGTCCTCTACGTTTTAATATTTAGAATTTCGTAGCGAGTAATACAAATAATATTGTGAATTTTATGTTTAGCTCCATATCTGATTAACGTTCTAATGGAAAATGAAAATATTGTTTTCCATACAACATATTTAATAGAATTTCATAGATTAAGTAATATCATATATCTCATATAATGTGGGGTGTTGAAAAAAAAGGGTAAAATATTCCACATATTTATATATCTCATCAATACAAACAAAAAAGTCTCAATAAACATGAGTCCGGAAACGCTTCATTTCCGAGATACAGGGTGTTTAAAGTTTTCAAAAGAAATTGGGCGATTTTAATAAAATTTTTATAGTTTGTTTATAACTTTATGAGGTATCTTTTGGACATATTACAGTTGATCCAGTACTTCCCGAGGCGTGCCCATGGGGCATGTCGATTAGTTTTTCTTACAAAAAATAGCGCCCAATAAATTTTTTGCAAATTTCATATATTTCTTTAATATAGCAACTAAAAATGCAACTTTTTTGTCTCTAGAATTTTTTTCGTATCTCGCTTCGTTTTCAAGAAAAAATAAAACCCATATTTTTGCACCCTTCTGAACCTATTAAGACAAAACTAACTGCTCCAGTATCTCAAAAACCCATCAGCCGATTTTAGTGAAACTTTTAAGGTTTCTTGATGTTATTAAGAATCGTGTTTTGGCGTACTTAGATTTGAATTATTTATTCCAGGAGCGACCGGGATTTTTTTTGAAAGCTTTAAACCTGTATCTCGGAAATGAAGCGTTTCCGGATCCATGTTTATTAAGACTTTTTTGTTTGTATTGATGAGATGTAGAATTGGGTAAAATATTTCCCCTTTTTTTCAACACCCCGTATAACATGAAACGTTTAGTGTAAAAGAATACGAGGGGTATAATTGCATGAAGAATTTTTTTCCCATCAAAATAAAAATATATATATATTATATAGAAATACTTATTCCATTTTAAAAATTTACAATTTGTATAAATTGAGATAATAATTAGTAACATCTACAAAAAAATAAGAGACTAATTTAAATAAATATATCTGACAGCTACTTGCAAATTAAAGAATGTTTGAAAGGGATATCAAAAAATTGGAGTCAGACAGCTGTAGGGAGATATAGGATTCGATACAGTTAACCACAACAAACATATACATACACTTAGCTGTACTAGGATATGACACAATATCTGTGTGCGTAGCAATATTATAGTACTTCTCCAATGATATATTTATGTAGTTCCAAGGCGACATTTGATGTCATGATCGCTAAGGAGATTAATTAAAATACGCTGAACACCACAGGAGAAGGAAACAAATGTTTGAAATGCAAAAAAGAACTCAGACGACCAATTTTAACGACGCCTGGAAATATTGATGCTGTGCACCTGATATTGGCAGATAGCCGATATGAGCTGAAATACATTGTATTTAGAGGCTGTGGGCCTTTTCTATGAACGTGATTAAGTAACAAATATTACGAAAATCGATTCCGAAATATCTGAACGTGGTTAACCCTTAAGTAGGCGCGTGCCATTTTGTTGCATAAGTAGGCGCGTGGGGGTCATGCTGACCCCCACCCATCAAATGGGGTCAGTAAATCAGTTTGAACTTTTTTTTCTTCTAAGCTTTCGTTTTATGTAATATGGAAGTATATACTGACTGATTATATGTATTCTAATCGAAAAAGATTGATAAGAAAGAAATATATTAGCTTAAAAGTTTTTATTGTGATTTTCACCTTTGAAGATGTAATGAGTTTTTGAAATCAAAATAAAATACGGTTTTGTTACAACAGCTAACATTTTATTTTTATTAATTGGTTATTAACATTACACTTTGGCTGAAATCAGCTACATTAAAAAAAAGTATATATATTAAGAAAAATATATGTAAAGCAGCATTGGTAAAAACTGTAACGTTAGAAGGCGCGTGGGGGTCAAGCCAGCCCAGCTGCAAAACAGATGTAATAATATCCAACAGTTTACGATTTTTTTCGTTTTATTTTCTAAGAAATGCATTGCTGAATGTGTTTTAGGAAGGTACTGAAACATTCCTTGATTTAATGCAAAAAACCTGCAAGTTATCAGCAAATTTACATCAGTGGGGGTCAGCCTAACCCCCACGCGCCCACTTACGGGTTAAACTACTATTTCAGAGACAATTAATGCTAATATTGTGCAGGAAGTTCAAAGTTGTTTGCACGAAATCGTAACTGTAGATGGAGCTTCGTTTTGAAACCAACCAACAGTCGCTGGAGTGCGAAAATTATAGAAGAAAGTTCACAGACAAAAATACATTTTAAATCAGTATTTTAAGATGAAATGGGTTTTAAGAACGCACGCTTTGGAGAAGGTGGAAGTAAAAATAGTAAATACAAAACAGGATTCAAATTTTTCAGGTTGGTTGCTAAAATGTGTGAATTGTCAAGAGGTTTTATTTGATTTTATGACAATTATTGAATCGTATATTAGCTTCAATTTTTATACACGTTTTTATTTATATTGTATTACTAGGAAAAACTTGCCACTGTTAATCCATAAGAATGTGGTGTACTATACAAAAATGAAGTGTTTAGTAAAAAAATATTTTCTATATTTGCATAACTACACTAAAAGCGAATTTTCAAATGTATTAGGAAAATAACAGTTCAGGAAGTGATGGTACGTATACAGGTGGAATTAATAAAATATAGTGGTCATCGATTACAAGATAAATGGTAGGAATTTGGGAAACGAACAAATTGTCAGGTCAATAAGAGCAAGCCATTATATATCCCCTTTTTTTAAGAAAGTTGATTATCCGAATTTTGGGAATTATAGGCCGCTACCAGCAAATATAATAAATGATATGACTGATTAAAGTAGCAGAATAGTTCTAGGAGAATACCGCAGCGTATTCTGACCAAATAGATCAGCAACGAAGTAAATCCAGAAACGTGCTGGAGAAAATATGAGACTATTAGGATCGTTTTGGACTTACCGTTTCGAACTCCTCGTTGGCTTTTGGATGCACTCACCAGAGATAGCCGCATGATTGGTATGATTGTGTTATATACTGTTACACGTATACACGTAAATTATCGTCAATTTTGGCATGTGTTTCAGCAAATAAGTTGTATGTTGTGAAATAAGCTTTGGGGCACACGGCCGTTCGAAGTGCCGTAGCGCATCGTCAGCGGACTGCACCACTGTATCGATATTATTTTCCCTTCTGAAATTCTATCGCCAAGCCCATTCGCTAGCTTTACTGAAAATGTGCAGGTAGAATTCTTAGGAATTGTTTGGAAACCCTTGTTGTGCCCACAGTTGCAAGGCTAACCCGCTCGAATGTAATACTATGAATATCATCTTAATAGAATGCTTTGAAATTTTCTATATTATTTTCATTTGTAAAGTGCAGTGCAGGGAATCTTTTACGATTGGACCTTCCACTCCATCACAGGCACTGAAAACGCCATAACAGGGCCTAAACAATAACAAAAGCATTTTCCCCGTACCGACTGATTTCAATTTCGCAAGCGAGAGTTGGTTCCTTCAGTATTAGACCCCGCACATGCCACTAGTTAGCCGTGGAAACATTTTAGGAATCTCCAAAAAAGAAGTTCAAAAGTCAAGTTAAAATCAAAGAAAAAACTATACTCAAAACCATTGAATACTAATTGTGTTGATGATCCACGCCACGAACACTATTTAACATAGTGTATTATAATAAGATCAGGGATCATAAGAGATACTAATATTTTTAAGAACCCCTATCTACAGCAAGCGTACGAATTAAAATGAGATAAAACATATGCTTAAGCACAAAAACACTATCTACACAGGTGTGGAACCTTATTGATATGGTAGAGGAGAATCTTAAGAAGACTACTCGGAGTGATACGAGAAAATTGAGGATTGAGGCATTGAACATATACGTAGTTAAGTTTATGAAATCTTTAAGGACACTGCTATAGTAAACACTTAATAAGACTGTCAGAATCCAGAACACCAAAGATATCATCTTGCTGGAGAACCAGATTGTAGAAGAGTTCAAGAGAAGTTAAGGATCTAGCAAAACAAGAGAAGACTCAGTATAGAATGACATTAAAAGCGCTGGGCTTTCAAAGCCTGTAGTTCTAATATTAATAACAATTATTATTATTAAAATCAGTATTAATATTCTCCGAGTAACAAAACATACCTGTGCACCGGGTGTTATTGCTACGAGCACTAGAATTTGTAATCCCTTAGTGTTATTGCCCAATTGAATGATAAAAGACAAAACAGTTCCGTTGCAACTGAAGGATCGTTACAAACTTTACATTATTGCAGTTCGTCGACAGAGCGTTATTAATCACCAACATCGTCGTATTTCACCTGTTAGACTCGCTATTTATGTAAAATTAAATTCTTGTCAAAGTGCAGTTCTGCAACACGACAAAACACAATTGAAACGTATATCATCCTTCTAGTTAATATCACTAATTTGAAATGTAGCATTTGCCGTAACTGGTGTAAAAGAAGTCTAAAATTATTTTTATCGTTTGTAACTAACATGCAGACTCTGTTGAGGTACTTAATAAATAAACGTCATGAGACTTAAAAGCTATTACTGACAGAAACCTTACATTATTTCGCGACAGCAAAGTCACGCCCACTTGCAATTTGCAATTGAGATGAAAAGTAAAGGAGCTAGACTCATTAGTTTTGCAAGAGCATCCAAAAAGCCGAGGCAAGATAATAAAACACTAAACGTTATATAAATGTCGTTAAAGGTCATTAGTTACTTCAATTTCCACTTTCCAATTTTTTGAGAAATTTATTAATGCATGCTTTTAATTAAGTAACAATGAAATAATTCGTGTTGCTAAATATCGGACAATAACAAAGATTGGAGGTAATGTCATAGATTAAAACATAGGCCCTCTTAAACAACTACAGTTATATGGTTTTGCACTAATTAAACACCTCATTTCGCATAATTAATATACCCCAGCACGCACACGTATGCTTAAAATACGTCGAAAAGACGTTGACGTAGTTGAAAAGCCGTTATTCGTTCAAAATTAAACGCTGAATTTTAGTCAAACAGTTAACGTCCTGTTCTCAACCTCAGACGTTGATTTTTAGTAATTCTTTTTACTATTTAGGTAATGATATCGTTTATTAAACGAGTCGGCTACGCCGTTTATTGAGCGTGTTTATGTAACGCCACTATCACGTTGATTTTACAAGCCTTTTAGATAATGTAAAACTTAGATATTATGTTACAAAATACACGAAAATTTAATATTTTCCGTAGTACGTTAAAATAACGTTGATATAAACAACTTTTTAGAGTAGATCCTTAACGTATATATAACGTTGTTACAACAACGTGATAATAACGTATTTGATTACGTTTTGACATCGTTGATTTTAAGTGATTTTTAGACCACCAGTTTACTTGAAACATGGACATAACTTTTACAAAAACATGAAAACTTAACATTTTCCAAACTACGTTAAAATAATGTTGATATAAAAGGCTTTTTAGAGTAGACTCTTAACGTCCATATAATGTTATAACCACGTGATAATAACGTTTTTGTATTGCGTCTTTACGTCGTTGATTTTAAGTGCTTTTTAGTCCACCAGTTTATTTGAAACGTAGCCATGACTTTTATAAAACACGAAAAGTTAAAATTTTCCTCATTACGTTAAAATAACGTTAATATAAAATGCCTTTTGAATCAGTAATCAATTCTTAACGTCGGTATGACTTTGGTAAAACGATGATTACGTTTTTGCATTACGTTTTGCTTGTAGTTGATTGTAAGTGCATTTTAGACCAGCAGTTAATGTTAAACGTTGACATGACGTTCACAAACTCACGTAAGCTGTAGTATTCTCCAAGTTCGACAAGAAATACGTGTGCTCAATGCGCCTATTACGCGTAAAGTCATTGTTCACATAATGGTGCCAACCAATTGAAGCGAGTTACGCCATATGCTAACAAGCCGCTGTTTTCCTTTGTCTGGTGACCTGGAGTCACTGTTTAGGTAGCCATTTGTGTCGCTGATAAAAGTTGCAAATCTGTGAAAAAGAACACGGTGTGTTTATTATTCCAGTTTGACATAAGGCTAGCGGAATATGTTGCATTAGAAGAATATATGGTATGTAGCATGTCCTATGTTCTACTAAGCTTTATTTGTTGGCAAAACAGCTGTCGACTTTAAGTAGAACTTCGCAGTGTTGGAAAAGCTACCCGATCTGTTTTAATATTTCGTTTATCAACTGAAGTCGCCGTTTTATTCTATTGGACTGGCACAATAAGTATTATTCAGAAAAAGGTAACTTCCGTCTGTTGTTAATACTTGACGTAAATCAAATGTCAATTTTGTGTCAAATAAAACGTCATTTCAACGAGTTTAAAGTGTAGTTAAAACGTACCATCCGTATAACGTTAGCACGTAACTGAAAAATGGCTTAATAAAATGTCATTTGTACGTACATTTGCTGTTCAAAACGATGTTACAACGTTAACATATGATTGAAAATTGTGCAACAACATGACGTTCTTAAGACGTCGGCTTGGCAACCAAACGTGAAAAACACGTTAAATAGTCGGCAATAAAGTTGAAACCTTACGTGTTTTGGATCACATTATAACGTCCACAGATAATGGTCTTCTGTGGTCATGACGTGATGTTAAAATACCATCACAGGCAAACGTAGAATCGACCACATAACGTTGAAGAACTGGTTAATTTTCACGACATTTCGACGTTAATATAACGCTTGGTCCAAGGTTATGTTTCACCGTTAGTTCAACGTGTCTGTGCACACCGAGAAACACTAACGCACTATATACTTAACAACTTCGCAAAACATACATAATATACTTCGTTGACAATTTCGCGTACTTTAACAACCATTCAACAACTGACATCCTTAATAAATACTGAATATTCCCTACTATTTTAAATATTAACACATATTTATTTATTCGCTGAAGGGCATAGACATCGAATGAAACTACATAAAACAAGGTTAGTTATATTGCCTTTGGCTTCTCACATATGTTGTAGATTTAGGCCTTCAAAAATTCTCTGACTCGCCCACACCTTGTATTGCGTAATAATGGTGCTACATCTTATTATTAAAAATATTGGTCTTAAGACATCACAATTCTAAAGAAAAAATAATTTGCGATGTAATGCATAGCCCTTATTTGTTCTAAGTCGTAACGGTTTTACTTTCAAACTAATATACTTTTTTTGTTCGTCAAGATGATCCCTTTTTATATGGGCACTATCGTTGGGCAAAGACAATTTTAAAAATATATTTCTTCTATATGTACCTTGTCCTCCAAGAGTGTTGGCGATCAATGATTTGTATTTTATCTACGGCTTTTTGAAACAGAGAGCCGTTGCTGAACTTAAACCAATGTGGAAAATTCTTAAGCCAGGATGCTGTTCTACGGCCACGGCCATGTGTTCCTTCAATTTTCCTTGGATAATGAGTTGCAGTAGATGATATTTCTCTTTGTCTATCATGTAATGGAAGTACTTTCTTCTTTCGATGGTGTTGAGAATTTCTATTTTTGCACATTGCGCCTGTTACTGTCCAGGCTTCCATACCATGCAATACAATGTTGAAGATGTAGCACCACATGATTCGGGTTCGTAGACCTATGTTTAACACCCAGCTGATCAGGACTCCTCATTCTGTGTATCTCCCAATTTTCGTCAATTTGGCATCCGATCAACATGTTCTTGCTGACGAGTAGCCATTTCTCCTTCTAAACGTTTAATTCCAATTTCATGTTGGTACTGGCTTCCCCCGGCGTACTAAGTACTTGTAAATTTTGGTAGAAGGGTGGTTGCTAGCAAAACAGTATCGTCGGCATATTGGATATTGTTTATGACTACTCCATTCGTCAGTACACCGTTGGATAACAACAGCGGTCTGGTCCAACACAAGTTGGTAATAACTTACATCGCAAACAGTTGTTGTATATACTTTCTCCACTTCTTCTCTTTTCTCTACTATTTGCAAGGGTAACTGCGTACTTTCGTGTGCATCTTAGAAACATTCGTACTTTACAATCAGTCGTTCGATTTTTCTGCGAATGCTCCTTCATTGTTTGTCGAATTCATATTCTAATGTCTCTCTGTAGTGCTTTGTATCTACCTTCATCCTTGTTCTTAAATGTTCTCCTTTGATCCACTAGCTCCATAATCCCTTCGGTCATCCACGACTGTTTATTATTTCTGGTTGTTTTTCAATTTTGCAGAATAATAAACATTATTCTCAGGGTTCGAATCTCTGCAAGAATTCATTAACCATAAAAAAATAATAGTTTGGTTGACATTTTCTAATACAAAATTATTTAACCTTTTGAATAACTGAAGTAACTTTAACCACATATTTGAACCTCTGGATGGATGAAATTGGCCCTGAACCAGAGGACGCTGTAGGTGAAAATTAAAAAGTTGGGTTTGCGCATGATGTCTGTCTTGCTCATTTTGAAGAAATGGTCAGCCAGATCTCCCGATTTAGTACTTTGCGACATCTTCATCTGGGATTAGTTAAAGGGAAAAGTTTGCAAAGCTCGCCACCCAAACTTAAGTTCTTTGAGGGGGGGGGGAGGAAATTATTAGAGATAACAGACTTATCACCAATCGGCAGCTAGCGAATGTTGGATAATCGTTCTATAATGGACTAGTATTGTTTAGATCAAAATGTAGGATTGATTGAATACTTGTTATGAATTGCTTTGTTTAATAAAAAGTTCTTATGATAAAAATAGTCATCTAATAGCCAATATGTACTAAACGTACATTATTTCGAAGTAGTGTGACAAGTTATGGAAATTAAAATTTAGAAAGGGATGCATTACCTATTACCCATTATTAAAACATTTGCCAGTTAAACATTTTTTAACATTACATAGTAACACATGATGTGAAATATTTTTCCCTTTTGATTGAAACAATTTCGATTATTTTCTATTGAATACAGAAACAGAAATATGTGTAAATATGTTTTCTAGTGTAAATTGCGTATGTATAAGTGTATGATCTACCATTCGGTATAATTTTTAATTAGTTTCATAAGTTGTTGAAACAATTGGTCAAAGTTAATGAAATTCTAGTTTAAGTTTTCCATTTTGACGAACATATACTTTACTAGTTTTATGTAAGGTTAATCAAACTATTATCCTTACATAAAGGTCATCCTACCTGTCCTCTTCTTCTTTTTCTTTCTTCATTATAGGATTGTTCTTGTTCTTTCCCAATATTGCAGTGACTCCCTTCACCTTCTTGCTGGTCTTCCAGGGGACCGTTTCCCTATCGTAATCTGTCTCTTGCTACCCGAACTATCCAACCTGCAATCATTCTTTGAGTAGATGCAGTTGTTCCATTTTCGCCTTTTAAGTGTAATCTATTCACTTACTATGTATGTTCCACAGTTTTCTTATGTTTTCGATTCGCATTCTACCTCTACGTGTTTTGTCTTGGACGTCTTTATAGCTTGTGGCATTACCTTTTGTTTAAGGTTTCCAAAAATGATTATAGTACATGAAGTCCTTTATAATTAAAAGAGGAGACTTGTTCGATTAGGTCGTCCTGAATTTGTAATTTACATCTTACAGTAGTTCACCCATACTTCCGAATCAATACTATTTATTACTCCATATTCATAAATATCAGCCTGACTACTCCTCATCCGTATCTGTTTCTGAGTGCTATTGAAGTCACTTTCTAATGTCTTTGAGAAATATTCCCAGTAGTTTTCCTTAGTTTTTGTAATATCGTTGTTGACTTTATTTTTTTATATTTATTATAGTTTTCTGTTATTATATTCATATTCTATTCTATGAATGCTCTTTTTTACTTAGCTTTTTGACTTCTCTTGTAAATTCTTATTAGTTTATACTTTTGTGCCCAATTCTTTTTTAGCACCCTTTAACATATTTGTATATAAGTCTAATCAACACTGTTTTTACTATATTCTTATTTCTATATGTACCAGCTGTGCGGATCTTAATTTGTGACTCGTGTAAAAAATGTCAAAATAAGAATAGTAGAAATATAGGCCGGATATCGATTCGTATTCGAGTTCTCAATTTTCATAAATAAAAAAATAGTGTAAGTATTCTATTTTAAAATAAATGCAAAAGTACGTGGGAAAAGCATTAAAATTATTTACCTTTTAACAATTAATAACTTAACATGTAGAGATTTATAACGGTACTAGAAAAAGTCAAATAATATGCACTTGGAGCTATTAGCGCACAAACTTTTAAATTAATTGATGTAGTTACAATTTTTGTTTCACGTTTAGCGCTATATTCCTACTTTGAAGTAACATACACGCATTATTAGTTAAAACTAGACTGAGGATTCTGAAAATATCGATACATCATTACACTGTGTCGTCGATCTATCTGATACATCGTTGTGTCGATATATCAATATAATCGATATATTCTATACATTTTGCTAACCCTCCTAACCTAACATATTCGATATATCGGAGTATCGATATAGTGATTTATCAATATAGTCGGTATTTTCATCAATCGATACAGTCGACATATTCGCTAGTTCCGTATATTGATGTATTGAATAGTCAATATATTTCTTATTTATGTGTATCTATGTATCGATATAGTTGATATTGGTAATATATTTGCTATTTCGATTTATCGATACAGTCGACATATTCTATACTTCGATAATCGAATATATCGTTGATATTGATCATTTTATATCGAACACTTAGATATTTTCTTAGATATCGTTCAGCCCCTGTCAACTTTCCTAAAACTGGGACATCCTGTATATTGCGCAATCTTGTTTAGTAAAAATGAATAAACCAGATATTTTATGTTGTTCACTATTAGGGTTTTATAGGTAGTCGCATTTTAAATAACTACTCAATTAGTAGAATACCCGTTAATGTCAGTATTTGGCGATAATTTGTAACGTTTGATTCAAGTGATAACATAAGTTAAACGTGCAGAATTTATTTTTTTGCCTGACTTCTACCGTTACCCACAAGAACATATTAAGAGCTTGTTTAATACTAATACAAATAGCAGATTTTAATCATTGTGAGTCCATATATTACAGCCTTAAAAACAGAATTTAAATATTTGAAAAAGTAATGAAATTTTATTTTTTAATATTCTTCAAATTACAGAAGCATGAAAAACACTATAAGCAGTTATACTGCGTGGGGACTTACGTAACGCGGCATGGGCTTTCGATGTTAATAACAAGACTGCATCGATAACAACTAGTGTTTACAATTTTCAATTTTCCGGAAGTAAAAAATCTTTTAATTAAGATAGCTTTAAAAAAATTGACGGCATCAAATTATCCAAACAAACAACGTTGCCGTTTAACATTTATAACTTACTATTAGTTTACCTTATCGTTAAAATTAATTCCATAGTAGAAAAAGTAGAAATGCTAATGCTGATAATGTAGAAAATCCATAAACCATGATGTTTTTGTCACTCTTCCAGCGGATAAAGTTATCCATAACGTTGCAAGTGGATACAAAGTTGTTTACCTTTTGCCTTCATGACAACACCATTGCAATTACGTATTCGTTAAATCATCACATCAAAACACACTCCAGGTTCTGATTTTCTCATTAAAGTTGAATTTTTTATTTAAAATTTGATTTCCAACCGGTACATTGACTCGACGAACTGTCAGACAAGAGTGATAGTTTGTCCCCTAAAGTTACCTGGTAATCAAATTCTGGTAAAAAAAGTGCAATTTTAATTGGATAGAATCAAACCTCTTGTGTATTCACTACAGAAAATAGAGCTCGCCAAGAAAGTTTTTTGTTTAACAGAAAACGTCCGATTCTTCAAATTCCAACGATTGACGAAATAACATGTAGCGTTGAGCCTGAAACCACAGTATTAACTAATCGCGAGTGTGATCATTACGTTCCAAACCTCACTAAAATGAGGTAAATGAATTGAGTTGAATACATTCAAGGAAGAATATAATTTAATAATCAGTCATAAACGTCAACCAAAATTGACAAATGTAAAGGTGTATGTTGCTTGTTTAGATAATTTCACGGCATCACTGATTTTCTCAAAAATAACAGTTCGATTAATCGATTTTTCTATCTCCGGAACAGAACTCTACGCAGCATTATGTACGGATGCAGTATTTTTTCCTCTTCCAAAGTTATTTGCACTTTAGCTATAAAATAATTAGGGAAGCAAATAATTTAACCTTGATCATGTTTCTGATTATTATCAAGCGACAAGCTACGATAAACACTATATAATGATTAACGATTAGTATTATCGAACAAACACAACGCCACTAATCTAATTTTTTAGACAAGTCAACAAATTGTCGATATTGTCGAACATTTTAAGTCGGTTGTCAACTATTCGCTTCCAACACATGCTTTTCGCACGGCTTTTTATATCAACGGATTTGTAATCCTCATCGTTTGATCTCGTTAATGGGGAAGGGAAAATGCGCTTTTAATTAGATTAGAACCACTTCTAGCTGCAATTTGCTGCATTCAGCGAAGTCATCGTATTCCATAGTGGCACTAGTTGATAAAAATCCGGTCCAGCAGCGAGTTCGTTGAATGTTCATTTTGCAGCGGAAGCTTTACTCGTATTTCCCTTATCACTGAGGTTTCTCATTACCTGATGTAGTAGTGGTCAACAAACTTTTAATACCTCGTTACAAGTTAATGCGTAAGAAGTAATTTTTATTATTCTCACAACTTCACAATGACAATCGTTTTAGATAAATATTATAGAATCTAGACACACATTTCATGGCAATTGTTGAAGTTGTTGAAGAAAAATAAATGACGATATTACAAGGTTACTTCTAGCGACTTCATATTTTGACACTCGTCTATAAGACTCAGGAAGTATTGTAATCGTGAAAAATTCATCTTCCGAGATTTCTTCAGATCTTCACGTTTCAGGGTTCCTATATGCCTGTCTGTCTGCCAGTCTGTATGTCCCTCTGTTTGTCCATCTGTTGGCGGTATAGCTCAAAAACTATTTGTTGGGGAAAAACGATTGCATTCGGATTAAGTGTCTACCTGACACGAAACCGAATATACTTTCGATTAAATATATACAGGGTGAGCACCTTAAAAAAGTATATTCTGTCTATTTTTACTTGAACTAAGAACTATGAGTAATATTTTACACACCACGAGAGTTTTAACCTTTGACGAATAAGGACATATTTTGGGGGACACATTAGCAAACGAATATTTAAAAAAAAATTTTCTTTGATATTTTCAAAATGTTCGGTTTCACTACTTGCGAGGGAAGTTGCATGTAAAGCCCTTTAAAGATTACTATTTTCAAAACCACCCCAATTTTTGTACAGAACAGCAACTAAACTAAAAACTATTCGCTTTTCTTTGTTCAAAAGCATAAAAACTGTATGACATTTGGTCGCCGTCGAGTAGAAACACGCAGTATGTCACGTGTCTCCGCTTTTATACAATATATAAATAAGTTGTGTATATACAATTCTACAGTAAAGCTTTATTCTTAAAAACCAATTCGTCTAGCTTTCTTCTACAAACGATTTCTGCTTAAAATTATGACAACGTTGAAGTTGCTTTAACACTGTTATAGCAATAATTATTTATCAGTTTATTTATATCAGTATTATTGCCTCGTAACGATTTTTTCAATTTCGAATTGATTGTGTTTTACTTAGAAATAATTTTAGACATCTTAAACGGTATTATTACGTCATCATTGAAAAACTGTTGCAAATCCAATTTTATCTTTCTCTATAGTTATATCCTTTCTATTATAGTAAGCATTCGGTAATATTTCAATTCGAACAATGTCACTACAAACAATAAAAAATCTCCCAATATACGTGATTTTTCAACACGTTTGTTATACATCATCTATGTAATTTGTAATACGTGCTACTATTAGTAACTGCTTTTCGTATTCGAGTTAAAGATTATTGTTACCATAAAGACTGAAATCAATAACGTTGAAGCATTGCAGTAACTTTTAATACTAAAATTATAAATACGCCTATAAAGGCAAAAGTCACAGTTTATGCATGTATCTATTCTCCGTTTCATTCAATAGCTGCAATATAACTGTAAATATAAAAATAAGTAGAGCTTCCTGGACAGAAATTATTGGAGACGTTATAAAATATGCGGTCATGATTGAAAAGAACCAATATTTAAATTAGTTGTAAATATATGGGAAATTAGAGAATGCCGGAAGAATAGGAATATGGTGCCAGTTATAAGAATAAAGAAAGGTAAAAATGGAAATCCCGCATTTACAGGGCATTAATATTTTTAATGTTCGTTATAAAATACTCACAGCCTTAATACAGAAACGACTGATGCAATACACACATA
This sequence comes from Agriotes lineatus, assembly GCA_940337035.1. NCBI lineage: Eukaryota > Metazoa > Arthropoda > Insecta > Coleoptera > Elateridae > Agriotes > Agriotes lineatus. Next base: position 85,256,505 of record OW679202.1, read on the forward strand.
AAACTAGTAGATTAGCATTGTTGTTTCCGCCCTGGAAGATGTTAAATGCAACATGTGATAAAATAAGTAGTATGAAAGGTCCATAAGTCTGATATATTCTCTTGTCCAGTTCTTGCGTACACTGATCTTTTGCTCCATATCCATCAAAGAAGACATTGTACTATTGCAAAACAATATAAAAAAAGTGGAATGGTGCCCTGTACTTAAACTAACATTGAACATTGACAAAAAAGATTCAAGGTAATTTCAATTCCCCCAACTGGGGCAGGACTGTTATAGGGACCTTACTTCCCTCTTCAGCCAAGAACGGGGGTTATAGAATGGGTGAGAGAAAGGAGAAGTTGAGAATGGAAGAAGGGCTAGGAAAGGTGGAGACATACCGCCCCAGCATTTGCCTCAGAGAAAGTACTCTGCTGACTCAGGAAAACCACCTAAAAACCAAAATCAGAGCAGATGATGGCGGGAATCGAACCCATGTCCTCCTAAATGCGAAGTAGACGTGCTAACCACTAAACTACAGAGCTCGGTAAAAAAATTGATAAAAATTGTTACATATACAACAAGAAGCAATGCAACTGATTCAAGATATGCGATATTCCAGCATAAAACAAGTACTACAATTAAGGACTTGAAAGTCATATTCGATTCTCGGCTCAACTTTGGTTTGCACGTTGAAGTTGCTAGTCGTTCAGCTGATTCTTAATCGCTCAAACTGCTCAAATTATTTTTATTTTTATTGGCAGTTTCTCGACTGGAATATGCCCTCTTAATATGTTACCCTATATATGAATATGTGTAATGAACTTGCATTGGAAAAAATTGAGAGACGTTTTTTAAAATATCTATCTTACAAAGTGGATTGTACCTACCCAGATAAATCTCATAGTTATGATATGTTACTATAACAACACGATATGGAATCCCTAACCAGTACTAGGGAACTAAGCAGTGTTGGTTTTTTCATAAAACTAAAAAAAAACAGATTGATTGTAGCTATCTAATCTGGTGTGTGAAGTTCTCTGTGCATCGTGTTGATAGTCGGTATGTGAACCTGTTTTATATTCCAAGATCCAGAACAAATGCGTTGAAGAAAGCTGCTGTACTTCATATGTGCAATAATGCTAACAAACTAACAATTGTTGCGATTAGATATATATTAATATAAAATACTGTTTGGATTGAATGTTATCCCAACTAAATATCTAAATATTTCTTGTTCTCTTGTTCTCACTCATGTTTATTCTTATTTTCTAGTATTTAAACGTTATGTATAGCTGTATGAAGATGACTAATGTCCGACACTCTTCAACCAAATTCAGGTGAAAGACAAGGAGATGCAATGTCAGCTACGCTTTTCAACACAGCAATAAACGTTTCACCAGAACCAAGAAACCAGAATGGCAAGAGGAGTAAACAGACTAAAGCAGGTAGGCACGCAAGTGAAACAAAATACATAAATGTAACTGATCCGCAACATTTATTGAGAAGTATAAAAATAGGAAGAAATCGACATTTTCATATTTCTGCCTGTAAAAAAATAATTGCAGTGACAGAAGAGATTATATTACAAAACGTAGCTACTCACAAAGCTTATACAATTTACTTTACCTATATGCACTCGTCGAAATAAAATAACCTAGGTAGAAGATCAAACCTCAAAACAATATTAGATCCTATACTACCTAAACAGCAGAAAATGTGTGCTTGAATGTAAAATAAGAAGAGCAACTAAAAAGGAGGACACTTCAAAAGAGCATATTCGACCAATAAAAGTGATGCAGAGGTCTGAAGAAGAATGGAACGTGCACTAGCAAAGGAAATGAGAGGGGTGATAATGTTAAAATCATCAAATCACAGCAGACTTTATCGTTTGGTAATATATTACGAGGAGAAGATAATAAAGACACTAAAGAAGTCAGGTTGTGGAAAACATCAAATACACGACGAAGAGGCAAGCCAAAGATAAGGTTGTGGAAAGAAGGTCTTGAGGTTAATAAACATCAACTATTGGAAGAGAATGAAAGACGATAGAAAATAATGGAGTGAATTAGTTATGATAATCAAATCACATTGAGAATTTTAGAAGAACCAATAGTATACGGGGAGTAATCTATCCCAAAATAGAAGCTATTAGGCGACAAATATTTCACCCAGGAATGAGCCAACTATGATGATAAAACGAAAAACTTAAAATAATATACTAATGGAGAAATACACACACCATATCAATCTAGGAATAGGAAACATTTCAAATGTATTTTATTTCAAAGTGTTCACAAAATTTAGTAGTGCAGATAAGGTAGTATATACATTCTTGTTAGTTACTACAAAGACTTTGCCCTTTATTATGTAGATAGAAAAACGTTATATTTTTCGGTAACGCCGTAATGGAACAACTTTATATAACAAACGACCAAACTAATACAATGAAGAGGTGATACGCAGTAGAACGTTCCTGACACACCAGAGTATAATAAACTGACTTTGAAATCATTATAGGAAAACTACAATTGTTATATAGGTCATATTGGTCAAACAAGTATCGTTCAAGATCGACTCAACTGATCCTTATGTAAAGAGTTGGTTCTAAGACACGCTCAACTTTACCTACCCTAAAGCACCCAATGGTTACATGAGGCTCGTTCAGTCAAGATTAAGGATTTTCAAATTGCTGGTTGCCAGCTTTAGAGAGTCCCATAATAAATAAAATGGGTTACGACAAATACAAAAGGGATACGAATAGATATGTATATAATATACCATCCATACCTAATACGGTATTCAGTAATAAATAAAAATAAATGAGAAAAGCTGCTCTGTAATCCGAGAACCATCGGCATGACACCATATCAATTGGATAGAGAATCAATGGGCACTAATCTGGTTCAGAGATAAGAGCTCGTTTGGTTTATATACAACACAATGTATGCATAACAGGTTATAAAACCAATAGTCTTCTATCAGCTAGTAGTATAATGAGATGACATAGAATACCCACTGATGGACAAACTGCCCCCGTTCGGAGAAATGTGTTTCCAAATGGTCTTAGATATAGAAGAGCAATTTTCAATACCTGGTTTTAGTAGCATTTGAACATTTTTGTAGAATAGGCATAAGGAACACGTTATGCAACTTTATCACATCTTTGAAACACAAGATCAACTTTTTTTCGCAGTTCACAAAAAGTTGATGAGCGTTCCGTAAAATTATATTGACAACTTAATTAACAGTATAAAGAACAGCTGTCGAGTTGTGTGAAAAATCGTGGGGATAACAGGTTATTAATATAAATTGTAAATGAACTATACTGGATAGCCCAATCGTTTACTTAATTTTTAATCTTATTACAGAAAACGACTACTTTCTAAACATACGTAACACGCACCATTTAGTTACCTGCTTTTATAGCTGAAAAGACATTTATCTAAGTAAAGTTTGTATAGTATTTAATAATTGTTTAATCAATTATTATCATTTCCCATTTTGTTTGAATACCGAAAGAAAAGGGTAAATGCATTTTAAATTCTAGAAAAGTAAAAGCTATTGATTATCCAATTCCTGCAAAATTATTTTGGACGCTGATGAAATGGAACACGCGAAAATGTATTTTATAACTGAAGTTGAAATGTCATAACTGTTTCCAATGTAGTGGCCACCAGCTTGTCACATATTCAGAGATCTGTACATCCAAGGGTGATTTGAGGGAGAGCTTTTAGGACGCCCGTAACCAATTAATGCATGTGCCAAAACGTCAGGAGTTTGCAATGGGAATTGAAATACGGCTGTGTTGCAGCTGAACTGCCCAACTAATCGGTCACCTGGCGATAACATCAATTATACAGTGCGACCCAAGCAATTCTATGAGACGCCAGTGGCATAGCAGTCGATATCGCAGCGGGAGAAGGATGCGAGGCTGCAAATAATTAGTAATTTTTGTATGCATAATCGCATACTTAATGTACCCTTAGATGTTAAGGTGTAAAACTACTTACAAGTCAACTGAGATCAAACTTTATAATTTGTTGCCAGTTTTTCCTTCGCTCCAGGTTTTCCCATTATTGCTTATTGGTCTGCCTATTATTCTTTTCTGTTTTGTTCTTATTTACCATATCCTTCTCGTTGGTCGTTTTTCCATTCTTAATATGTGCCCAAACCATTTCAATTGATGCCCTTCGATACCTTAAAGTAAGATAAGCCCTACTTCTAACACTTCCCTTACAACTCTATCTTTTCCCTTAACTCTTTTCGACCCAATCGACTTTTTACCTCTATCGGTATATTAATATAGATTTAAAGGCGATTTTAACTAGTGAAAGTTTCTTCCCGGTTTCCGTTTTGCTTATAGATCTGTGGTATATTTCAGGAGCGCTTTCCAGTCTAACATTTAGTTCAATATTGTTGCTTCCAATGCTGTTTATGTTTACCTTCAAATACTTGATTGTTCTATTTCTTTCTAGCTTAATTTTCTTGCTCCTTGCATAGATCAATGAATTGCCGACAAACACACATGCTGCTATTTCTACCATTGCATATATCTGCATTCCACCTTTAATTTATTAACTTTTTTTCTTTTATTATATCATCCATTACTGTAGTGAAACGGGGTGGACCGAAAATTCACCCTTGTTGTAAATCTACTTTAGTTATAAACTTTTCTGACTGGAAGTTTCCTGTTCTCACATAATTTCTTACGCTCTCATAAATACTCTACACCATTACATACTATTACATTTATTATTCCTCGTTTTAGAGTACTCCACGGTATTTTCCTTGAAACACCATGGAATGCATTTCGAGAGGTAGAGAGATATATCACCATTTGTATATGTTTCGATCAATTGTCATGAATATGTGGCATTGCACTCTTTCCCTTTTTGAAATCGGCTTAGGGACTCATCCAGTTGTGTTTCAATTACTTCAATTAATCTTATTCCTAGTATCAGTTTTTGATATTCCACTTACCATAGTAATTTCTGGGGTGGTAAGTTTTCACAGTGTTCATTATTTTGATATTTTTTTATTCTTGCCAGGTTATGTAGTTCAAATTAGTTCCAAACCTTTAATTAACAAATTCGTAATCACTTCTGGTCGTCGTAGCCTATTACAGTACCTTCTTTCAACATTTGCACTGCCTCCACTTATTCATTCTTCCCTTCCGTTCGGTTGTATTTTGGGTAGGGAGTTTGGTTCGGAATGTGGAGAAATGCATACGTGTATGGTACCGATATTGCAGCCAAATAAATTGAGACCTATCACAAGCTACAACGATCTTCTAAAGGAGAAGGAAGTGGGACGATTAAAAAGCACAAAATACACCTAAAAATATAGGTTAATTACGCCCACGTAAATTCGAGCGTACTATTTATAAAACCAGAGCGAGCAAAGGTCAAGTGCGAAAGCGTAGCGGTCAGAAATCACAGAATGCACGTGCAGAAATGCACAACAAGTAACGACGATAGCGAAAGATCAACAACTTACTACAACAGAAAGAAACGAGAAGCGAGCTCTGAAATTTTTGGAAGTACAAAGATAGCGAGAACCCCGGTTAAGGAATCGCCTAAAAAGGGCAGGGAAAAGGGAAGATCTTAAGTAAGTGATGGGGGGCATTTAATTGGGAGTTAAAGGGAATTAAACACGGTCAGCAGTTGTATTAACAATAAATACAAGAATTAAAGGAGAAAAACGGAAAACTACGAGAAAGAATGTGTACTCTATAGAAAAAACTAGGCGATATTGAAAAGAAAGAAAGAAACAATAATGTAGTAAGGAAGGGAATATCGTTACGTGAAGACATACCAAATAAAGGGTTAGACGAATTCCTAAAAGTAAAGCTTAACGTTAGCGTCAAAATAAAAGAAGCGAAAATAATTCGCCCCCACAAGGCTCAGCCCTTCCTAATGGCTAAATTTGATAAACGGGAAAAGAAAATGGAAATAATGAAGGTCAAACATAACTTAAAAACTACAAAAGTATACACTGAGGATAATTTTACTTAGGAAGAAAGAATGGTGTAAGCAAATTCAAGAAACATTGCGAAAATACAAAGACCGAAAGGAAAAGGAAGCAAAGGTGAGATATAGAAAAATATTTCTAAACGGAGAGCGATGAGATTGGAATGCATTGAGTGAAAAACGAATAAGAGCTATGCGTAAGAGGCGACAAAAAACTAGCAGCAATAGAAACGGGACGTGCAACAACTATGACAAAAAAGGCAAAGAATAGGAAAAATTAATATGGCTAAGTCAGGCAGAAAAGAGAAGGAAAATGAAAAAAATGTAAACAACGGTGGCAAAACACATACATTGTTTATAGCGATCTAGAACATGAGAAGAATATATGAAGAAGGGGCATTAATAAAGTTCGAAAAGAAATATCAAAACAAAAAGTAGATATAATAGCCATACAAGAAACCAAACAAACATGATTTTTAAGAAGCAATAAATTAAAGCACATAGTTATGCATTTCAAACTAGTTTCATGCAGAATATATATTTAAGAATTGGAATAAAATATCAAAATATAACACACAGTTGGATGATAAGGAGGAATTATATGAGATATCGTATTAGAAACGAAATATAACGCTATACCAAAATATTATTTGAAGATAGTGTTTTAATGCTCAAATACGAAGATAGAAAATATATAAAGAATAGAGGGTACTTACTGCGAACACAGGAAGGTATATAAGAGGCCATGGATATCTCTAGATCATTCCTACACAATCAAATAGATCATGTGCAAATGTAGAGCTAAGGTGAAAGGTGTATAACCAACGTAAGGAGTAACAGAGGGCTGGATGCGGATTCTAACCATTTGATGGTTGAAATAAGGGTAAAACAAATAATACCGATCAACAGAAGCGCCAACAAACGAATATTGAATAGAGGCAGAATTATTTACTTAGAACAAGAAGAAATACAACAAAAATATGTAGAAGGAATAAGGAACATAAATGCTGAACAAAGCATAGAAGAATTATGGGAAACAATAAATAGTGTGATCACAGAGGTGGTTAAGGTAGTAGAAACTATGCCAAGGACTGAAAGAAAATGTGGTATGATAAAGAATGTGAAAAGAAATTAACAGAGGGAACGAAAGCGAGGTTAAAAATAGTTGAAGCAATCACAGAGGAAAACAATAGGAAGTACAATGACCTACGAAGATAATGTAAAGGAATCTGTAGAAGAAAAAAAACGAATCACAAAATGGAAATAATTAAAACGAAAAACACTTTAAAAACCGGGAAATACGAGATACGTATCAGGGACTAAAGCGAATTGAATGAGGATGGCAAGTAAGAACGAGTTCCTGTAAAGATAAAGACGGAAAATTAGTAGGTTCACGTGAGGGAATGATGGAGAGATGGGCCCAATACTACACAGCAATTATGATGACGATATGCGAGAAACGTATTACAAAAACAGTGACCAGAAATGAAATAGGTGGGCCAAGAAGAAAAGAAAGACCAACCACAAGATCGACAGAAGTTACAAATGGAAGGAAAAAACACTAAACTGAAAGAACTGCCAAAATAGTGCAGCAAGCCATGGGACTTCAAGGCCTGCAGTGCTACATTAACATAGATTTAAAAGTGGTTTTACCTAGTAAAAGTTTCTTTGCAATTTCCGCTTTGCTGATCTGTTTCTTCCATTTTTATTAGTTTCTTGCTTGTTAGTTCTATCTCTTTCTCGTTATATTTTTTTAGAATATTCAAGTCCACTGTCCCTGTCAGCATTGCTTCAGTTTTGTCTACATTTTTAGCTACGATAGAAGAGAGTTCTTCAATAATCTTATATTGTGTTGTAAATTTTGCTTACTTCTTGCATACATCGCTGAGTTGTCGGCGAAGGCACCTGCTGCTATTTCGACCATTCCACCTTTAATTTATTTACCTTTTTCTTTCGTTCATGATATTATCCATTACTGTAGTGAAAAGGGGTGGACCAAAAACGTCTCCTTGTGTTAAATGTATTTTAGTTATAAACTCTTGTGATTGGAAATTTCCCATTCTCATATAATTTCTTACGCCCTCATAAAGACTTATATCGTTATATACTATTCCATTTGTTATTCCTTGTTTTAAAGTACTCCACGCTATCTTCCTTGGGACACTATCGATAGATTTCGACGTTTATAAACGCTACAAATATATCACCATCTGTATATGTTTCGACCAATTGCCTTGTCATGCATATGCGGCATCGCACTCTTTTCCCTTTTCTAGATCCGTTTAAAGACTACTCTAGTTGTGTTTCAACTACCTCATTTAACATTGTTTCTAGTATCAGTTTTTCATATAATACCTGGCATAGCAATTTCTGTAGTGGGAAAAGTTTTCCCAGCTTAAGTATTTCAATATTCTCTATCCTTTCCAGGTTCTGTAGTTGAAATTAGTTTCACACCTTTAATTCCCAGACTCTTGGGCACTTTTGATCGTCATACCCTGCTACACAACCCTCTTTTAACATTTGCACTGTCTCCACTTCTTCTGCAATTAGGTAGTGTTCTTCCAGTTATTCATTCTTCCTTTTCATTCGTTAGTATTTTTTTAAATTGCTTTTTTAAATTTTTTTAAAACGATCAAATTTCCTCAAATATTCTATCCATTGCCTCATTATGAATTCTTCCTGAAAATATTTAGTTCTTAGTTTTCATGTCTTTTGTATTGTTTTAATTTCCGAAGTTTTTTGGGTACTTCATAAAATAATTTTAAATTCCCAAACCTTACTCCACCTATCACCAACTTTCTTCCAAGATTCTTGCTTCGCTTGTTACACAATTTCTTTGACCATGGTTCGGATTTGCATTTATTTTGTTTCCTATGTAACCTTTCCAATTTTGTCCTTTAGCTTTAATTTTCCTTTCCACTTCTTCAATTCATCTTCTGGTCAATTTCCTATTCTCATTGGGTTTTTCAGCTCTGTATGTTTCTTTTACCATCTTTATTATTACTACTTTGGTATTTATCCATATATCATGGAAATATGTTATATTCACGTTTTATTTGTTTTGTCTATTTCTGTTTCTACGTTTATATATTCCTGCTATTTCCGCTTCCCTAAGTTTATATGTTTTAATCATTTGTTTGGTGCCATTTATCGTTTCTCTTGTCCTACTTCTCTCCTTATGTCGTGTTTTTCTTTCTGTTTTTGACTAAACTAGGTAATAATCAGAGTAAATATCTCAATCCTTGTCGTTTATTTCTTTTCTGAAACGTCTGCTGATTATAACATAATTTATTATCAACTTGTCTCCCCCCGCAAAACCCTTGTATATTTGTGAATCTCTTTGTCAGCCTAAAATGTGTTCCTTATTGTTAGATTAGCTTCGTCATGAATTCCTATTATTTCCCTTGATTTGTTGTTATTTTTGTATACACGTTCGTTTGAATCAGCTTTAACCGCTTCTACTGTTATACAAATTATATTATTACGTATTATATTTCCACATAACTTCGGCATTTTTAGCGATACTAATGAAAGAAAATTGTACCAAGTGGTCACAGATGATCTATATTGAAATAATATTCAATTTATGTCAGTCAGGGTACATTCATTTTAGGTTTCCAGCTACACCCTTTGACCTTACTGTATAAATATTACTAAAGATGTTAAGTGCTCTAAAGGAACGAAACAGTACTTTTTCTGCATTAAAGAGAAAAGTTTTTGTTCAAATTCGCTGTGGTATTCTTTTTAAGTTTTCGCGGTGATTTTTTTCATAATTTCAAAAAGAATAACATATCATAGACGTACACCTAAAAATTACACAGTATGTATGTTAACATACCTATAGTACATCGCAATAAATTTAATGACAGGTTTTAATGTTTATTAAGCAACAAACGACTTTCGGGATTGGACCGTGTCTTTATTGAGGTCGAAGAACTCAACGTTCCGCCCACTTTCATAATAGGCTTCATCAGAAGGAAAAGCAAAAGAGCACGGTAACTCGACGTGTAAACCATGCCACAGGCGAAACTCTGTTACAAGGAAAGGGATAGAAAATCACAGTACCTTAACGTGTAAACCACGCCAGAGGCGAAACTTTTCTAACTATCGAAAGGAGAAACGCGCCTTTCTCCTTCCGATCGTTAGTATAGTAAGTACCCGTCTTTCACTCATGGTGAGCCGGAAGCAAAAAGTAGTCAAAAATAAATATAATTGCACTTGCCAAATAAAGGATTAGTTTCTAAAACAGGGATATAGAGAAAAATAAATTTACTAAACTAGCCGTAAGTAATGAGTTGTAAATAGTATCACGGATGTAGATTACCACCGACTTTCTAATAACTATGTTAAAAACCACCAAATGATTACTTAAATACTTGGAACATTCGTAGAAAGTCACTACTATTTGCATACTATTTCATTTTTAATGTTCCTGGTCGACTCGTAACTGATACATTTAATAGATGTAAAATAATTTAAAATGTGTTTTACTCAGCAATGCACAATTCTAACTTCGACTGTTTCATATCGTGTTCCAAATTCCATTCTTCATTGGATTTAGAAACGATAACAAGCAGTACAATTTCATATTGAAAAACAATAATTTTAATTTACTAGTTTAAAGAGGGTACTTACTATGCCATGTATGCCATTTGTTATCTATCCTTCGATATTTGTATTCAGAAACAGACATTTGAAAAAAGCGTTTCAATTGATATTTTTTTAAATGCTTGCATTTGTAGTAATAGATGTGGGTTATAATATTTAAAATAATTGCAACCGTACTAAAAATAAAAGTGTTAGTGTCAATAAATCTTCTTTGAGCCCAACCCTGTAGATCATCATCGAGCCGTTCGATCCTTGGGATTATGGCAAACGCCGCGGCGTTTTTTGAAATGGTGGATTAACCCTCTTTTTCTGTTGTTGTTACAGCTTGTGTTGGGTCCTGGCCATGTTTGTTCTTTCTGTCTCTACATTGTGCTTTCCAGTCTGTTATTCCCATTGCTTGTATATCTTCTTCTATTTCTTCTCGCCATCTTTTTCTCGGTCTTCCTTTAGCTCTGGGCCACATTGGGGTCCACTGTGTTATCCGCCTGACTGTGGGTATTTTCCTGTAGATACTCTACGATAAAGTTAATCTACTTCCGATAGTAAAGAAAACTTCTTTTAGAGCAACAACATTGAATGTATAACATTTCACATTTGACCATAAGTTGAGGGCTGCGCAATAGCAAATCTACCACTCAGCAGTCCTATTTAACATTTAATTTGTATTGTATTTACATAAATGCGTTGCTTTCAAAATAGTACGGAGTATGACGTACTGTAACGACTGCCACCGAAATCACAACCGGAACGAAACACGCCTGTTGCGACCCTACTACCGCTATCAGGTGGTCACCTATCCCAGTACGGACCGTGGCTAAGGTTGTTTAATTATCCAGAGCGATCCAGATGTGGCAATTCAACCAGCTGTTTGTAATCAATTAAATGCATATTATTTAAAAATGTAGTTAATAATAAATGATTACTTCCAACAAGAGTGATAATGTCATTTTGCGTTGTTTTTATAAATTAAAAAAGCACACTAGAATGAAATATGTTTGTAAATTGCACGGTTTGCTACAATCTGTTTTCTCATGACTTTTTACTTTCACCGAGAAGCAAATTAACGTTTCAGCTAGTCCGATCAGTAGGTAAGCATACTGTAGAATCCGTTTTCTTGACTTAAGCAGCATTTCAATTTATTTGGCATTTGAGGAATTAAATGCTTCCAGTTTCAACATAATGGTGCACCAGCGCATTATGCCTAAACATTGTTGTCCGTCACTTAATACATTCTGCTATTAAATCAGTATTTCAGTAAATCCAAACCATTTTACATGATACGGAACGAGAATCGTATAACGAAAACAATGTGTAAATAGTTAAATAAAGCTGGGACTTGGGCTTTGTTCCCTAAATAGCCGTTTTACTGCTGCTCAATCAATATTATTGTTATTATTACATGTAATCAAGCATGTTATAATATATTGTTTACAATAAATGCCTAAAAATATGTAATGATTATAATTGCTGTTATGAGAGTGCTTTCAGGCTAAAGTGAATTTGATGTATAATCAAATAAATAACTTACATAAGCATAAGTAGCATTAACAGAGGTGGATTAGGAATTATTATTATTATTAACAATAACGGTATTATTGCGACGCCAGCATTTTGTGTTCAGTCACCACAGTGCCTCCACCTAAAAGGATGTTCCGTACATTCTGTGTGGGGAATTTATCTGCTCTAATAAGCAGATGGGATCAGTTCCAGTTGTTCTCTGCATAATATATCTCCATTTAATGGGATACCATATCAGTGTTTAACAGCTAATTTCATCACAGCTACAGGGAGTTGCAGAGAAGGATGATTATATAGGACCAAGCAAAACAAGGCAGGATATTCGAATTTCAAACGATTAACACAATTCCAACCGGAAACTACTAATTATGTTTGACACGAAGCACTCAACTGCCTCTAGAGATGTGTGCTCACTACGCTTTGCTCTCTCAGATAAAAGCTGATGTGGTGAGCATCCCCGAGTATTCCGAACAATATCAGAAGAATATACAGATGTTACATCCATAAATCGCGTTTGATAGCTCCAAATTGGAGTTTATCTAAGCGTTGAAGGGTACTGTCGGAACTGATTCCTGTATCAGTGCTACGGTAATTGGTAATTGCAATAGTTATCTTTAGTTTGACATTTTGATTATTTGATTAAAGTTTGCACGCTTTTTGCAACTACAATTCCCGGAGGATTATTCATCATCAAGTTAATCCATTCGTGGCAGGATTTAATTAAAATATTTTTTAATATGCAATTGCGTATCTTAAAAAATCAAATTTGTGTATTCTTGCATATGCTTAAATTTATATACAGCGTGATCAGAATAATGGGTACCAAAGGGGCAACTTTTTAAATTTGCATTTATTAGAAAATTTTGTTCATGATAAAAGTCCCTCCATTTTCTAAAATTCAAAATAAACTTGCTAAAATTTAAATAGCTTCTTTCGTATACGGGGGAGGTTCAAAAATATGAAAATGACTTAAGAATAAAGTAGCCTTATTATTCAAAATAAACAAAAATGTTATTTAGAAAAGTTGCTTAGAATTGAGAGAAGGTGTAAAATATGAAGTCACAGCCATCTACTCCAAAAAATAACTTCCTCTGTTTTTCCTTTTTTTTTACCGCCCTGTGCATTACGCTTCAGATTAACTTATTATCAGATACGGTAAGAATATACTGTCAAAAATCAGTGTCGCTTACTTAGCAACAAGAAAATTAATTGAAATTAGTGCTAATACATAAATTTTTTTGTCCAAAGTAAAAAACAGATATCTTTCAAAAAGTTTTAAAACAAATAATCCAAACATCAACAAGAATTCAGAACAATTTAAATGTTTAATTTTTTATCACTAATTTCGATTCACGTAAGTTTCTTGTTGCTAAGTAAGCGACACTGATTTTTGACCGCATCTGATAATAGGTTAATCTGAAGCGAATGCACAGGGCGGTAAAAAAAAAGGAAAAACAGAGGAAATTATTTTTTGGAGTAGGTAGCTGTGACTTCATATTTTACACCTTCTCTCAATTCTAAGCAACTTTTCTAAATAACATTTTTCTCTATTTTGAATAATAAGGCTACTTTATTCTTATGTCATTTTCATATTTTTGAACCTAACCCTTATACGAAGGGAAGTTTATTTTGAATTTTAGAAAATGCAGGGACTTTTATCAAGAACAAAATTTTCTAATAAATGCAAATTTAAAAGTTGCTCCTTTGTTACCCATTATTCTGATCACGCTGTATATAAATACTGGGTGCTTCGATTGTTATTTAATCTTGATAGAGGTGGAATGAGATTTAAAATATTAGTAAAATGTAGTTAATCAATAGTTTCCCAAAGGTAAAGTCCTTTAATTGCTTCTTTTAGGGTCAATTTTTAAAGAAAGCAATACTTACTAATTTTATTTTATTTGTAAGTAATTAGTTCCTCTTTCGTAATTCAACATTATTTTCAGAAAAAAAATAACAATAAACGCACCAGTTTTAATCAATTATCTAAAAAATGCTCTTAATAATATTTCCTATAAAAAATATGCAATTCTGTATGTTTCTACCAGCCCTTCAATATTTATGTACATATACAGGGTGATCCGACAGTCATATACAAATTTGAAAGAGGTTGTTATTTAATTTCCAGTACGTGTTCCCTTAATAACACAGAGAAGATACAGCTTGGCTTCGTCTATTTTCTACTTATTTATTCTAGTCGCATTTACTACTAGAATAACTAGAATACTTCGTTTTAGTTTTGCAATATTTTGATTATTTAATTATAACTTGCGTCTTATTTATTAGCTGAAATGCAAGTAATCAAAGAATTGTCAATCGCCATCTTCTCTCCATCCATGTCATGGATTATATAAAGCTCTATATATCAATCTATTTTTATATATTCTGGTTTTAGATAAAATACAAGTTTTATTATTGCACCCACTATTCAGGGCAAAAGATAATCCATAAAAAGAAGAAATCCAGTAAAGTTAGTGGCAATAAAAGTAAAACGGAAGAGCTGGGAAGAATTTGGTAATGAACATGGCATAAATAATCGGGTTTTGGAATAAGGTAAAAGGTTGCTGGAGGAAAAACTACAGTAATATTGGAGGTATAGTACTATACAAACAAATTGCAATTGGAAGAGGGAGGAGGATTAGCACCACGAGAAGTAAACATAAGAATACGGGAGGAAGAACTACACCCAGAAGAAATGAAAAGGGCAGAAATACATAAGGCTAGGGAGCAAATGAGTAAAAGCAAGTGGACATTATAAGATACCCCCCCCCCCCCAAGAAATCGCTGGTACAGGAGCGTAAGGAATAGCTATGGAGAGAGTGGGCAAATAATTTAATAATTCCCTTAACTACAAGAGGGAACCAAACTATTTGTGAAAATAAAAGTGCTCTATGTTTATCATCGGTGAAAAACGTGGATCAAAAAAATAGAAAAACGGACAATGGGCGATGTAAAACAGTAGAAGAAATGACAGAACTAACAAGATAGTCAAAAATGGATTAGGAAACTTTAAGACTTAAATCCGATGCCCTTAACGGTAAAAGAAGAAAAAACGACAATTATCGAATCTTTATCAATTTTTCATAGTGAAATTGTAGGCTCTACTACAAATCCATTTTCTACCATAAAAGATAAAATTATGTGATTTTGAACCCTTGTATTTAAATATTTACATATATTTGCATTTTCTCACAGGACTCTGCATTTAAATAAAAATACTGTCCCTCCGTCATAAAATTTTATGTTACTGTTTTTCAGCAGTACAATTAATTATGCGTATTAATTATGTATATTTGAAGTCCGTTTGTTTATTTAACTGATTTAGTTATATCTAGCTTCGTTGCCCACCACGTAGATGGTCTTATTCGAATATTTTTTTTTGTATTTCTCAAATTGAATTTTAAATAAAGAAATTACAGAACAAAATGTGTCATTAACCAATAATTTAGGGTTGGGGGGTGTTCATAATTTGCTACAAAACATAAATATTACCATTCCTTAAAAACCCCTAACGACACAAATATTTAACAATCGCTAAAGACGTATTTCGACAGTTAAGCTATCATTTTCAATAGGTTTGGAGAGCAACCAAACATAACAAAGTTGGCCAACGTTGTCGTGTTTAGTTTCTCTCCAAGGCTATTTAAAATGACAGCTTAACTATGGAAATACGTAATTAGCGATTGTTAAATATGTGTGGTTAGGGGTTTTTAACGATTCGTGATCAGATTCAAACAACAGGCGGCAGCAGTGTTTTATTATTATTATTATTTAGATAGAAATATACCAATCTTTCTAAAAAATTACGTGTGGTGACCACAAGACTTTCTCTTCCTGCCTGCAAAAATGTAATTTTGCGATTTTTTCAAAACAAAATTGCTTAGAAAAAACCGTTTTTGAAAGAAGTTATAAACAGTTACTCAATAGATCATAGTATTTTAAAACAAATTATTGACATTATTAGTTTTTTCGACCTTGAGGACTTTTTCAAAAACTGTACTTACAGAAAACCTTTTAAGCTAAAGCTGTACATAATAGCACAATATATGATAGTTCTATGAGTTTTAATTTGTATCAAACAATTTTCCCGGAAAACGTATAAAACGTACCACTTTCGATTACCCGATTTTAATGAAAAATCAATTAGATGTCTGGATTATTATTAAAAACGAGGATATACATTTTAAGGCCCATCGATTAAACCGTCTGGGCTATAGATAGGACATACACTCAGAGACTGACAGAAAGCCAACATTTCGAAAACCACTTCTTCTTATTCAGAAGACACCAAAACCAACATTTCCGCCAAAAACTCGAGTTCAAAAATCACGCTGCAAAGTGAAAAAAATATCGCAGTATACTGCGCAACGTACGTGCTTATCACTGTATGAAGGAAAGAGTAGAACACAGGCAGACAGACGCGTAGCCACAACACACGTTTATATAATGAGAATTGCTATGAATAGTCGTATGTATAATTTTCAAACCTTATTGGAGAGACGAATGTGATAATACCTACCCACCTAGTTAAGCCCCAAACAAAGTGATTGGAGTTATCGAAATTAAACTTACTGAATTTGTTGTTTTTCAATGTTGAGAATAACTACCCCCTTAAAATGGTTTAGGACAGAAACTTATTTGAATATTTTATAGAAATAAAGTTAATTATTTCTATCGATAAAAATTTGAAGTACGCAGATACTTACGTTTATACTTAAACTAGTTTTTACGTACATATACAGGATGATTGATAGCTTTGGTTCCTAAATAAAAAGACTGGAGTTGTTTGTAAAGCGCACAAGGTATCTCCGAACTGTTGATTTTTAATGAAGTACTCATTTAAGTTGGTATAGAAGCGATTTATACTTAGCGTTGTGAGATGCGAATATTTCCAAGCAAATATTGCAATATTTCTGAAATATTCACACAGCCATAAATTCTCGAGAATTTTCCAATGAACAGGTGCGCATCGTTTGGCGTCAAAACAAAACAAGCAGTCGGTCTTTAGGGTTGGATGAGTGAGATCAGCTGTTTATGCCTATATGATTTGCAAAGGTTAGGTTAAGGTTAATATTAAAAATCCCAACAGACACCTTATTTGGATGTATTTTAAAGGGGTGAAGAAGCGACTATTTGTCTTCGTCTTGTTATAGCGTATAAATCAAAAATGCGATTAGGATGACGTTATATTTAAAAAATTGTTTTAAATTGTTGCTAAGTCTAAGTGTATTTTTTCAGAAATTGAAAACAGCTGTAAATTTTCTGGATCTACTGCGTCCTCTGTAAGCGAAACTAATTGTAGCATCAGTAGAAACGCATTCTATTCAGAGCGATTGTATTATCTTCACATAAAAACAATAGGTAAAAACATTAATTTTATAAATATGCATGCCCCGAATGACCAAAGGAAAGGATAGGAAAGAGAGGAGTTCTACGAAAAGCTAGAAGACGTTTATGACAACTTAATAAAACCAGGTTATAATAATCGTAGGAGATTATAACGGAGAACTCGAAGGGGAAAAATATACTACCTTATAATTGGCACATACAGCATCCAGGAAAAAATCAGCGAGAACTGGAAAAACTACTAGGTTTTGCAGCAGCGAAAATCTGCCCTATTATTACAACACATTTTTAGCAGAAGAAAATATATAAAGAAACAAGGAGGCACAAATATTGCCGGACAGTAAATCTGATAGACCATTCCATTATACATGTAAAATTTGCAAGCCTAATAAAACACGTTACGGCATAGAGAGTATCTGAAATGGGAATAGACCATTATCTAGTACGAGCAGTAATCAAATATGACAACACAAGAACAATAAGGAGCTAAAAGAACATCCGAAGCAACCACAACGTCGAACAGTTGGAGAAAAAAGAAACTAGAACCAAATACCACAAAAGGTTAGTAGAAGGATGCGAGAAAAAAAAGGGAATTAAGAGGTGAAGAAAAATGGGAAATATGAGAAAAATTATAGAAGACATTGTAGAAAGCAATACAAAGAAAGAAAAAGAAAAACAGATAAACCTGGTTGGTCAACAATGAACGCCAGGCAGCATGGGAAAAGAGAAATAAAGCAAGAGCACTAATGTCGCAAACAGGAACGCCAAGAATGCATAAAGTTTGGGAGAAAGTGATAAGGGAACAAATATACAAATTAATAGAACATGCATGGCACCAGAAAAAGTTCGCAGGCCGATGGAAGGACGCCATAATAATAGCTCGCTATAAAAAAGGTGATGAAATAAGATGTCAAAACTACAGAGGTGTTGCACTTTTGTATTCTGTATATAAAATATTAGACAATTATTAGAAAAAGATTGCAACAATATGAAGAAGAAAACATCGGAGAGTTGGGGTTTAGAAAATTTCGCTCAGTAACAGACCAAGTATTCGTGTTGAAGGAGCTTCAGACCACTTGTTACGAACACAAGAATGAAATATATACCCTTTTCATTTATTTTAGACAAGCTTACGATTCTGTTAAAAAACCTTGACTGTTCCCAGCAATGAAAGAGGTAGGAATACCAGAAACTCTGATACAACTTGTAGAAATGACGTTAAGTAGCACCGATAATAAGGTCAAAATAAAAGAAGTTTGTCAGAATCTTTTAATGTACAAAAATGCTTACGACAAAGGGATCTGCTTTCAACTACTTTATGTAATGTAATACTAGAGAAGATAATCAGAAAGAGCGGTTTTAATAGAACAGAAAATATAAAAACAAAAGTCAGCAATGCCTTGCATATGCCGACGACATCACACTCTTAGCGAGAACAGGAAAAACTTAAGAGAATAATGGAGATCTCGAAAGTAAAAGAGAGTTCGGTTTGAAAATAAATGAAACAAAAATAAAATACATGATAATAGAAGGAAAAACAAATACAGGTGTGGAAAAAAACGAAACAAACAATAGAAAAAGTAAACAGCCTTTAAGTGTGGTATTAAAATAAAAAAGTATAGTCGGGTCTACAATAACGTATGGTTGTGAACCGCGAGTGAGTGTGTGAAATGCTGAAAGCATGAGAGAAGGGAATCTTTGGAGGAAAGAAAATAAATGGAGAACGGAAGCAGACCAGAAGATTTACGAGAAAAAGGGGTGGTGGGATGGGAAGGAGAAAACAAAAAACCGAAAGGAGTGGAAGCAAATCATTTATCAATTGGCCTAAATGGCAAGTGAAGGCTATATACAGGGTGTTTACGGTCTTGTGATTTTATTTTCAAGGAGTGATTAAACATCTTCAAAGAAGGTCATTAACATTAAAATGTCTCAATAAAAGTTTTATAATAAGAGAGATATATGATTTAATTTTTTTTAGATTTTGTTTTTTTAATTTTTACGGAGTGGTTAAACACTTTAAAAGAAGGTTATTAAAGCTAAAATGATTGTCGATAACACTAAAACGATTAATTCAAAAACAATTGATCAAAAGATTAACGCTAAAACGATTAACGTTAAAACAATTATTCAAAAAATTGTGCAAAGTAAACATAAATTCAAACGATAAGCTATCACTGAATTTTTTACTAAATAGGCTAATGCCAATAACTTTTCGCATCTGTCAAGCCATTTCAGTAGTTGTCACTGCACTGTTTGTTTGGCATAAATTCTTCCAAATAAATCCTAATAGCGAACGTAAAAATGGTCTTTCACACTAACAGTTAATACGTTGACATGTTGTTAATTTATGGGGAAGTACACCAGAATTCTGCTGCTGCAAGCCGATTGTATGCTGAGGGATAAGAATTAAAATAAAATGTGTATTTGGTTAATTTAATTTAATATGTCTAATCACCCCTTAAAAATAAGAAAATAAAATCTAAAAGATAATTTTAAATAGTCATATCTTTCTTATTATACAACTTTTGTCAAGGCATTTTAGCGTTAATGACCTTCTTTTAAGGTGTTTAATCACCCCTTAAAAATAAAATCACAAGACCGTAAACACCCTGTATAGGTCGTAGGCGTTTCGCAAAATCCGTGTTTTTGCGAAATGTATAATCATTTTGCAAAACGCCGACATTTTGACCATACATTGAATATTTTGCAAAGTAGAGGTTGAAATTCAGTCACTTTGCAAAATGCCTTACTGATACTAGGCAAAATTAATACTGGATAATGCAAGTGTGTGCACTAACGTCGTTCTTCTCTACCTATGAGGTAGAGTAGCAAGGCTACACACAAAACATATACACACACATAACTTGAAGGTAGCACAATAGAATCATTGAGGCTTAACTGCGCGTGAACCTGGTTTACCCTTCACCCCGTGAATAAAAGCGTCTACATTTAGTCAACATGGTGGACAACCCGGGTAGGTGACGTCGTTCTGCGAATAATTAAAAAAATATTTATCAAGAAGACGTAACAGTGTGATAGTGGCTAGTATCGGCTAGATATGGTTAGTTTTTAATGTGGTGACAATAGCGAAGGCGAATTATGTTTTCTGAGTAATCAAGAAGAAGATATTAATGAGGAAAAAAGACAGCATAAGAAGGGCAAAAACAGGCCGCAGAGAAAATAATCCGCCAGACAAACATTTCAAAATTATTGAAATTGGATCATCTGTTATTGTTGCAACAGCAACCGTGGGTCACTAGATATTCAAAATATAGAATAGAAACACCAAGTGGAATAATAAAGAATTGGTTTCCTCGTAGTAAAATTCAATAGTCTGGTACCCCTCTACTGGGAGCTATTCCAGAAAATACTTTTAGTTTGACACAAGCCGTTTCTTCTCAATCCAAATCTGAAAGACAGGGGTATGCAATTGTTTTTAAAAGCCGTAGAAGAAAACAGTGTGACACCGAAAAAATACGTATATAAGAAAAACGATTTATATTTCTTTAACGGCGATATGTGTTTTTAAAAAGCATTTATTCTATACTCACAAACACATTACATTACGTCGAAACTCTGATATCGACATTGAATCAGGGCAGGCTAACCTGGATGCTAAGCCAGCAACTTAATCATAAAGTAAACTTCTATCGTGAAGGAAAGCAAGGTCTGTAATGGAGCGAATTGCATTCCCATGCGTTATATAGGGACAGCTTGCATGCAGGCAGGATACAAGCTTACCTTTAAGCGACAAAGCGATTATAAATACACTGGCGAGCTCTTGTTTAATCAAAAATGTCATAATAGCTCAGCTTGCATCAATAACTAGGAATGACTAAGTAGGTATGTTATTAAATACATTAGTTGCTTGTAAGGCTGTTTGACTATATTTGTTTTTTCCAACAAGAATACTGATTCAACTCTTGCATCCGCGGTTGTATCAATTGTCATGCTCTCGATAAAGTCAACGGGAACGATAAAGATAGTTAGACTTGACTTTCTCACTGTAATTTAAAATGCATTTCTATAGTTTAGAAAGTATTTTGTATTATTTTTGTACATTTTTACTTTACAAGTTTTTGAAAAAACCTTTTTACTTTGTAGTATTTATAGTGTTAGTGATTAATTGATATTTTGACCAAAAGAAACTCCCACATATGTCTTTTATTATGTTTAATAGACATTTAGCTATATTAAATAAGCACGTATTTGTCCGTTTTGTCTAGTAGCAGCAAAGGATTTTGCAAAATGACTGGAATTCAGCCGTCACTTTGCAAAATATTTGACGTTTTGTCAAAATTCCGGTGTTTTGGAAAATGACTAGAGAATCTGATGCTATCCCATATTTACCGGTCACTATATTAACAATATCACGCATATTCTGAAAGAAAATATTCTCTAACTTCAGCAATATAACGCCATCAAACATGTGCAGCAATAGTTTTCAACAATTGTCTCTTGTACATTTAGCCTGCAAAGGTGTTATACCCTGAACTATCAACTCAAAATATCCCTCTAGCTTAAATGTGCTTTTCTGAAAAAATATTATTTATTTGCCTTAGAAAGCCAAAAATAGATCGACCACGATTTGGATTTAATACCAGTAGAAAAACAGCAATGTATGACAGGAAAAATGTTGGTGGCAATATTATATATAAAAATAGATACAAAAGTATTTTGGAACATTAAATGAGATTAGCCAAAGATGAACAGAAAAATGGACGAGGAAATTGAAAAAAGGAATCACATGATGTCATTCTTGAGAAAAAATTAAAATCAGTGTGGGCAGGTATGTACTGCATCTACCTTGAAAATTTAGTTGTTTTCGAATGTCTAGTGCTAAAGTTGAGCTGGTTACTCAATTTAGTTGATGCACCAGTTTTAATAGATAAATTTACATGAACTGGCACAAGCTACATTTACCCTTCCTTTGTGCGCCTTTCGAGCACAGTTATTATAAGGCACTCAAAATTTAAAATATCTTGTACGTAGTTAACGCTTACTCTGACTGTGCAAACGTTTACTCTAGTTATTACAACCTACCTCGATTGGATCTATGCATTTTTCAAAATAAAACCGAAAGCCTTCACTTAACGACAAAATGAAATCATAACTTCGAAATATGTATGAAGTAGTAGCACGAATTGAATTATTTAGTTCAGAGTAGAGATATTCTAAACTACAAAATATTAAGTTATAAACTTACAAATGTTTCTAAAAATTTAATAACTCTGCAGTTCTACAGGAAAATGTCCGCATTTCAATTCAGCTATACACGCAAGAACGCTGAAGGATTGTATATTTCTTTCCTTTTGACAGAAATATCGTTTTACTGCTGGACAAAGCGTCGCGGCGCGAACACACGAAGTTCTAATTATAACAAGTAACAGCTTTCTATTAAAACGAATAGCTTCCAATTTGTACAAAGTGCAATAATTTAACCTCAACCTTTACAGACTTGTACGGTGGCAAGTATGTGTGTATGTAGATATTTTTGGTCTATAAGATTTATAAATCTGGATTTTGTGGCAGTAAACAACAAAAGCAATTCATGGTCTTACTGTAATAAATAAGAAAAAATCTGGTGACAAATACTTTTAATTAAATTATTTAAGCTGTTAGTTCCGTTTGTTATGGTAAAATACTGTCAATTCAGCCTAGTTAAAAAATGAATCTTTGCAGTTGTGTATATACAAGATGAAGAAATCGAATATCTTGTTAGAAAATATCTCCAGTTATTTGGAAATAAACATGTAACAAGACCTTCTTCCTATTTGTATTTTCTTCTTGCTTTTATTGGAGCTGTTTTTGTGTTCCTTATTTAAATTTAATCATTTGCGAGCAAATCAATCGATGACGTCATCCAACTCTGGAAAGATCGTCCAATTCTTCATTTTAAATCTGACTACTCTAAGAAAGCATCGTCCCAACCTAACTCTCCGCCTTTCACATGTATTACCTTTTTCTGGGTCAATACAAACTGCAGCAATAAAGTTTCTAAGATATTTACGAGAAGTACAAGGAGAGATATCTCACAATACATTTTATCAATGCAATTTTTGTTTAAAAAAAATACTGTAAAAATCAAACGAAATAAGAAATCTCGACAAGAGAGAAAAGAGGTAACGAGAAGAAAAAGGGAGAGGCGAAAGATCCAATTCATCAAGCATAGGAATTATTTTTACATATATTTCTCCTTCTAGTCAGTCTTCCTTGCTTGTCGATCAAACTACTATTTGCTATTTACGTGGCGATTGCGGATTTTCTTTCTGCTTTTTAATATTTTTCATGTATAATATGTAGCCATATTGTGAAAAAATATGTTATTTTTTACTCTTATGTAATTTTATTTTCGCTTCATAGATCAATACTTATATTATTATTTATCACGGTCTTAATATCTTAACTTTACTTTCCATCAGCTTAACCCGCTCATTATAAACCGGATCTTCAGTGTTTCTTCTTCTTGTGCCATCTTTCTTCTTCTACCATTTTAAGTTTTTCTTCTAGTCCTGGTGGCGCATCTACTTTTTGAGGACTTTTCCAGTTACCCCTGCACCACCTATCCCAGATAAAATATTTAATTTTTTTATTGATTATTTGGATAGTTCCTGTATTAAAAATAACAACAGTCAAATTAAATACTTAGTAATGTGAATTATATTAATTCGTAATATTGTAGTCGGTAAGATTTGAATACTCGCTAAGTAGCACACAGATCTTTGTATTCTGAAGTGGATTGGACAATTAAGGCCGAAACCAGTTCAATCGGTGACGATCCAGGATTTCGCAGACAGCTTCACTCGCTTTTATATACATATGTGTGATTTTAAAATATTTCTTCGTTCAGGTAAATAGCCAGATGCTCGAAATCTACTCATAATAATTACTTTTATGTAACTAATATTTCAAGTTTCTTGAAAAAACGTTTTACTATTGAATTTTTCATCACTTTAATACTATACTATTTGTCACCTACAGAGCAAAAGTTTGCTGTCTTTAAGGTTCTCTAAAACAATACAATCATTTTATGCAGCTTTACAATGCTGATGACATCAGATCTAATTCGATTATGTGTATGATCTCTCCTTTTAGATACTAGATAAATAATAAATGTTACGTCTCTGAGATTATTTTTAATAACCAAAATTTGAAGTTTATTTGTAAATAAACACATAGCCAACTGCTCTCTTTTATCCCAAACAAATAACAATATTTCTTATACTTAATCATCCATTACCAAAATATGTAGCTACATTTGTACAAACAAATATCATCATCTATTTATTACATTCTCACATATTACGTGCCAGTTTTGGTTGTGGTTGCGGTTAGGTTCCGCATGACATTAGTTTCTAAAAACCATCAATGTGGTATTAGAATCTCTCTCCTTTATTTTTTACCCTTCAATGTTTGGTGACCCTATCTTTGGGACTGAGTTTATTGTCGTCCTCTATTTTTCCCTACCCTGATCCAGTTCTGTGGTTTCGTGCAGTGCTTGTCCAATTATGGGTTTTCTTTGGTAGACCCACTAAATGGGCGATCTTCTCTTGGGTCGGCGTCCACCCATTTTGCTTTGAACAACACATTTTTTGCATAGTGCCTGTTTGTCCGGCTATATATCCGCAGAAACGTAAGTAGATTTGATTGAGTCCATATCACCCAAACTTTTTACAATGGCACTGGAGGAAGCGTTCAAGAAAATGGAGTGGTCCAATAAGGGTGTTAATATCAATGGAGAGAGGCTCAACCACCTTAGATTTGCGGACGACATAGCCTTAATCGCAGACAATACAGAATACCTACAAGAGATGATAACACAAATAGAAAAAAACATGGAGAAATATAGGACTTAAAATGAATTTGGACAAAACCAAAGTAATGTGTTCGCAAGAAACACATATAACAGTAAACAACACCGTTATAGACAATGTACAACAATATATACGTATATATACCTTGGTCAAATAATACAAATAAGCAAAGAAAATAAGGATATAGAGGTGGAAATAAGAAGTCGATTAGGTTGGGCAACATTTCGTAAGCTATCAAAGATCTCAAAGAACAAAAAAATCCCCCAATATATAAAATCGCGAATATTCGACCAATGCATACTCCTTATAAAGTCACAAAGCTGGGAGTTACACTGAGAGCCATGGAGAGGTCGATGATTGGTATCACCCTTACAGACATAAGAGAATCACACAATTGAAATGGATCTTTACAGGTCATGTAGCACGATTAATGAATAACAGGTGGAACACGGCAATTATAAGCTGGATACCATGGACAGGAGGAAGAAATAGAAGAAGACCAAGTGCACGTTAGTACGACGATATTAAGAGGGTTGCAGGATTGAGATGCACGGACACAGCACAGAATAGAGAGAGTTGAACAATCAAAGGGGATGTCTATACTCAATACTGGAAGCCACAAGGCTGAAAGAAAGGAAAGAAAGAAAGAGTTAGCAGTCTTTGAATGTTGAGTTCTTGTAGGACAGAAATGCGTGTGTGTAAGTATCTAAGCTGCGATAGCTTGTCGTTAGCTGCCATTAATTTATTACTTCGTGTAATAGCTGCAGAGCAGAATCGAGCAAGTTGTCGCTGTTCTTACCATGACCAGACGGTGCCTTATTACTGATTTAAGATAATTAAACTGGTTTGCAGCCTGAAAGTTGGAGATTGTTGTTGGTAGATCTATCTGCTATCATTATTTTGATTTTGCTCTTCTTGCTTCACTTATAGTGCTTATTCTATATATCATATCCGTTTCTTCCTGGGCGGCCGTAATCATTCGAGTGTCATCAGCATACCTCATGTTATTAATTGTTTACCTTCTGCTTGACACTCCGCCCCCCAGGCATCAAGCACCCCCCCCCCCCCACCCCATTATGTTGACATGTAGACATTTAATAATGTAGATGACAGGATGCAACCTTGTCTGACACCTGCTTGTACTTTAAAAGATCTTGATATAGCGTTGTTAACATTAACTCTTTTTCCTTATAGGCCCTGCAGGAGCAGATATACAGTGTGTATCAGCCAAATGGAATAAATTCAATATCTCCATATTTTGACAGTTATCACTGATATTCCGGAACACGTCAATCGATTTTGATTGTAGCGGATAATTGGGACCTATTGGTTGCATTAATGGCTCACGTGAGTTCTGTCGGTGACGTCACCGACATTTATATTAAATGAGACGGTATGCCAAGTGGAACATTATTGGAAAGGGCATTCAAAGGGGAATTCAGCACTGTGTCTGGTTTTTGAATCCCATTCAAAATTAACGAGGAAAAAAGTAATTTTGAAAATATCAATTTTAATAAATATACAAATAAATTACAATTACAGTTAATGTAAGTGATGCTCAAAATGTTTCCCTCGTACGTCCTGGCAGCACCCCAATCTTAAATAAAAGTGGTGTCTGACAATATTTAACATCTGGGGCCTGATAAATCTAATAGTGTTGGTAATGCATATTATTATTATTATTATTTATTGAAAGTAGGCGGCAGTGCCGATACAACTTTCCTCATACATACATATAGTGTGCAGAGTATAAAGTATAAAACAAAATTAAAATTAATGGGTTAAGTACAAAACAAACATAATTAATAAAATCTTCAAGTCATCTAAATCGTGTGGTTTAGATTTGTAAATAGTGGTCTTGAGATATCAATCATAAAAAAAATCTAGGGATTAAGATCTGGTGACCTGGCTGGCCATTCTAGCTGTCCTCGCCTTCCAATCCAACGATTTGGGAAGACAAGGTCAAGGTATTGACGGACATCACTCTCCTATCAAAGTCGTCTTCACATAGCTCCTGAGTTGGAATTATCTTATACGGATGCATTTTATTCTCCTTTAGTATTCGTGCAACGGAGGAGTGACTAATATTATTCTCCAATGCGACTTGTCAAGTAGGTGCATGCGCGTTTTCCTCAAATGTAAGCATGACGTCTACTTTTGTTTCGTCGCCCAAAGGAGCACCGTGTTTCTTAATTTGTCGTTCATGTCCAAGTTCTCTAAACTGCTTGTCAATTTTGCTAACTGTGCTTTGAGGTATGGGTGGTAATTCTGGAAATTTCTCCCTGAAGAGGCGAACAACTTTGACTTGAGTACGTGTTCTATCTCCATAACCGATCATCAGCAGTATAGTTATTTATGAATTCCAGTTAAATATACCATCCTTGCAGTAAATCGACATTTCAAATTTGCTTTCGGCTGACTTTCAAACTGACTTTGACACTACGTTGTATTTATTAAAATTGATATTTTCAAAATAATTTTTTCCTCGTTAATTTCGAATGGGATTCAAAAACCAGACACAGTGCTGAATTTCCCTTTGAATGGTCTTTCCAATGATGTGCCACTTGGCATACCATCTCATTTAAAAAAAATGTCGGTTATGTCACCGACAGAAGTCACGTGAGCCATTAGTGCAACCAATTGCTCTTAAATAACCACTACAATCAAAATCTATTGACGTGTTTCGGCATATTAGTGACAAGAGTCAAATTATGGAGATATTGAATTTATTCCATTTGGCTGATACACACTTTATATGTTGTGATGTGCCCATTTCATTCAGCAATTGAGGGAGTAGAAAAGCTATCAGTCGTTTTTTAATGATATTTAGGGGTATCTTTGGGAGTATTGAAACATTAAAAATAATATATATACTATTTAATTCGGAGAAAGTCTTCATAGTTAAGCTGCAGTCCTCGTTACGCCTCTGTAATACTTGCTATTAGACGCGATCATCAACTGTTCAAGGTGGACATAAATGATGTGCACCAAGAGAAAAAACATTTTTGAAAAACAATGGCATCGCAAATGGAACAAGGGAAAACGAAATAAATGTTTACAAACAACAATACGCATCTAATTTACAGAAATTCGACTTATGGAAACATGTACAAAAGCAAAAAATTCTGACAAAAGAAACTTGCAGAAGGCGAATACGCACATATTCAAAAGAGAGCCATTAAAAGTATAAGGACTGAAAAAGATGGATAGGCCTAAACGCCAAGAAAAATTATCTGGAAGCTAAATGCAGAAAGAAAGACAAATATGTACTATAATGACCGAATAAGTAAATTCTATAGTGGATCTATTCTCAGACGTTGTCTTTGTCCATAAGTTTGTCAAAAATACCTTTTATTGTTTTAAAATAAATGCAACTTGTAATAGAAACAAAGTAATTGTGATGACGCAATTTTGAATTAAATCTAGTGAGCTGTAGAAGTTAAAATGGAATACTATGTCACTAAGGTCGGTGTGTATTTTCTCTAAAACGTGAAGCGATCCGCAGCGTTTGGTGTCCTTCGGTTAATGTGGCATATTTAGCAACGCAGTCTTGCGTCGAGTCGCCTTTATGATGCATACTTTAAATAATACAGTAGGTTTCATAACACGAAAGCGTGCTAGAATAACCACACCTAATTGGTATTAATTAGTATCTGTTGTGCACCTAATACAGTCTCCGTGGAATGAGAAACACGCGTTTTCAGAAATTAACTGAAACATATGTGATGGAATTGCGTTTAGCAGCTGTGATCTTATTTATAGACTGGGAACTGTCAGAGTGAAATGCACCAAAGCTAATAGCTAATGCATATAGTACCTAATTATAACGCTAACACCAGTTATCTTTTTTAAGACGTTGTCCAAATACTTTACCGCTTTCTTCGCTCCGCGACTTCTTACAATGCCTACTATAGCCAAAGAAAGGATTTTGAATGGAAATCGTTCGTCTCCTAATTAAGCATATGAGGCTGATCTTTAAAGCGATACTTTCGAATAACGTTACGTTAAAACTTATGTCTTTATTAGTTATTACATATAGGTACATTTTAAAAACGAATTGAAGAATTGCGCATGGAAGTAATTTCGTATATGCAGCTAATTGAAGCTATTGGAAGAAATTAAACATGACATTAGGAGAAATTTACATCAGCATGTATCCATATTGGAAAAATCTAAAAAATTAAATCCAATTACTACAGTACATTGTTATTTACATGTTATATTAAAATCGATTGTAAAGAAATCCATTTCTCAATATTGAAAAATAAGCAGCTTCCCTTATAAATAGTTACTAAGTTTAAGAATCGTAAGTAAATAGTGCGTTCATAAATGCTAAGAAGTTTCTACTGCAGAAAAGAAACGCAATTCAGGAATTTCTAACGATTAGCGAAGTAATAGCTATCTTTATCTACTGAAACGGAACTATTAAATTAGAAACTGACTTTTATTCTTCACGTTGGCGTTGCGTCGAAATGCATAGTTCAATATATTTCTTAGTATCCATTCATCCATAGCCTTTTACCCTCTTTTATCTTTCGATATCGAGGACGGAAGATTTGAACCAATGCCCATCTGGCTGCTAAGCTGAACTCTTACCTACTCAACCACCTAAGTGCATTATTTCTTAGTATAACAGCTAAAAATTCTTGAAAATAGTAGAACGCCAGAGGATATCAAGGATTTTAAGCTCAAAAGAGGAACATGTGTCTAAAGACACATGTACATGTTGCATGTAAACATATAATAAATGAATTATAAATATAAGCTGAATTTATTTCCTCTTGGAATTTCATACAATTTTACGTTCACACGATCAGGTGCCTTGCATACTTGTCTTTACTGTTGATTTCATCTTTTCTTGCTTCACTTATATATCTATCTTTTTGATTTTGTTCTCTGAATGTCATTTTTTGGCAGTGGTCCATTATGATGTGTTTT
Organism: Agriotes lineatus; assembly: GCA_940337035.1. Classification (NCBI taxonomy): domain Eukaryota; kingdom Metazoa; phylum Arthropoda; class Insecta; order Coleoptera; family Elateridae; genus Agriotes; species Agriotes lineatus. The sequence goes on from OW679202.1 coordinate 85,286,680, forward strand.
ATAGGACTTTTTCCACTGTCTAGGGTGTATATCACACAACGTTTCGGGAGTTTTGATCTACTCCCGTCTTCAGGTGTTCCTGGTTAGTCCTGAGAAGGACTGATATTGTACGCTTTTATTCGTAAACTCTTGCCTCCCGAGGGGTTTGAACCCGGGACCGCTGATCGCCGTGATTACTAGTCTGTCACTCTTACCACTAGGCCACCAGCTCGGTACAATATCAGTCCTTCTCAGGACTAACCAGGAACACCTGAAGACGGGAGTAGATCAAAACTCCCTAAACGTTGTGTGATATACACCCTAGACAGTAGAAAAAGTCCGATAAAGCACATCCTATCTTTTTGAGTTAAAATTGTATTATGTTTATCGGTACTTGTTCTGTGTTTATTTCAGTTGCTGTTATGTTATGTTATCTGTCCGCGATCAATCATACAGTCACACTATCTCGTTTGAAACGTATTAAATAATTTTTCACAGCGATTTCAGCAATAATTCTGGTTTATAAGTACTAAATTGTGATAGAATTACATTGTCCACGACAGGTCTGTCCAGATTTGTTAAAACAAACTCAAGAGATTTTTACCGAATTTAAAAAAAACAGTTCTGAAAACTCGGATTGAAGACAGTTTTATTACAGCGAACACAATACCACCGTGCACACCGTAAGTAGTAGTCGTTTGTGCAGTGAAATTTGCAAAACTCGATACACATCCAGTGAAACACGTTATCAAAACGACGAAACTTTTAGTTTGTATATTTTAGGTTATGGTTTTCACAGACGGCCAAAAACGGTCCATGCTGGAATCGATGGTGAATGGGTCTATTCCATGCGAGACGCATTTGACGATTTTATTGAAGAATTTCCAGATGTCGTGGTTTACTATGACACGGTTAGTAGGGCTCTTAGTCACATTGTGGACGTTTATAGGGAAACAGGAAGCGTAGCTTGTAAAGCAGATACTGGCAGTCCAAGAGTGCGGAACGAAGAAAACATTGAAGCTGTGAGAGCAGTGATCGAAGATCAACCGCATACATCAATTCGACAATTGCATCAACAGGTCGATCTTTCTCACAGTACTTGCCAGCGTATCCTTAAACAAGATTTACAACTTCGTCCCTATCGTTTACAAGCTTTATCTGAAATTGTCGGAAATGATTTTCCCCAGAGACAGGCGTCCTGTCAGTGGTTTCTTAACAACAACATCGATGATCATGATAAAGTATTTAAAAAAATATATTTTGTACTGATGAATGTTGGGTCCAAAGTAAACCACCAAATATCTGACGAAGTACAAATAAACACTGGAGTTAGACCACACGATTCACTCATCCCGTTTCTCTTCAGTATGATAATGGATGCAATAATCGAAAAACTACCTAAAAGAGCGGATTATAAAATGGGCAACACCTACTTCCACATCGTAGCATACGCTGACGACGCAGTGCTCATCTCCGACAGCGAGGATAACCTACAAAGATTGCTGTATGCCTTCAATCAAGAAGCCAAACAAATGAATATGGCTATCAACACGAACAAAACTAAAAGCCTAGTTGCATCAAAGGAAATGACAGGATGTAAACTGGAGATTGACGGCAGAACCATCAAACAGGTCAAGCAATTTAACTACCTCGGCGCAACAATTTACAACAAGAAGTAAAGCAACAAACCATAAAGACTTCGCGTATAGAGACATCGTTTGGAAAAATATCTATCTTAACACGGAAAGCAAGACAAGAATATATAAAACTGCTGTCAGACCAATCCTAACATACGCAGCAGAAACTAGACCAGATACTCCAAAACAACACAGATGATGCGAACAGTAGAGATGAAAATAATTCGAAGCATTCATGGAAAGACACTCTTCTTCTTCTTTATCAGCCATTGTCTATCCACTCCTGGATGTAGGCCTCTCCCATATGTTTCCATGCCTTCCTGTCTTGCGCCACTTGTTGCCATTTGTATCCTGCTCGTTCCTTGATGTCAAGCCATCGTCTTTGTGGTTTCCCGACGCTTCTTTTTGTTTGTCTGGGGCGGCAGTTGGTTATTTTAGATGTCCATTTATTGTTGTCTTGTCTAGCTACGTGGTCGACCCATTGCCATTTGAGTTCTGCAACTCTCCTCATCACATCTGTTAGTCTCGTCTGTCTTCGAATTTCATTATTTGTAACCTTATCTCTCAAGCTAATATCCAACATTGCCCTTTCCATGGCTCTTTGTGTCACTCTTAGTCTATTCATGCTGTTCTTTATCAAGGCCATGGTCTCTACCGTAAGTCGCCACTGGAAGTATGCATGTATCGTATACTTTGCGTTTAAGGTTTATGGGGATGTCAGAGTTTTTGAATAAATATTTAAGTTTACCAAACGCTGCCCACGTTAGGCTTGTTCTGTGTTTGATTTCTGCCGTTTGATTTTCCTTACCAACCTTTATAGCATGTCCGATATATCTATACTGATCTACATTTTCCAATGTTGTATTGTCTACGATAATGTTTTCTCTACTGTTACTTATCACTTTTGTTTTGCCGAGGTTCATTTTTAACCCAATCTTGTTAGATGCTTGATTAAGTTGGACTATCATAATTTTCAATTCTTGAATGTGGCTGCTGATGAGAACAATGTCATCAGCACAACGTAAGTGATTCAGATACCTTCCATCGATATTTATGCCATTACTCTCCCAGGGCAACGTCTTGAATACATCCTCAAAGGCCAGAGTAAAGAGCGTTGGTGATGTCGTATCCCCCTGACGAACGCCTTTGTTAAGCGGAATACTTTCTGTTTTTATGTTCTCATTGATCTTTACGTGAAAAGTAGCTTTGTCGTATATATTTTTCAAAAGTGTCGAGTATCAAGAGTCAATTCTTGCTTTGTCCATGGCTTTTAGAAAAGACCATCTTTCGATGGAGTCGAAGGTCTTATGAAAGTCAACAAATGCCATATGCAGGGGAACATTATACTCCGTAGTTTTCTCTATTAATGATCTTATTGTTTGGAGATGGTCGATCGTACGAAAACCGGCTTACTCGATTGGTTGATACTTATCTAGTTTAGTTGTTAGTCGATTGGTTAGTATTTTGGTCAGAAGTTTATATAAGTGTGACAGCAAACTTATGGGTCGATAATTTTCCACGTTTGTATAATAAAAGTTTAAATACGCCCATATATTTCCTCCTAGATCATGCGATTTGACCTCTTGCGATTTCTTTTTGTGGCCAAATCTTAAAAATTAGACTTTTTAAACCCCTATCACTGATTTGGATGACCATCGACAGAGGAGAGTGAATCATATTGAAGAAATAAATAATACTCCTGGGGTGCCAAACAAAATTTACAATGCCATGAAAAGAAGAGTTAGCCTGTGTAGAGATGTCAGCAGTGGCCACATACAGCATCTTCTTTGATAAAAAAATTTTAGAACTGTCTTTCCAGCATTGTAGCGAAATGATATAGTTATTACATTATAAACAGAGACTCTAGTTATTTCCAATTATTAGCAGTTGTTGATAGTTATTTACATAAATTAAATTAAAAAGCAAAGTTTACATGAAACTGGCTTTGAATGATTAGTTTAGTTGCTGTTTATCAAAATTTGCAAGAATTAGTTGCAATAGCATGTAGTTCAAATGTCACAAATTCAAGCAGCGACATGCGTGATATTTTTTCTGGCCTGCTTTGGTGAATCTAATTTTGAATTACATGTTATCCTAGCAAACTAAGTCGATTCCCTTGCTCTTCACACATCCGTTGTAGAAGTTAGTAGTTAACATTTTTACCTTTACGTTGTCTACAAATTAAAGAAGTAACTGTAGGGATATATAAAACTATCGATGTAAGATTGCAAGAAATAACATTAAAGGAAAAATAAACAGAGGCCTAAGACAGGGGGATGAAGTCTCACCAAAACTGTCTACGTTAGTACTCCAAGATGTCTTCAAAGAATTTAAACGGGAAAATAAGGGGTTTGTGAAAATAGAAGAGTTCTTCTGAAAGAACCATATGCACAAGCTAAAAAAGTTGAGTTGGAAATAAATTTTAACAAAGATAAATACAAGACAAATAAAAATACAGACCATAATAGAAAGAAGAAAATACTATGGAAAAAGCAGAGTGATGGTAAAACCGATTCGGGAAATAAATATAAAGGGAAGGATCCGATCAGAATGGGCAGCATATGGAAAACTAAAACATGTTACAGGCATGAATATTCTTTTAAAATTAAACGCCAAGATTTACAATGAATTCCTGCAACGACTTCAGGGGCGGAAACCTGTGTCCTTACCAATAAAGTAATAAGCAAGATATAAGTACACCAGAGAGCCATATAAATAAAGATGCGCGGAATATATCACTGAATGATAAATTAACCAGCAGATTAGAAAAACAGGATAGATACAAGGTATGGAAAAGAGAGTAAACCGGAACTGGGTAAGTCATGTGTCCAGAAGTGCAGACAGTGTGTGAAAAAATAACAAGATGAAGACCCTGGAGAGAAAGACAAAGCGTCGGAAGACAACAACAAAATGAGCTGACGAACTGAAAAAGATAAGTGGGCAAAACTGATATAATAAGGCCCAAAAAGGAAAAATGTCGAAAATATTACAGTCCTATATCCACAGGATGGAAAGCGTCTAGAAACGAATAAAGAAGATGTAAGTGTTCCCACAATGCAGTTTTTCTCAGCTTGATTCTCCTTTTCCCTCTATTTTACCTTTTAATGTAATTGCATGTTATTTTATGAAATTTATTGTCATGTGGACAAAGTATTTATTCGCACTATTTTTAAATTGAAATTTACTAAAGTTTCTTCTTGGAAATAGAAATATAAATCGAAGTTCAAACAAATCTAACCCAGAAGGATAATTTCCAACGAATATTGCATATTCAATTTCTAAGCTAACGAATGGATTTCATTCAACTTGAAATGATTTGATACTTTAATGAAGTTGCATGAAAAGTAATGTTAACTAATTCATTCTATTAGTTGAAAAATATTTACTTTAATAATTTAATTGGTATCTCAGTGACGGGCCAGTTGCCATTACCGTAAATTACCTTAGACAAATACTACTACACCAACTTCACCAAACTAACAATAGCAGACCGATTGCAAATTCTTTGCAACCGATATGCGATTATTAATTACTAGTGAATCACCCGAGCCACGCTTCGGTTCGCTAATTTAATAGAGATTCATTAATATAAATTTAAAAAAGGATGCATCGGTCGGGAATAGAATCCGGGCCGCCCGCGTGGCAGGCTAGCATTCTACCACTGAACCAACGATGCTTCGTTGAATAAGGCGCTTCTATAATGATATATGAACATTAAGGGTTTTCTTCGCTAATTACACGACTTAATTAAAACTTTACTTTTTTAAATAAAAACCGTCCTACGATCTAAGTCTAAAAGTTAGCAAACTTTTAAGCTATCATACAATTTAATCGGCCCAGTATCTTGGGAGGAGATAGCGAACAAACAAACATACATACATACAAAGAAAGAGACCACCGATTTTATGATATAAGAACCTAAATCAGCCTAAATCTGCACCTAAAACAATTACTTTTCGTTTCAAAACGAATGTTAGTTTATATAATATCTTTAAATAAACCATAAACAGATATTAGTGCAAGTAGATATGAGTGCTTCGTCTCATATGTTAAGTTTATGAATGTATCAGTTTTAAAGCCTTTCAAAACTTAAACTAGTTCCGAACACGTCTTGCGGAACTGCAGCGTATTAGAAAACAGTAAAAATTAACTCTTCATTTATAACAAATTGGTCGACGAAATGGAAGAAAGAACGTGTAATAAGAAGGATACATAGGTACATATTAATAGCCTTCATTTAAAGAAAGATCGAAAAAAATTATATTCGACCTCGACAAAGGAAACTTAATAATTTTTAAGTGATACAATATGTGTCTACGCCACTAGAACAATTATTAAAGCAAATGTTTTTTAGAAAGTAAACGCGGTTAGTAGAATACTGATTGTGTTACCCACTAATAGTAAAACATTGTTTCTATAGTGTAAAAAAAACTTCATTCAACTAAGAATTTAAATAGTCTATTGTGGATTTTGAAAGGATATTCGCAAACCAAAACACATATTTTGATTGTTTATTAAAAGTATTAATTATTATATGTTTCAATTTCTTTCCAGATATATAAACCAACTGTTGTAAGTACAATATCCTTTATAGAGAAATTATGCCACACTAATCGTACCTTGTTTAAAATACTATACAGTCTAGCAATGCTGTCTTTTAAAGACTTCTTAAAATAAAAGGCGTCTAATTTACAGGTCAAATCTATTTGCCACTCTTATGAACCACGGTATATACAGTGTGTCACAAAAAGTGCTGGATCATCACCTGAAACGTAGTGCACAACTAAGAAATTTACCCCAAGAAGGTCGAAAACAAGAAGTTGCTGAAACAACCACCAACAATAACGCACAACTGGTTGTTAGAGAAAGACCGAAAATACTGTATTCAATATGAAAATAAACATAAATCGCAATACTATCGTCAAAACTGTGTGTTTGCCTAATGCGTGTAATAGTTTGGTGCAAACATTGCACCGATGCCCATCTTAATGTGGTGTAATGAAAAAATACTTACCATAATCCCACAATTTGAAAAGGGCGCTACCACTGCAGAGTTAATAATAATGAATATACATGCAACAGTTGAGAACTAAACGAAAAACTTTTTGACCCTATTTGTACTCCTGTTCGGTCAGACCATGAAATATAGGCATTCACGGGTTAGTTAATTAAATGGGAACCAATGCTGGATATATTGTCATAAGGTAGAGTCAATTAATCGGTAATAATAAGTGAATTATATCCACAAAACGAAAAGTGCAGTTTTTTGCAGTAAAAATTAAATAAAAATTCTAAAATGTGAATGTGGATCATAGTAGCAATTAGGATGCTGAATATTTTGTCTAATTTAACCAAATCTTTCTTTTACTGTTTGCAACATCCTGTTAGCCGTTTAACACTCTAACAATTAATTACACCAAATTAAACCGATGACTATCAAACACTCTTCAGCGCAAGCTAGATAGCGAATTGTAAATACCCAAAAATGGTCCCGTGACCATTGCGTTCAATAAGGCCCTCTAACAAAGCCTCGGCAGTAGGGAGTGGGTTAACATTGAACTAAATGTAATTAAGTACAGGCGCCACCAATTTAAATAATCAATAATTCGAAAAAGTTTTACGATATTATTAAGTAGGTATCAAAAAAATAAATTTTATAGATGAGCTATTAAACAATTACCTTTATTGTACGCGATACCCCTCATAAGCCATAATCTACCACAACGTTAACAAAACATAAAGTGGATGCAATTATAGTGACGTTTATTTTAATATGCATAGGCAGGTAAATAACATAAATGTATATGTATATAAAGGCAGTTGCTCATGCCGAAGTAATATATGTTAAATTTTATGATATTCACAGAAAAATAATATTAAATACGCAATGTGATCACTTGACATTTACAAAGTTTAGCATTTTATTAATTACATTACAAGGCACGGGTATATAGAGTACTATGGCTTTGATACATGAAGGACAAAACCGATATAAGTAGAAATATTTCAAGAACGTATGTTATCAAACTCATGTAAGTACATTTTTCAATTGCAAAATGTTTATATGAATCTAGATAAATGACTTAACTTCGAATTCAAGTGTATTGCAATACAAAAATTACAATGCGGCGAGCAAATTCCAATCTAGACGACCACAATCTCAAAGCAAGAGGTCAAAAAGGCCAAATACCATAAGTAGAAAGGACAATAAATAATCACCACCAATAAAAAACTATCTATAAAAAGAAAAGCCCTATAATAAAAGTGTCATTAGCGCACAGGTATGCCTTTCACTTAAAATGCTTACTCGAGACGAAAAACGGCTTTAACGTCCTACACAAAATAATCCGAAGATGTTGACTCGATAAATACCTAAAGAATAGAATAAAATTGGATCACAAAGTTGATAACATGAGTATTTGCGGCTTAAACGTCGCTGAATTCATTTAATTCTCCCGAAGCTTTTCAGAAGCATTCATCAAAACACAAATCCCACAAAAATCTCCACAAGTTGTTTTCTACCTTGCTTAATTGTTTTTGTATTCTCAGTGACGAAAACAAATATAGGCTAATATCACCACAATGTGAAGCAATGACGCTAAAATCTCTGATTGAAACGGAAAGTTACTGCAAATCAGCTGTCAGTAAGGGTCACTTTTATGGAACGAGAGGCACATCCGATCTTACACGTCAACTACCTAACCGTCAAACGTCAAAGTCAACAGAGAAGCAAGATGTCATATTCCTTTCAGAAGGCCAACAAAACTCGATGTGTAAACGCAATTACTAGTCCCAACCATAAACAAAACTGCTATTCCACGATAATCGTAGCGGAAGTCAAGAGTCATATCTTTTTACTCCCCTCGTCTAAAAGACGAAGGAAGTATTGTAATAAAAAAAAAAACCTTCCGAAATTCTTTCAGATCTTCACGTTTCAAAGTCCCTAGATAACGAAAAAGAGGTTTTCTCAATTCCGTCAGTCTGTCTGTCTGTCTGTGTCTGTCTGTCTGCCTGTCTGTCTGTCCGTCTGTCTGTCTGTCTGTCTGTCTGTTGGCAGTATAGCTCAAAAACTATTTGTCGGAGAAAGACGATATTTTGCAAACATATTATATATCTACCTCGCATGAAACCGGTACAATTTCATACAAATATATACAGGGTCAGCACCTTCAAAAATAAAATTTTGTTTATTTTTAGGTTAATTCTGAAAGAAAAGGAAGAAATAACTTCCACATAGGTCAGGTTTTACATTTTCCGAAAATAAGTTTCAACCGATAAAGGATAATGTCACAAAAGAGTAAAAATGTTTGAACCATAACACCGTGCTCTTCAAGAATCATCTGAAAGAGACTCGGTAGCGCAGATGGAATTTCGCTGTAGTTATATCCGCTGCGGAGATTCGCTTAGGATCGAGCATTCTGCAGAGCTGCAGATGCGGTGGGTTCAAACCCCTGCGGGATACATTTTTTTATTTGAAAATGTATTTAATTTAATAGAAACGTGAAGATAGTCCTAACTTAATTTGATTTTTAATATTATTTAGTGTCACAGTGTTGACGAGGGATGTTCTGGGTAAAGCCTTTTACTGATTTTTATCTTTGTATAGCAGTTAAGTGCGTTTAAGATAACTCAGGTAAGCGATAGCTTTAGGATTATGCCCCATTTATAGACTAACGTCAGAATATGAGGACCAAATCTCCGAACAGAGTAACAATCCTTACGTTAAACAATCCGAGACTTTCTTTTGGACACACTGTATACCCTACCGATGTTTCCTGAGGTTTACCCAATAATTTGCTTATACGCATCATTGTCAAATGCAGGATTAAATGCAGTTAATGGGAACGAAAGGTACTAAAATATACTTAATTGATTGGTCTGCAAAATGCTTGAGTGAGAGCGGATATGCCCCAACCGAAATAAAAGAAAACTGTGCCTATAAACTTGCTTAAAATACTATTTGGCAAAGCTGAAAAAGAGATAGGTATGTGTAAATCCCCCACGTTAGGACGACCAAATGCTCCGAACTTCCTGCGCTCGAGTATCATCGTAAATACTAATCCGAGCGTAATAATTTACTATGAACGTTAACGACAAAACTGGGCTGAAACAAACGCAGGCTAATTCGAGCCCGTACACACCCTTGTTCACAACTTTCCAAAAGGCCCCGTATACTGCTAGCATCTTGCATCGGTGCGATTATTGCACGTCATATTCGCACAGCCGAGTGCGACAGAGAGAGATCGCGGTCTCTTTATTGATCTGCGCTTCCTTTTTCCGGTTTATCGTCAAATTATAGTTTACGCCGCAACATTATACATAACACAATAAAAAATCGCCCAACAGGCAGCCACTTAATTTTACAAAAATCCTGCGGAGCGTTGTTTAATGCTTTCAGCGTTTAGTTCGGATAGACAATTAGTGAAACCATGGACCCTCTTCCAAAGGCTAAATGAAACAGCTGCGGCAGTAACTCATCATGAGCCCCTCTTCTTCGCCGCCCCCATAATTCCAGAGTCAACACAACCGACGCCGTAAATGCCTATCATCCTATTTACAGTGATTGCGCGATTCGAGCTATTAAGCAAAAAGCTTCATCATTAATAAACCTAAAACGCTCTCATTAGGGACTGTTTTATTTCTGTCGTAATATAAACTGGAGCAATTGCTTTAAAGCATACGATAAATACATCGTTTTCTCTCCTACAATGAACTATTAAACCATTATGTTACCCGATAAGTGCCACAATAGTTACTTGCTCGCTGCAGCCTTTATACCTGAATGCTTTTATGAGGTAAACAAGTCATGGGCTTTTCTAAAGGGAATTGTTGGGATACATTATTACAAAGTTCATTGAACATCCGTAATTATACATATAATGTGAGGTAGCGATGTCTGGTTTGCAAAAAAACTGGACACAACGAACTTGTTTGATAATTTTAAGGGCGTGCGCAACAGATTGTGACGTTAACACTTAAAATGGTGTTTACTAAAATAACAACAAAGTGAAAATCCTTAGTCAGAAAAAATAGACTACTAAAACTAATTACTATATTTCTTTGCTGGATAAAAACAATATGATGGATCAGTTAGGTATTGAAAAATAATAGAAGCCCTATTAAAACCAATTTTTAGATTTCCTTTGCAACTGACTCAAAAAAATATAGAAGTTTCACTCTAAACCAATTTTCATAACTAATGTAGCAGTCTAGATAGACTGTCATTGTTAAATGTATTTATTTTATTTAAACTCATACATAGTCTATAATGTACCATTTTCTGAGTTACTAACAATGGCCGGCACTATTCTCACGTGACGATATGTAGCCATGTCTTGTATATCTTAAATTTTCGAATTTTGTTTTCATGTTATTCTGAAAAAGAACAATAATCTATTTCGACGTGGTTATTCAATTTCTGCAGTGGGTGACATAAAACTTTAGAGTACACTGGTGGAACTACTATAAACTTAGGAAAATACATTCTTATACAGTCTGCAGTCTCCGCAAAAAAGTCGGTGTCAAATGGATAAAATTGTCATTTTTTTTTCCAAAAAAACTTTTTACGGCAATAATTTGTGCTTAGATCCTATCAGATATACCGAGTGATTGTTACTTAGAAAATGGTGTTTTTATAAATTGTCAAAATCCAAAAGCTGCTATTTTTCGGCAGTTACCACGTAAGATTTTTTAGCGTGTGTTAGTTTTAACTAACTGAACAATCTCAATGCCAGAAAGCAACTTTTTTCTTTAACTTTCGCAAAAATTTTATTTCTCAGTTTTTACAATATTTTTAAAAATTCACATATCAAGAAAATTTGAAAATTCAAATTTTTTAGGTGAAGACTAAAAATTTATAATTGGGAAATATCATAGAAAATGTTAATTACAATACCTGATATGATTTTTCTAACAAAGGTAATATCGTAGTAATGTAGTTAATTTGTCATATTTAATTATGGGTATGAACATAAAAATCTTCCATCACGTCGCGTTTTTGAGTTATTCGTATATTTGCATTAACATTCGTAAGAAAGAATGATATTGATTAAAAACGATACCTAGGTCGATGGGCTCCGAATATGATGGGAGACTTCTGCTGATTTGTGCAAAAGAAAGGAATAATTTTTTCCCTAAAAATGATTTTGTTTTCAAATTTTTGTTCCCATTATATCATTTAAGATTTAGTTTTTGTATTTTCTTCATTAAATAATTTTCCAATTAAATTTAAAATTTAATAAAAGCTAATTGTATAATTACTGTACTCTAGAAATATATAATTTAATATGGAATATTAAGAAAAAACGACGTGGTAGAAACTCTTTGTGGTTATTTTCATCATTCTATAAGTACATGTGATCGAGAAATGCTATTTTAATTCATGTTAGAGCGAAACAGTTTTAAAATGGCTGGTAGTGATTCCTTTAGATTTTTTATTATTTACTGATAAGTAACGTATGCGCATACTTTAACCTTTTTTATGCAAGGCGGTTTTTAGGAGAAATATTTTTCAATGACAATTAATATCTACTTAAATGGCTTCTAAAAGCTCTAATATTCCCTTTTAATAAATTACTGTTAGAAAAATCCTGTAAATGTTCTTTTACGCTTATCTAAATGAAGGGATTTTTCTTTATTCAGTTAATGTTCTAAAAATTTACTTTTTCAAAATTTCTAGCCAAATCTTCGTAATTAGATATAAAATCACTTTTGAAACAACTTTCCTCTATCTTGGCTAGCAAATGTATTTTTTGCAACTATTTTCAAAAAATGTAAAATTTTACAGATAACAGAAGTCACGTGACAACTTTTGTTTGGCCTAATTGCAATGTTTTTCAACCACCTCCGATAGTCAGGGCTTTGATGTTAAAAATTGTTCCTATTTAATATCATCTTTTTGGCGATCACTGTATATCTCCTCAGCCAGAGTGTATCCTACAAAAGAACAAGAAAAGGAAGAAGAATAAGAATACTTCACTTGAACAGGTTCAAGTCTTGCAAAATAAAAATGTTGAAATTGAAAAAAAAATTCCCATACCACTACCAATAATTATCTATGAGCAAAAGAACTATTGAAAGACCACGTAAGAGTATTACTCACTTTAAAATTATCAGACTGAACAACAGTACGTTAAGTTAAACACAGAGAGTGACGAAACATAAAACTACCACTAGGCATCTAAATGAAAATGATATAAGAAGGAATCGCAACTGAGCTCTAAAGCAGCGGATTACAAGTAATAGAAGTTGTAAATATCTTACAGGAAACCGCTGCCATTGTTCAGGGTAACGTTCGGTAACAGTACAAACATCAATAAAATTTATGAAATCCACCCATTCAGGGTCCCATTGAAAAAATCTAAGCACCACAGTGCAACAACTGTCAGGTATGGGGTCACACTAGAAAATTCTGTCACAGAGGACCTCGTTGCGTTAAATATGCAGCATCATACATTACATCGGAATACTGGAGGGGACAAAAACACCCAAAATGCTACAACTGTGGTAAGGCACATCCAGGCAGCTGCCGCGAATGCGAAATCATTAAAGAAATGCAATAAATGCGAAACCAAAGTTACAATAACAAAACTAAGATCTCTACTGTACCACCAAGCAAGAGATAGAAGTGAAATAGCAGAAAATAAATAATATCCCCCCAAAACAAACTTACGCTGGTAAAAGTCAAGTTAAACCTGATTAACTAATTAAATCCTGAAGAAACTTGGGCAACAAGAGCAGGAAAACAGATTATCAAATCAAGACTCGAAAAACTTGAAAACCTTCTAGCACGGGAGCTGTACTTAAAGCTCGCCATGACTAGTGAACTCAGAATCATGACATGGACTGCGACGACATCTGAATGAACTTCAAGCAGTCATAATCACCCAAAAAATAGATATATGTCTCATCTCTGAGACACATTTCATATCATACTGTACATCGACTTAATAGTGGTGTCCTCGTAAAACACAACATTCAACAGTATGACTAATTGAAACATCAATTTGAAGAATTTCATATCACTTCAGTAAAAATCAATACAGTCGAAGGCTAGATCACTATAGGAGCAATTTATTTACCTCCTAGAGATAAACTCTAAAGACAAAATTTTATAAACCTTCTAAAAGACTGCAATGGAAAATTTATACTTGGAGGAAATTTTAATGCCAAAAACCTTGCATGGGGATCTAATCTGAGAACCACTAAAGCGAAAGAACTGCTCCTAGCAATAAAAGATAATAACTGCAAGGTAAATTCCCCAGGTAAATCAACTTATTGGTCCACAGATCCCAACAAAAGGCCTAATCTGATAGATTTCTTCATCACAAAGAACATATCTTCTAGCTACATCGAAGTAGAGAGTTCATCCTAAGCTCTAATCATTTACCAATAGTTATGACTCTGAGCCAAAAAATCATAAAAGAGAAGCGAACTCCACCCTGACGAACAAACATACATACTGGGACCTATTCTGAAGAAAAATAGAAGAAAATCTTCATTCAACTAACATGTGAGCAAATAAAAGTGAAATCAAGCTTGGCTTTGAAAATTTAAACAAATGTCGATTTTTAATGCACATAATGTTAATGTTCGAGAATGAAACATACATAACCTAAACCATTGCATAACTGTCACCGACTGTCATGTATAATTTTATTTGAAAATTAATATAAAAACCAACACTTAAACAGTATTAAATCTGCCACATCAATCATTTCGATTATAAAAACCTTTTGTTCTTGATTAAACATGTGTAATTCCAAATTTGATAATTCAAACAACTTGGCACTTCTACTATTATAAAAACTGTCATATTTAAATGAAAAACATTAGAAGTAATACACCCCATTATTTAATGTTTTCTACGACAAGTTTGATTTCGTTTTCATGTTAAAACTAGAGACAGAAAAATGTATTGAAGAGCTGCAAACGGCAGCCTGGGAATCTACACCTAGACTACCTAAAAGAACCAAAGGGAAAAGCTACCCAAAAGAAATTAGAAATTTAATTGCTGACAAAGAAAAATTAGGAAAAGATGGCAGACAAACAACTTCCTAGAAACGCAATAATAAAATTAACAAACCTAATTAACTCCGCATTTCCACTAAAAGGCGTGCCTCGGCTGTGGAAATGTGCGGAAGTGATAATGATCCAAAACCCGGGAAAGGACGCTAACCAGGTGCAAGGATACAAGCCAATCTCCCTGCTCCCACTAATATCAAAACGTTTTGAAAAGTTAATACTGAAGATACTAAAACCAATTATAGAAGAAACGAAACATACACCACCACACCAATTGGCAGTGATGAAAGTGTAGAAGCGGCAACTCAGAAATTACAAACAGCCATAAATAGAATCAACACCTGAACTAAAACGTGGCAAATATACTGAATGAAAGCAAATCAAATCATATAAAGCTTACGAACAAAAAGATTCAGTACATCCCTGTGACGATCAATGAAAATCGTAACCTATGGTAATACAGCCAAATACCTGGGAACGACACTATATGCAAAGCTCCGTAAATTACAAGAAACTGTATTGGCTAATCGGGAGGAACTCTACGTTATCTACTTACAACAAAATACTGCTAAACAAGCAGATCTTAGAACCTGTGTGGACCTACGGTATCCAGCTATGGGGCTGCTCTAGGATAACGAACAGTAGTATTATACAAACATTTCAAAACAACATCGTAAATGCGCCATGGTACATCCGAAATTGCAACCCGATCTTCATAGGGATCTCCAAATGGAGTTAGTGGCCAGCGAAATTAAGTTTGCCAAAACCCATGAGGAGACGCTTTATCGTCACCTCAACCCTGAAGCCATCAAGCTGCTGGATAACAGTGAGACAGTGCGTAGACTAAAAAAACCAAGCCCTTTGGGCTAATGCGATGAAACAAAGCAGAGCATTGTGCGCGAGAGACTACACTGTGAACAGTGCAAATGCAGAGAAGCAAGACAGCAATCAATAATAATTGGATCCGATTGGTAAAAATTGGATTAAAGAACATTTAGTAATTTTAAGTTTGCAATCAAGTAGCTAATTAGTTATACAACTAGTTGCTATGTAAATAGGGTTTTGGCCTTAATAAATAAAAAAACTATATATCTTCGACAATTTGATAATGGTTTGTTTAGCTATAAAGACATCTGTAACACTTCGAAAATGTTATCTGTCAATCTCTGACACACCCTTCGCACCACACCTTAATGAGTCATATTGAGCGGCGGCGCTACGTTAATTGGAAAAATAAAAAACACAAATGCAAGGTTGGATTAACAACAAAAGCATCAAACCCATGGAGATTGTAGAATTAATAAACAAATTAATTGGAATACTTTTCCCTTTTAGGGCAGTGAGTTGACTGCCACATCCGTTTTTAAGGGTTTCTCCTTGTTTTCTAAGGTTTGCCAAAACCTTCGTGAATATTTAGAATTTCTACGAAGTTCTCAGAGTTCCTAACGAGTGTTTTAAAAAGATAAAGAGTAAAACTAGAATGGGTAGTATCATAAATTAGACTACATGCCGTGTATGTTTGGACTAGTTTCGTTGCTTTATTTGAATACAATGTTTTTTTTACATTATGTAATTGTCTAGTTTTTCTAAACTCTGGAAGGAGATGATTAAAGTAAGGGGATAGATACACCATTGCTATTAATGTAAAAATTAAATTGGTGATATGGCGATAAATGAAATTTTGCATCAAAATCTGCCTGCCAGGAAGCTTTGTTCTCGCTGGGAGCCACATTCACTCACTGCAGATCAAAAACAAGCTCGTGTGACTTGGTGCAAAGAAATTCTTGCCAAATTCGAGAATGATGACGGTTGTAAAGCTTTTGATATTATCATGGAGGACAAGACTTGGATCTATCAGCATGACCCAGAAACCAAGCGACAGTCAATAGTTTGGATATTTAAAGATGAAGAACCTCCAGGGAAGGTCAAACGTGGATGGTGGCAAATTTTCTTTTAGCCTGCTTGCCGTTTGTGGTTGATAAACTAAAAGAAAATCATCATCGGTCTGGATTGAGAGGGCTGGTTTTGCATCATGATAGCGCAGCACCTCACAAAGCCCATCTCGCAACCGTCTTTTTAAAACCACAGAAATCCAGCATATAATAGCCCCGATTTAGCGCCCTGTGACTACTTCCTCTTCCCAAAAGTCAAACTTGAACTTCATGGAACTCGCTTCGAGAATCTTGATGACACTAGAAATGCTTTTTTAAGTGCTCTTGACAACATACCTAAAAATATTTTCGTGAATTCCTTAAATCTTGGTTTAGGGGTACGAAGTTGTGCATAGAAGCAAAGGGAGAGTATTTAGAAAGATTGTAATTAAAATGTTAAACACATCTTTAACGAGTTATTTGTATCTCACTTCTTTCTTAGTAACATTCGCATTTTAAACAATGGATATTTGATATGTAGATATTTGGAAATGTATAACCATAAAAAACATGAAAAAGAATAGAAATACCAGAAGAATTAACTAAAGCACTTATTTGCCCCATCTACAGAGAAGCTAATAGGATCATAACCAGAAACCATAGACCTATTGGTTGGCAGTATTAAATTTCGCAAATCTAATTGACCGTATACTATGAAATAAGCAGCTGGATGTAAAACTAGCAGATATCCGGCCGGATTCAGAAGTGGAAAATCGGTAATAGGCCGGATTTTTATTTTAATACAAAGTCAAGAAAAGTGTAGCAAAAAGAATATCCTATACATGCCTTTTCAGCGACTTTCGACAAGCATATGTTAAAATTTATTTAAAAACCAGAAATACATAAATTGACAAACGGCTTCCGGGATTGGACCGTGTCATTGTTAAAACAGCAGAACTCAAGTTTTCTCCCAATTTTATATGGGTTTTCATTAGTAATAAAACAAAAGAGCACGGTAACTCAGAGTGTAAACCATGATAGAGGCGAAACTCTTTTGCAAGGGAAGGAATAGACGAGCATATATGAAGTTTTGAAAAATCTGAAAACTAGAGAGGAATTCGTCGCCTTAGTTCATATGACCTTAAAGGAAACAAGAAATGTGAGTACATTCAAAGGGCACCGATAAAGAATAATATAAGCGTAAAACAATATTGTTAGAGAAATATACTGATAAAAGTTAACACACAAATAAAAAGCAACATTATAAATGGTGGCAACCAATTTTTACCGTATGCGGATGACCTAGTCATACATCAAGAACAAAAGAAGAACTTAAAATAACAACTACAAAAATAGTAGAACAAGCAAGGAAAGCAGAGCTAGTAATCGATCAAGTAACATGACCTTTGGAAGCAGAAAACAAGAAGAATCACAGAACTTTGCTTTTAAAGCAATAAATACAAATAAAAAATATGTGCTTAACATAGCGAACAGTGTAGTGTGTCTGGGGGCAGAACTGACAAGTGATGGGAACAGGGACGTAGTATCTCTAGAAGGCTAACAATGTGCTCAATTCTGGGAGAATTTACTAAAAGACAAAAACGTACAAAAGACAGTGAAGCTGCGACTATACAAATCAGTGATTAGATCAGTACTAACTTTCGGCAGTGAAACGTGGGTGCTCACCAAGGAAAATAAAGATAAATTAGAAATCTGCGAAAGAAAGATTCTAAGCAAAATAGCTGAAGAAATAAAAGAAAACGAGGTATGGAGGACAAGAACAAGTGTGTAATTAAAGAAAATATACAAAGAACCAAGCTTAACAATAGTTGTCAGGCAGAACAGATTGAGATAGTTAGGACATTAAGAAGAATGAATACAGATGAACTGGTTAGAAAAATGATGGATATGGAGGCAGAAAAAAAGGCAGACCAAAAATGACATGGTTGGGCGATGTGCAAGACAATATCCAGAAATTTGGATTAGCGAACTGTAAAGAGGCCACAAAAAATAGTAATTTATATAAAGATGCTATAAAAGCCATAGGTCTTTAGGCCTGTTGTACTGAAATATATATACAGGGTGTCTCTAAATGGTGCGGATAAAATTAACGACATATACTAGTGCTCAAAATAGGCCGATTTAACCCAAATTACATATATACAAAAGTATATCCCTTACAGGCATCTAAAGATGATGAAAATGGTTTACCATATCTCTTGTACGAAACTAAAAAACATGTAGTCTTTGAAAACTCAATAAATTTAATTTGAAAACTACATAATATATGGAAAATCATTACAAGTGTTCAAAATTGGACTTCATTTTCAATAATATATAAAGGTATCCCGCTTCGTGAAGAGTATCGGATACGCTCAAATATTCTAGGGCTTCCACAGATATTATTTGCTGCATGAAATCAAAATAGCCGGTAGTCTTTGGAACTATTCATTGCATTGTTTTAATTAAACATCAAAATCTATTGTGCTTTCAAAGCCTACCCGTTATTTTATTTAATAAAGCATTTGTGTATATACGCAATTTGGGTAAAATCGGCTTGTTTTAAGCTCTAGTATATGTGGTTAACCTTTTTCCACACATTTCAGGAACACCCGGTATAACCATATTAAGTAAATCTAAATAAATGTCTGTTCCAATACGACTCAGAACTGCAAAATTCTACAATAACAATCTCTATTAAAATAGTATATACATTCCAGTTAAACGTATCATTTTCTTGTGTTGAAACCAATTTTGTTTTTGTATTTATTTCAATTCACAATGCTAATGATTGTCTTGCGAACTTAGTGTTCACGTTTGTCGCAATCTTTTTGGTAATTGTTGTGGTGGTGTTTTAGAGACAGTCGGGGCTATTGTAGCCCTTTCTTACGGGTCTCTTCATTGCCTTCGTCTGGTTCTTCTCCAACTATCAATGTCTGCAGTTGTATACGTTTTCGGAATGAAATCACTTCATGAGTTTTACAAATACGCATGGTGTCTTCGTTTCCCTAAACGCTTTATATGTTTCGATCTATAGCTTTTGCAGCGTATGATTTGTTTTATAAATTTGTGCTTTATTCTCAGCCACCATAGCGTCATTGTTCTAGATAACATCTCACAAATAATCTGATACTGCAGTTGTATTTGTTGAACGTTTCTGCTAACTGAAATATCAATAAGACGGTAGTCTAAGCTCGTTACTTAAATAGTCGTTCATCTATACTCCATAGCAAGCTGACATCGCAGTACTTCTTTAAATATTGCCATAGAGTGGTTTCCTTCATGGTAATTGTTTTTGTATCACTGAATTTATATTGGGGATATTTACAACATTTACTAAATTAATGGTGTTGCCTCGCTGATCACATTGACAATTTATAAAGAGATGATGTAGATTTCTTCATTTTCCAGTTTGGTCAACATAAGTGTGCCAGATTATTTTTATACAGCTACATTGCGTCTTATTTCCGCCACTTTTATCATTTGAGCTAGAAGGGTGATGAACAATGTGGAGGCGGAACTGGCCGGTTACCTTATTTCTCATGATATGGGCACTTGAGAAAAACTACGTACGAACCATTATGCACAACAAACAATAATGTGAAGTGAATGCAAAACAAAATAATGTATTGTAACACGTATATAGAAAAGGTTAATAACACAATAGCAGCAAAAAAACAAAGAATCTAGAAACAGAGAAGCTTGAAAAGTATTAAAGGTACATTTAGTAAATCTTACAGCAAAGCAATTTAATTTGGAAGAGTATAGAACATTCAAAAACAGAAAAGAGCAACCCTTAAGTCAACTGAAATGACCAAAACAATTATAGCCACGTTTCTATAAATACGTATCATAAACTCCCTTCTCTTCAACGTTGTCTCTATTTAATTTCTACAAAGAAATACAAAAAATTAATTGTATTACAGCAAATTGTTCAAAATGAGCCTGCTAACTTGAATATTTGTACATTCCAAAGCTATTACTAGTAAAATTATGGAAATAATAATACAAAGACGATTCTTTGGAGAATTGACTAGAAAAGTACTAGACTGCAATCTGGGGAGGATGCAGGCTATACAGTAGGTCTTTTTCGACCAAAATAGGGTGCTTTGTCTTACATAAAATAAATGTTAATATTAATATGCACAAGAAATGTATGCCAATTAAATTACACATTTCTAAGCTACTCCCTCAAGGGTAGATATGCTAGGGAGGCAAGATTTCGATATCAGTGACACGAAACAATTCTTGTACCATGTTGCCTTCTAGAGTAGTGTAAACCCATCGCTGATGATGGCCTACAGTGTGCCCATACATTAATGCTGAGAATGTTCTTTGCTCAATTTCAGATACACCATTGATACTGCGCTAATGATAATGATGAAGAATTGGAAACTGTCAGAAACTACCACTAACACTAAAGTTTGTTGTCTAACTTTTAACAAATATAAAGCACGCACACCTGCACTAATAACTTCGTGTTAAATAAGCTCAACTTATACATATGCCTCGCTTCGGAAACTACAGTATCCTGTCAACTACATTTTGGACATATACTGAGATAAAACGCTATGGTAAAGCTAGTCGCCGAAGGAAAAATCAACGAAAGTCAACTGCGAACAAAAGTACTAATAAGTTACACAAAATGTAAATCATTTAATGCATAATAAAGCAAACCTGAAAATAGTCGTAAACTGGGCAAAAAATTATTACCTTCTCTAATAGTGTACCCAAAGCTTATACTTTAAAAAATATTCAAAACCAATCTTTCTTCTATCCTTGAAAGTACGATAAATAAAAGACGACAGTTCAATACCTGCAGATAAAACCAGAAAAAAAATCAGTTCAATTTATGGTCAGCACCAGTATCTAGTATCACTAGATGGCGACTCTTAGTTAGCTACAAACGTATTTGCATTTACTACTAAATGGAACATAATTTTTGAGTTTTCTTTGTCACTACAGTGGAGTCAATAATATGATATTATTGCATACGCAGAAAGATATGTTCAAAAAAAGTGTATTAATAGAACCATTACCATTTTTAAAGAAAAGCTTAACAGTCCTGTTATTTAAAAAATAAAATATATTACTATTGTAATAATACCACCTGCCTTGATTTAGTGGGACTATATATTTTGGTAAAGGTTTCTGGTTGCTAACTTCATACAATAACAGCTGTGCAAACGGAATACCCCATATTTCTACAATTCGCCTAAATCCTCGATAAAAAATCATATGTGCGGTTGAATGAAATTTTCGCATCTGCGATAGTTTCAAAAATATTAAATAACGCAGCACTAATGGCCGTAGATAGAGATTTATAGCTACTATAATAAAAGAAAACTTATTAGACGATTTACACTTCTACAGAAAGCGTACACTAAAAATACACAAACTTTATCAATAACTTCAAGCAGAGTCGCTTTGCTTCTACAAATTTAAAAATCAAGTCTCTGCCCTTTGTCAGCAATGGAAATTGGGCGATCTACCACACTCAAATTCAGTAGAATCAGTAGATATTGTTCCAATCATTTAAGGCATCACAATCAATCATATACAAAACGCCGAAACACCATATCGAATTATTTACCAAGGGCCTCCGAACCATAGTTTCATGAAGAAAAAGTAACTAATCAATTGTCACAAACAAGCTAGGTACTAAAACACTGACTGAAAAGTACTCACCTGCGTTTCAGTCACATTAAGAAGCTTCGCCATCTCTGATCTCTCGCTACTACTCAGGTACTTCTTCATTTCAAATTGCTTTTCCAATTCGAATATCTGCCTTCCTGTAAACGTCGTCCTCGCTTTCTTTTTCTTTTTGGCGTCTCCATCTTCTGCTATTGAGTTGGCGGGATTTGATGCTGCTATCGTTTTGCCATCGACATCTCGTGCTTTCTTTCTTTTTCTCGCTGATTCTGTAAAAATAAACAAATTAATTTCATATCAACATGTTCTTCGGCAATAGAGAATTTATCAACTCTTCTTTAAAAATATTAAAATATGTGAAATTAGAAACCCCGTTCCTTTCTGCACAGAATATATACATCTCAGAAATTGTCCGAATTTTCCAAATTTGTAAATTAATGCTAAGCAAAATTAACAGGATTGGGATTGAAGTTTTCTGTTTATCGCCAAAAGTTAGGTTTTGATCGTTAAAAATGTCAACATTTTTGGAGCAAGTTGTGATTCTAAGGTTGTACTATTGTTATTTCCTCTGCGTAAAACCATAATGGCCATTGAACGCAATCGACATATACCTCTGTATGGATTTGTTTTTAATTTAGATCGAAGGAGACAGAGAATGGAAACAAGAAGAGGAGTAATCTACTAGTCCAGAAATGATTTCATATATTTATACGGCAAAAGCAATGAAACAATATAGTATATTAAGTCTCACTAATCAAAATTAAAAAATATAAGTTACTTTGCATCTTGAGAACCAATACTAGCATAGCAGAAGTTGAACTTACACCTATACTTCCAATCAGATTTTAAAAACAAGAGCTAATATTTCACTGTCAGGGCGCTTGGCAAAAATATGTAATCTGAAATAAATAAGACTACTTATAGGAGCAGAACGAACGAAGTAGGTTTGATGTACAATCAAAACTGTAAGCGTACCTACGCAAAGGGAAGCAGATAAGAAGTACAACATATAGAAACAGAAGCAACAGAAATTATGACAACATGGAAAACATGATTCGAAGAAACGTTTAAAAGAGAAGACAGTTTAGAAGCACAGAAACATCCCATGTAAGAAGAAGAGGAAGAAGAGTAACAAATGCTAGACAAGAAATATCAGAGAAAGATTTAAAAGCGGCAGTTATAAAAATGCAACATAGAAAAACAACCGGATGCAATCAAATAGAGCCAGAACTATTTAAGTATGGTGGAGAAAATATGAGGTGGATGACTAGGATATGCTACAAGGCTTGAAAGTCAGAGGAATTAGCAAAAAGTTGGCAAAGAAACTATAATAATACCCATACACAGAAATGAAAACAAACACGGACTGTGGCAATTATAGAGCCAAACGCCTCGCGTTAGGGGTTGAAGATATACTGACAGATTTTAGAACGAAAACTAAGAGAAGTTACAAAAGAACAGTTAGTAGAAGAGGCTGCATACAGAGAGGGAAAACCTACGCAGGGTCATATCTTCTCGTTAAGAATGTCAAAAGAAAAAATTACTGCTATTAAAGGAATTTGCACTTGGCCTTTATTGTCCTCGAGGCTGCTTTTGACGCTGTCCCTAGAAAACAAATATGGAAAGTACTAGATGAGCTAAATGTGAACAAAAACAATAGTGAGTGTATAGAAGAACGTGAAGTGTATATTGAAACTTGGTGGAGATCGGACAGATGAATTTAAAATTGAAGAAAGATTAGCCCTGTTATATTTATTCCAGTAATAAATAGAGTCATAAGAAACTGTAATCTGACGACTAGCAATTGAAGACAAGAAACTGGAAATGGTATAAATAATGCTAGCCATTTGTACTATAGCTTAAGTCAAAATTTAATCGGAAAAACCGAAACTGCAGATACAATGCACTTTTTGTACGACCGATTAGATACACCCTGTATATAAAACAACTTATGCCCCAATTTTGACCTACGATGCAGAAATATCGACTATGCTTGATAGACATAAATCAAAATCTACTATGGCGAAAAAGAAATATCTAAAAAAATTACTGGAAAAACAAGACGAGGCAGAATAAGAAATGCAACTTTTAGTAAAAAAACTGAGACAAGAACGCAAGGCGGACGACCAAGCGGAAGAAGAAAATATGGACGGATAATATCAGAAACATAGCAAGAAGGAAGGGAAAATGATGGTGGGGTAAATAGAAAGACAACAAACATAAACATTTATAGGAGGAGGACCGAGACACCCGACGCCGTTTAGGCAACTAGGAAAATGAGAAAGAAGAAGATATTTAAATATCAAAACCATGTGTAGGAATGTATCTGAACGTAGTATTCTCTGGCTTGTTTATTACAGACAGGATGAAATCTATCTGTAAGATTTTTAACAGAATAAATAATTTAACGACGTCATTCTGAATTTAATATACCCGTTTTCTTCGGTTTTCAAATGATGATCAGAACACGTTGTATACATACCGGATGGTGACTTGGGCTTTCAATGTAAATTTATTTCTCTAATTATTTTTAAGATGAAATGTAAATAACTTTTTTGTACAAGAAAAAATGCTGCATCTATATACAGACAGGCGCATGAAAAACGGCCAGAGCTGTAGGATCATTATTTGTCATTCTATTTTCAAAATTCACACCAAATTAAATGATTCAAAGGCTGCCTTACACTGACAGTAAAAACTTTGTTTAAATAGCAACTATAATCTTTTTATCTGTGTTTGGACTACACGGATGTTTTTGAATAATATGAAATATAATATTTTCTTTCATTTAAATCGAAGAAGACAAAATAAAAATTACGATTTTTTTACACATCGAGTTCGATCAAATCACCCATGAACTGCAATCAAGCAGTCTGGGTATAGCAGATGTTTTGTAGTTGAAGTTTTACGGGTTTTAATTTCACACCCCAAAGAGTTCTAGAGTTCCTTGCTATTTTTAAAAAGAGTTCTATGTATTTAAGAGAAAAAATGTGAATCGAAAAGTTGGGATGCTAACTTCACTTTTTCCTCAGACAAATACCATTATAACTCTTTTTCAGTCATACTCATTGAAAAATATCATGACACTTTTCGATAGAACTCGCCGAACTTTAACAGAAAAAAAAAGATTAAAAAAATGTATAAACCGGAAAAAATATCCTTTTAATTTTTTTAAGTTCCGGTAGTTCTAATGCGAGTTCTAGTAGCACCCCAACGAGTTCTATCGATAACTCTCATGTCATTTTTTGATAGGTCTCGAAGTAAAAAATTTAGGCGTATTTTTGTGTTAGTATTTTTAAAATACGACGAAGTCCTGAAAGCAATTTTTTAAAGTTCCGGTAGTTCTAATGGAGTTCTAGTGGCACCCTGGCGAGTGCTATCGTTAAATTTCATAACATTTTTTTATAGTACCCGAAGTAAAAAAGTTGCGCCCGTTTCTGTGTTAGTATTTTTAAAAAACCGACGAAGTCCTGAAAGCAATTTTTTAAGAGTTCCGGTAGTTCTAATGGAGTTTTAGTAGCACCCTGGCGAGTGCTATCGTTAACTTTACATAACATTTTTTTATAGTACCCGAAGTAAAACAGTTGCGTCCGTTTTTGTGTTAGTATTTCTACAAAACGACGGAGTCCTGAAAGCAATTTTTTAAAAGTTCCGTTAGTTCTAATGGAGTTCTCGTAGCACCCCGGCGAGTGCTATCGTTAACTTTAATAACTTTTTTTGATAGTACCCAAAGTAAAAAACTTGCGCCCGTTTTTGTGTTAGTATTTTTACAAAACGACGAAGTCCTGAAAGCAATTATGTTAAAGTTCCGGTAGTTCTAATGGGAGTTCTAGTAGCACCATGGCGAGTGGTATCGTTAACTTTAATAGCATTTTTTAATAGTACCCGAAATAAAAAAGTTGCGCCCGTTTTTGTGTTAGTATTTTTACAAACCGACGAAGTCCTGAAAGCAATTTTTTAAAAGTTCCGGTAGTTCTAATGGGAGTTACTAAATTTAATTGTAGCGCCCCAACGAGTTCTATCGATAACTCTAATAAGATTTTTCGATGGGACTCGAAGTAAAAAAGATAGGCTCATTTTTGTGTTTGTACTCTCGCAAAACGACAAAGTGCTGGAAGGAATTTTGCCACAAGCTATTTGAGCCTCTACAGCAAGGTGAATAAGCCACTTAAGTGGAATAATAATTGTATCGGATTTTAAAGGTTCTTATCTTAGGTCCTCATTCATAGGTTTCGCTAAATACATGTCAAGTTATTTTCCACAGTGATGACCGGCTCTTTTAACTATATTCTTATATTTGTTCTACGTTCAGTTCAGTCTCATTTTACAGTGAGCTCAGTTCGAAAACTTTATGATCTTCGTTCGAAAAGTATCGTTTTTATAAAGCTTTTAAGGTTTGTGTGAAAATTTGGAGCATTTCTGTGTATAATACAGAAAGTGTTAGGTAACAGTTAACATATATATTTTCATAAATACCTTAGTGATACTCTATATAATAATTAGTTTTTCTATATTGTCGATGGCGTGGTAGAACCAATTTATTAAATTTATTTTGTCGTTTGACCGTTCATGGGAAGAATAGAGTAATGTAGAAGGGTGGGGGGGGGGGGGAAGTTCGACATATCGGGGTCACCCAAAAAGGGTGGAATTTCGATTCAAAGATGCTATAGGTCGTTGTAACTGGTTTAGACTAATTGCAGCCTTGATTGTGTGTCTGTTGGAAGCATTCTGCATTACATGAAAACGCAACGGATGTATAACTGTTTATAAGCAAGTAGGGGAACCACTCAAGAGGCCTATTTCTCGGAGGTCCTATAGAGTCGAGACCATAGCCATTTTATTAGCCGCCCCCGAGAATCATCAACCTACTGCTTACCTGGGTGGCCCCGATATATCCAACTTTCACCATGTACTATCTTCTAGATAACGAACACAATTCCCTATGTGCAAGAATATAATTATTAATAACGTGTGTATTACTAATAAGGTTTAATAAATACACACACCGGCAAAATTAGAGGAACACAAAAAAGTCATATTTTCCCTATGTTTTAGAATATATATGACTCAATTTGGTTATAAATGTTACTTCTGCACGTATAATGAATAAAAATAGCAATCTAACATTAAATCTAACCACCCATTTGAGCCTAATTATCATTTGTTTTATTGTTGACATATTGCTTGGGTTTTTGTGTTCTTGAAAACAAGTGCTTAACTCTTGGTTAGTTTACAACGACGGTTTACGGTTTTGTTTTCTGTTGTGAAAAATTCCCGATTTAACGGCAACTGATGTCGCTAGAGCTCTAACAATGATCGAAAATGGCTGCACTTACAGATCGGTCAGCAGAATCCTGGGAGTATCGATTCTTTCTTTCTTCTTTATTCGTGTCAGAAGCATCTATCATATTAACATATAATAAGTAATATAAAATATAAAAAAATATAAGATATACAACATAACATAAAATAACAAGTGTAAAAAATAAAATAAAATAAAATATTGAGTAAATGTGTAAGGTAGTTTTATAAAAACGTATATCTGTTTAATCTCACATTTAAACAGTCTTTGCCCAAAAACGAGCCACGTCAAGTGCATTTTTATTAACTTTCACTAAGTCCTCGTCGGTGCATGTTGCCGGGCAGTTATAACATTGATACATGTGCCGCACGGTTTGTTCTTCTCCGCATTCACAAATAGTTTGCCCGTCATCCAGAAAACCCCACTTGTTTAAATTGACTTTGGATCTTTCAACTTCGGTTCTCAACCTGTTCAGAGATTTCCATACAACCCATTCTTCATTGTGACCAGGAGGTAGGTTTTCTGATGGTTCCATCCAATCGAGTAAGTGAGTCATTTTAGTTTTCCAGTTTCTGATTCTGGCACTCTCTGGTTGCTCAGCTAGTATGGTGGAGGTGCGCATGAAACTTTTCCTGGATTTAAGTCTAGATTCCGGAGGTTTGTGCCCGAATAATGGTTGTGTGGTGCTTTGGGTGATTTTCAGACGTTCGTTGTTTGCAGCCGTTTCACGTCGTATCTCAGGAGGGGCAATTCCTGCCAGGCATTGTACTTTGTCGACTGGAGTTGGTTTCAAGCACCCTGTGATAATTCTGCATGTTTCATTGAGTGGAATAGTTACTTGTTTGGCATGGTTTGATTTATACCAGACAGAACTGGCATATTCACCCGCCGAATAGCAAAGTGCCATAGCAGATGTTCTTAGCGTCTGGGGCTGGGTGCCCCAATTTGTGCCAGCTAGTTTTCGTATTATATTATTACGGGCTGCCACCTTCTGTTTCGTATTTATGCAGTGCTGTTTATATGTTAGGGAGCGGTCTAAAGTGACTCCTAAGTATTTGGGAGTGTAGCAATGTTTCAGTTCCACACCTTTCCAAGTTACTTGTAGTTTTCTTCTGCTTTCTCTGTTTTTCAAGTGGAAAGCACTTACTTGAGTTTTCATTGGATTTGGTTTCAGTTGGTTTGCTTTATAGTACACCGCCAGATCTTCTAGTGCGGCGTTGAGGCAGTTTTCCACTGTTATAAAATCTTTTGCTTGAGTCGCAAGTGCCAAGTCATCAGCGTATATAAAGCTTTCCGTATTAGTGGGAAGTGGCTGATCGTTGGTATAAATATTAAATAGGAATGGTGCCAAGGCACTTCCCTGCGGTAGCCCATTTTCTTTATTTCTCCACCGGCTGCGTTGACTCTGAAAGTCTACAAAGTATCTCCGATTGCTAAGAAGAGAGGGAGTATCGATATCTGATGTACATCGCAATGTAAAAATGTTTAGACAGACCGGTTCTTTCACACGTAGACATGGCCAAGATAGGAAACGAGCAACAACTGCAAGGGATGATCGCTTTATTACACTGCAGACTCTCAGAAACCGACGTTTAACAGCTGTTCAGACAAGAAATGCCTTAGAAGATGTGCGTCACGTAGGTGTAAGTGAAAGAACAGTCAGGAGAAGACTGAACGAGGATTGATTGACTTCCAAACTTCCTGCAAAAGGGCCAAAACTTGACGTACGGCATCGTACAGCAAGACTGGAGTTTGCACGTGAACACCGATTTTGGACTTTGGAGCAGTGGGGTAAAGTACTGTTCACCGGCGAAAGCCTTTTTTATATAAATGTGATTGATGGTAGAGAGAAAGTATGGAGACGCCGAGGCGAGCGATATTTACAATGTACCATTGTCCTGAGAGTCTCATATGGAGGAGGCTCACTTATGGTTTGAGGTGGGATATGTTTGGGAGCACGTACGGAATTAGTGGTTATTTCAGGAGGTTCCCTGACAGGTGCATGGTATATTACAGACACTCTGCAAGATCATGTTGTGCCATTTGCCCCATTCATAGGGGATGATTTTGTCTTAATGCAAGATAACGCTCGCCCCCATGCTGCTCGCTGTGTTTCGGATTACCTACTTGAAGTTGGTATTCATGCCATAAATTGGGCAGCACGTTCTGATATGAATCCCATCTAACACATATGGGACATATTGGGAAGAACGGTCCGGGCCAAAAATCCATCGCTACAAACCCTAGATGAGCTAAAGACGGCACTAGTGACAGAGTGGAACACTCTGCCTCAACAAACTATCGATGGCATCATCCATAGTATGAATAGACGTATGGAAGCAGTAAAATCAGAGCTCGTGGGGTAACACGCGTTATTAATTACACCCATATGTTTAATACCATAATAAAGAAAATACTTTTTATAAGGAGAAGACAATTGTTTTTGTTCTGAAGTTTTTCATTGTACTCAGTAAACTGAATTAGGTAAGTTCATCTGTTATATCGTTAATTGTTATTCTCTGAAGGTGTGTATTGCTAACATTAAAGCTTAAAACATAATTCGGTTAAATAATGCTACAGAACATCCCAAAATATGACTTTTTTTGTGTTCCTCTAATTTTGCCGGTGTGTCTATGTATTTACTATAATTTCTGTAATAGATTTTAAAATGAATCTGAACATGGTTAACGGTTGCCAACAAATTTTAAGTACGTAACATTTTTTTTCAATTTACTCTCATTATACAGTTTTAATAAAAACTCAACTCACTCGCGAGCGTATTTTCGTCGACGTTTTAACTTCGAGTCTTATCAAAAATGTTATTAAAGTTAACGGTAGGACTCGCCGCGGTGCTACTAGAACTCCCATTAGAACTACCAGAACTTTTAAAAAATTGCTTTTGGGACTTCGTTGTTTTGTAAAGTACTAACATAAAAATGGGCGTAACTTTTTTACTTCGGGTCCTATCAAAAAATGTTATTAAACTTAATGATAGCACTCGCCGAGGTGCTACTAGAACTCCCATTAGAACTACCAGAACTTTTAAAAAATTGCTTTCAAGACTTCATCGTTTTGTAAAAATACTGACACAAAAATACGCGTTACCTTTTTACTTCAAGTCCTATAAAAAATGTTATTAGAGTTATCGATAGAACTCATCGGGGTGCTACTGGAACTCGCATTAGAGCTATCGGACCTTAAGAAAATTAAAAAGGTACTTTTCGTTGGTTTATTAAAAAAAAATTTAATCTTTTTTTTGTTAGAGTTCTCGTAGCACCTCGACGAGTTCTATCAAAAAATGTTATGGCATTTTTCAATAAGCATGACTGAAAATGAGTTATAGTGGTATTTGTCCGAGGAAAAGGTGAAGTTAGCAGCCCAAATTTTCGATTCACATTTTTTTTAAATACATACAACTATTTTTAAAAATAGCAAGAAACTCTAGAACTCTTTGGGGTGCAACGGAAACTCTCGAAAAAAAAGTACATTTTTTGAACTGGTGGTGCTAACTTCACAAAGGTTGCGTTGCACCGGAGTCGGCAGGGCGAATCTACTTTCGTAATTTTCCTTACAACGCTTCTACTGCTCGAAACTATCTTTTTTGATATACATTGGTCAGTAGTTCGAGGTTAGATCCTAGATTTTTCCCATTTGGAGTGCACCCAATACTAAAAGTTGCGTGGACTCTGGAGTGCACCTGGACATAGTGTAATACTTTCCTAACTTTTTTCTTCGGTATGAATAAATAGAAATATGATATTCTTGCACCATTATATTCATAAAATCGGTGCATTGAAAAAAAAATTATAGTTGCTATTTGAAAAAAAAGTTAACTATCGATTCTGAGAGGTATTTTGAAATAAAAAAGATTATCTAATGTCAGGATATAGCGAGTTTTAAACCATTTAATTTGGTGTTTGAATTTTGAAAATCGGATGACAAATAACGATTCCACAGCTCTGATCGTTTTTCATGCACCTCTCTGCTATTATTTAAAGTTTTCCATTTTTTCGACGCCGGAAACATTGATAACATTAAAACTATTATTTGTAAGAAAATCAGTAATACTATGGAATTATGTAAACAAGCAACATGAGCCATTACATTTATCATTGCTTGACGTTTATAATTCACGAGGATCAGATGTTTTTGAAATGGCAATAATTTATTGTAAGTGACTTAAATCTTATTTCACATAAGACAAACATTTAGATAATATTG
The DNA here is from genome assembly GCA_940337035.1 of Agriotes lineatus. NCBI lineage: Eukaryota > Metazoa > Arthropoda > Insecta > Coleoptera > Elateridae > Agriotes > Agriotes lineatus. The sequence continues at coordinate 85,318,365 of OW679202.1, forward strand.
CAAGAAAAATAACGGGAAACAATAGTACCTAATAGATCATTCTTTAATTGTAGAAATTCACTTTGCTTTTAAGCTTTCAATGACATAAAACTTTGCTGTTCAGCAAAAAAAGATGCGTGATTAGAAACAATTTACCATTATCCAGGTTACGAAACCGCATTTTTTCCGAGACTCCTTCAAATCGTTATTACAGCTGTAGACAAATTTGACACTCAATGGGCACTACATATCTTGGTATAGGTAATCACACATATTAAATACGAGGGTGTGTTGACAACTACTTATTTAACCTAATCAATATTTAGTAGAAAATACTGAAAGATATTGCGTACACGTAAATTTGAAAAAAAAATCAAATATAGAATAGCGAAATTGTAGTTACTGACCTCTACTGAAGAGATCAAATAAAATGTTTCTTTTAATTATTATTTTTTGAACGAATTACAATGAATTCCGCTAACAACTTTATAACAGCAATTATGTAATCAAAAACGGTAACTAAAACTAAAATTAGCTACGGGTTAGAGTGTTATCAGGTCTTAATGATTATGTAATGGAAAAAATACTTAGAAATATCCAAATCGTAAAAGATAATACACTATAATATTTTTAAAAATTGTAATAGTTCCAAAGAATCTATATATTCCTATTCGGTAACTTCAGCATTATCAAACTAGAATATAGAGTTAACTTCAGTTGTGAAGGAGGTACTAAGCAGATACAGAAGTTTAAATTCGTTTTCAGCTAATTAATAATTAATATATAAACTCCTTGCACTATTGTAGAGTTCTTGAACTTCTAAAATGCATGCAACTGTTAATAGATTTTAGCATACCATTTTTCACATAATATCGCATAAAAATGTGTGCTTAAGCGACTTCATTGCAATTGGTATCCAAATAAATGGCTGCTGAGCATCTCCAAAGTATGTTATGGCGTAAATAAAGAAATTGAGTTGTTCCAAATTGTAGCTATTTACAATTATGGATTAGAAGATTATGCAACTTGATATACAAGCGATCGTTGTATTCCTTTAATTATAACAGCTGTAGTTTAACGTTATTGGGAAAACTTAAAGTTACCTCAGCTTTTAATTATCAAACTATCATTACAATACCCGTAAGCATGTTTTGTTGTTAGTTCTAGAAATATCAGTTGCGATAACCTGACATCTTGCAGATTAGATGCATATAATAGACGCAATGCCACCAACTGCGTTTTACTCTTATGATAAAATATTTTCTTTTTCGATTATATAGCATTATTCAATAGAAACTAATTTTTATAATAAGTTACTGTTTACATTAAGAAATGAAATCTTAAAGTTCGAAAAGCTATGTAAGTAGCTATGTAAAGTACTTAATTTAATGTGAAGCGCTTAGGCCAGTCTAAAGAGAAAATTAAATTAATAATTAGGTATCTCAGTACACAGTGCAGCCTTATATCAACTGAACCAGTTCTGAATGAAGAATTAAAAGATCAATAGGGTTTACTATGAATCGTTAATACTAACTTTCCTCGTCTCTCTAATAGGTCTGGTTGGAAAATCTCGCATGCAACAGTAATCGACATTGTATATAGGAGACTTGTTTAAAAGTTTTTATCGACTGTACAAATACTGTTGAAGATTAGTTATTAAAATGCATTTAAAATAGAAATCAACATTTAATATGCACAGACATATCAATATGCAATGCAATATGGAAGGAATTGGAAAATTCATCAGTGAAATGTCATTATCAGCCATCACTGAAATCTGTTTCCAAATATTAAATTGTAAACTCTTACTCAAAAACGTGTTACTTATATAGGTGCTTCAGATAGAAAGCGAAAGCTTTGGTTGGTGCAAGAAGCGGCCATGAACGATAAAGATGTTCAATTTGGCAATACAATCTATATTCTGAAAGATAGGAATTTGATTAATGAATGTATACTTCGCTTACGGTAGCGAGTTACGTCGCATGTATAAGACAATGTTTGAAAAACTTAAAACGATCTTCTATGATTGCCATCTCATTAATAAGGATATCAAACAACCCTAAATACAAAAGTAGCACACTCTATGGGAGTTTGTAATAATAGTAATTGAATATTATGTCTAGCAAAAAATTGCTGACATAACTAAAATATCATAACATCCCATTGCGTTAATAAAATAAATATAGAAGCTCTTAACAGTGATAGCACAAGACAAATGTACAGAGATAGGCTTAGAAGTATATACTAAACAACAATATGGTATATGAAACATGGAGAAAACTCAGAACGTCTATATTACAGGCAGCAAAGCAAACTTTGGGTGAAGGAAAAGTAAATATAGTTAAAACCATTATCAAAAAAAGGCACAGAAGTCAAAGAACTATCTGGCATCAGAAAAGAGAGAAGCTTATCTAGCTTGTAGAACATTAAAAACGCATCAAGATTACGAAAATAAGGGCAAATACGAAATCAACTAGAAAAATAAGACAGACTAAAGAAAAATAATTGAAACAATTCTCTCATTCATCATTAACCCTTTGTTGTCCAGTCCAGATATGGATATAGGTCTCCCCTAGTTCCTTGCACATCAACCCGCCATGAAGCTTCAAGTTATCTCCTTAACTCATTGATGGTCTTCTCCTGTTCCTGTGTCCGTAGTATGGCCTCCATCTTTGGATTTCGTGATTAGCCTGTCGTCCTGGTGCCTTTCGTTATGACCTGCCCATTTCCATTTGAGTTTGGCTGCTTGTTGTACTACGTCGATGACCTGTTTTCTTTCTAATGTATTCGTTTCTCTTATGGTATCTGAGAGTAATTCCCAGCATTCTACGCTCCAATTTACATTGGATTTTGCGTGGCTTGTCTACATTAGATTGGATGAAGGTCCATGTTTGTGCGTTATAAGTTAAGACGGGCAGAATGCAGCTATTAAATACTTTGGTTCTCAAGTCGAGCGGATATTTTTAATTTTTCAAACCAAAGGAGAGTTTACCTTCCTAACTGGATTCGTCGTTTAATTTTTTTAGTTTGGTCCTCCTTATTTGGCTTGATAAACTGTCCCAAGTATATGTACTCTTTCACTCTTTCCAGTATTATATTTTCAATCATTATTGGACTAGGATATCGGTATTTGTCATTACTCATCTTTTTTTTTTTATTTAGAAAACAAGCCGCATCAACCATTTGGGTTATTAGCGGCGGTACAGTACATGATTATACTTAATTTACAGTTTTCCTGTTAAGTTAATATCTGTTAAAAATTGTATAATATTACTGATGTTACATTGTTCATTCAAAAGATCACTTAAGTTTGTTGCTATATTGTTCTTTTTGCGGTGTTCATCATATTTTGGGCAGTCTGTTAGGAAGTGTTGAACGGTTATGATTACTTGACATCGATCACAGATGGGGGCATCATTTCGGGTAAGTAGATGTTGATGGGTGAGTTTTGTGTGCCCGATTCGAAGACGGGAGAGTATGACTTGTTCGCGTCTATTAGAGAGTTGTTTTTTCCACGGAAGCACTTTTATTTTAATCTGTCTAAGTTTAGAATTAGATTGTTCCCACTCATTTTGCCACTTTTCACGCACTGCGTTTTTAATATATTGTTTTAGATCACTGTGAGTTGTTAACGGGGTAGTGTTTTCTGTGGATGTGGATGCCTCGCGTGCCAGGTTATCAGCCGATTCGTTACCATCAATTCCGATGTGAGACGGTACCCACACAAAAGACGTCTGTATATTTTTTATGTTGAGGTTGTGCAGTTCTTCTTTAATTAATTTTATCAAAGGGTTGCTGGGATACATTTGTTTTATGCTGTGAATTACACTTAGAGTCTGTGATAATGATGTATTTTTGCTGTTGTTGTTTGCTAATGTATTGTAGAGCTTTGTGTATCGCGTAGGCTTCTCCCGTGTATACCCTGCAGACTTTAGGTAATTTGTATCGGCAGCTTGTAGATGTAGAGAAGAAAGCAGCGCCAACTCCATTTTCAGTTTTGGAGGCGTCTGTATATATTTCCGTATATAATGGGAACTTGTTAAGGATTTCTCTGAAGTGCATAATGACGATGCTTGGATTGGTTTCCGATTTTTGAAATCGGGTCAAGTCACTATTGCAGTTAGGGAATTTGATGATCCATGGTGGTGTTGATCCTTTGTTTGATGGGTAGGTGTCTGGAAAATTAAATTGAAGGTCGCTTCGGAAGTTGTTTACTCTGTGGTAAAATGGTTGGTCTATATGCGGTTTGTTTTTATAGATGTTAGAAAAGCGGTCGGAGAAGACATTATGGCATCTTTGTTTTGTCTAAATTCATGTTAAGCCCTTTGAGTTTCGAAGCATAGTGTAAGTCGCTCATTATCTTGCTTAAGTGGTCGTAGTTATCTGTTATTAAAAGTATGTCGTCAACAAATCGTATACATTATTATATTGCCCAAAATTTAATGCTATTAAAAGCTTTCTCATAATTAACGAACGCCAAATACAAAGGAAGATTGTACTCATGTGCCTTTTCTGTGAGAACTTTAAGCGTTAGTATGTGATCGTTAATGCTAAACTATTTCCTAAAACCGGCTATCTCTGCTGGTTGATTTCAAGTTTCAAATTTCTGTGTGAGTCGTTTGGTTATAATCTTGGGGGGTAGTTTATAAAGTTAGAAAGTAAAATAATCGGCCGGTAATTGCTGGGGTTGCTTGGTTCACCTTTCTTGAATATTAATACTGTTAAAGCATCTTTCCAATCGTCAAGAATTTTCCCCTCTGCCAAGCATCTATTAAAGAGAACTCCGAGACATTTGAAAATTTCACTTCCTCCTTCTTTAATTAGCTCAGATATTATCCAATCTCTACCTAAATCAGGCAATGAGGATAATTACAGGAACACTAAAGTCAACACCGCTACCTTGGCTACCAGTTCTAAGTAACATAGCCCCAGCAAACATCAGACGATTAGCAGCCCTCAGGAACCAGTACCAAAAATGCGTTCATATGCCGACACTACCCATCCATTCCAATGCTGATTCTATCATCAGAGGACGTCTTCGTCTTAAATCTAGACATCCGCCTTATACGCTAGCTACCGAAGAACTGGCCACCGATTTTAATGCTCAAGAAATATGGACAACAGCCTGGGAAGAAGCAGAAGTTAACAATGGTCACCTAGTACACAATCCTACTGAAAGCGTACCAGGATTTTCTCTTCCACGCAAGCAATGGTGCAGCTTAAACAGGATTCGCACAGGACAAGGAAGAACCAACAAAAATCTGCACAAGTGGGGCTTCATCGATTCTCCCAGTTGCAACCATTGCGGTGCCCCAGAACAGACCATGGAGCACATAATAAGACACTGCCCAGAAACAGCATTCGAGGGCACTCTAGAAGACCTGCATGCACTGACAACGTCCGCAATAGAGTGGCTGCAACGCGGCCTGTCACTGTAGTTGTCAGCCCATTGTCGGCTTTACTAGTGGTTTTGTTTGTATATTGTTTATGTTAAATATTGTTTATTTATTTATTTATACTTGTAGTTTATAGCATTTCTATTAATAATACTCCCGATGTACTCATACGAAATATATATACAGTGCGTCCAAGATAAGGAGGGCCAGTATGGGGATCTCGGTAATGGTAAGAGATACAAATTTGGTTAAATGGGAAGAAAGTTGCGCAATTAAAGGACTAAAAAAATGACGTCTAGAAATCCTTGATATGACTTTTCGTTTTTGAATTATCTCAAAAAAACCGAATTTTTGGATTTTCTTTTTTATTTTTTTCTGGCGTTAATATTAAAGTTAGAGCGAAACTGATTAAACTTTTTTATGGCAACTTTTAATGGACTTAATGATTACGTTATCAATTTTTTTATTCGACGTTTCGTCTTCGAGAAACCATCATCAACTTCATTTTTTTAAATACGGTCCTGGGTTTTTTATGCCAAATTTGCAAAGCCCTTGTTACTCTAAATTCAACAATGTACCACATATTATGGTTTAATTACGTTTCAAGCTTTTTTCTGATCATCATCAGAAATTTTTTTAGTACGGACCTGCATTTCTCATAATTTTCTAAAAATAAGTTCATACAGTAAGTTAGGCCTTTTTACATGCCGTTGAAATATTAAAATGCATATCATAATGTCATAATTCTGATACAATAATTTAATAAGCAACCAATAACTATTAACAATAAACAGCAAATAAATGAACAAAAGATAGGCAGAAAGAATGAGAAAACGAGCCTTGAAACCATGTAATAGGTATTTAACGTTTTCAAATAGAATAAGAACTTAGAAGATTGGTTCTTGAAGCCTTTCAAAGTATAACGCCAGTATTGATGAATAATGTTTTAGATTCTACAGTTAGATGTTATTTATGCATAGAGAATCATGGCAACCTTTTTGAATACCTTCTGTAAATTTAATACCTATTACATGGTTTCGATGTTCGTTTTGTTATTCTTTCTGTCTATCTTTTGTTAATTTATTTGTTGTTTATTGTTAATAGTTATTGGTTGGTTATTAAATTAATGTATCAGAATTATGACATTATGATGTGCATTTTAATATTTTAACGGCATGTAAAAAGGTCTAACTTACTGTATGAACTTATTTTTAGAAAATTATGAGAAATGCAGGTCCGTATCTAAAAAATTTTCTGATGATGATCAGAAAAAAGCTCGAAACGTAATTAAACCATAATATGTGGTACACTGTTGAATTTAGAGTAACAAGGGCTTTGCAAATTTGGCATCAAAAAACCAGGACCGTATTTAAAAAAATGAAGTTGATGATGGTTTCTCGAAGACGAAACGTCGGATAAAAAAAATTGATAGCGTAATCATTAAGTCCATTAAAAGTTGCTATAAAGAAGTTTAATCAGTTTCGCTCTAACTTTAATATTAACGCCAGAAAAAAATAAAAAAGAAAATCCAAAAATTCGGGTTTTTTGAGATAATTCAAAAACGAAAAGTCATATCAAGGATTTCTAGACGTCATTTTTTTAGTCCTTTAATTGCGCAACTTTCTTCCCATTTAACCAAATTTGTATCTCTTACCATTACCGAGATCCCCATACTGGCCCTCCTTATCTTGGACACACTGTATATGTCGGCTACTGAGATATTCTTTTCATTGATATCTGGCATGTCTTCGGAATTGATGTTAGCCATTTGTTTTTTCAGAATTTCGTTAGTGGCCTCATTGGGTTTGTTTTTGGAACTGAATAAATTCTGGTAGTATGATTTAGTCGTTTTTGTCTGCCATAAAAATCGAATTCCACCTGTTTAGAGAATTGTTATTTTAATAATAAAAAATTATTAAAATAACAATTCTCTAAACCCGTGGAATTCGATCTTTATGGCAGACACGAGTATGGTGAATGATCCGAAATCAAAAAGTTGAAATGAAAGAATAAATTCAAACGCAGAAGATTAGAAAGCAAGAGTGGCGAGAGTACTTTTGAACGTTTTTGAAAAATAACCAAGACGCAGAAGAGAAAAAAGTGAACAAAAACTACATACCAGTTTATGGAGGAAATCACTGAAGGAGAAGTACAACCTACCATTAAAAAACTTAAACATTTTAAAACGTCAGGTGAAGATGGAATAACAAATAAACTTATTAAATACAGAGAAAGAGCCCTGCAAGCATAAATAACACATTATATTCCACAGTATAATAACTACTCATGAAATACCCAGAAATTGGAAAAGAAATATCAACATACTTATCTTTTAAGAATTATAGAAGCATAAACCCATTATGAACAATGCTAAAACTACAAAACTAAATAATACCATTTCATTAGAGGATAAGCAACAAGGATTTCAACATGAACGGTCATGTAATGGCGCTATATTTGGTATAAGATAAATTCCAGCAAAATCAATAGAATTCAACGGAACACCCTATATGTGTATCTCAAAGATATACATACAAACAGAAAAATGAAAGTCAGAAGTCATGAAAGCCTTTCCCAATCAATAACAGTAGAAAACGGTATTCGACAAGGCGATTTGCTAAAACCTATACTTTTCAATTTAATAATGGACGAAATCATAAAACCTCTTGATGGACATAAGATGGGAACAAGCAAAACAATATTTTATGTTACGCCTATGACAGCGTATTGCTTGTGGAAAATGACAACCAATTACAAAGGCTGTTACTAAAATTTAACAAGAAATTTAAAACATTTAACATGAAGACCTGAATAGATAGAAGGAAAACAAGGTGCAAAGTTGTAGTTCGTAATACAATAATTGAACAAATAATGGAAATCAATACTTAGCCAGAGAAACTTAACAGAAGTAATAAAAGCAGAGGGAGTGAGTCGATATTTACATAATATCATATCGACATACAAAAATCTGAACAAGGAAACAGAAGTACGGATATATAAAGGAGCAGTAAGGCCGATACTAACGTATGCAATCGAAACAATGCCAAAAACGACTAAGGCCAAAGAAAAAATTTAAACATCAGAAATGCGAGTACGAAAGATTCTAAGAAACAGTAGAAGGGATAGATTACTAAATGAAAACATATGAAAAGTGTGTAACGTAACGCACATAACAGATTGGATAAGAAACAGTAGAAAAGAATGGAACTAGCATATTTCTAGAATGAATGAAAAGAGAATTGTTAAAATGGCATGAAGTGTGGGACGGAAGAACAAGCGAAAGTTTAATTTACAGAAGAAGAAGAAGAAGAAGAAGATATCAAAACATAAAAACTAAAGAAAGCAAAGGATTGTAAAAGTCATATAGATACGAGAAAAAACTTAATTTGCGTTCGTGAATTCTTAACCTCCAAATCTACAATATTCGCTTTTAGAGATTTAACAAAATATGCAAAATTACAAAGTTTTGCAGTCGATATTTTCTAAAACTTGGTAGTACCACAATTCACCGATCCTCCAAATCGTTCGTTCTGACAAATCATTAATTTGTGTGACCACCATAAATGCACAACCGACTATGTATACGCACAATTGGAGCATTTTTTCCAATATCTACATATAGGCATGAGAAGTTTTTTGAAATAAGCAGATCATTTTATTGTTCAACTGTTGAAAAACAAATTGAAATACATTTGCCGGAACAGTGTTCCAGCATGTTCAGTCAGCTCTGTTCTTTTCCACGTATATAAAATAAGATACAGATAAAAATCAATCTGTATATGAGTACTCTGTAAATGTATTTAGAGAGTTCAAATGTTGGAAGTATAACGGTTTTTGTTTATTATCCGTTTACAGAAAGCAGTAGTATTGCAACTGCGAAAAAATCACCTTCCGAGATTTCTTCAGATCTTCGTGTTTCACGGTCCCTAGATGACGACAAACAGGTTTTTTCAATTCGGTCTGTCTGTCTATCTGCCTGTTGGCGATATAACTACAAAACTATTAGTTGAGGAAGACGATATTTTATATGCAGATTATATGGACAAATATATACAGGGTATACAAACCTTAAAAACCAAAATTTTGTTTATTTTTGCGTTAACTGAGAAATAGACAAAAGTACTAATTTGCACATAGATCAGGTTTTACACTTGGTAAAAATGAGACCCATCCGATAAAGGGCAATTGTTGTAAAAGGAAAAAATGGACAAGAATAAGCTGTTGAATGCAATGCAGTTGCTGGGCGGCGATATGAAGCAGACCTCCGTGGCAGGATGTGATCGAAGGGTGTAGAACGCTGCCTCTTCAGTCTCGTGTAAATGTCTTCCGTAGGCGTCGAGTTCGAATCCCGTCTGCAATATTTTTTTATTTGCAAATTGATGCAATTCGCATTACTAAGTGTTTCCTGTTATTGTTTCAATATTATTAGGAACGTTAAGATTATTTTACCCCTAGTAGCCTTTGATTTTTCGAAATATTTAATGTCACAAATTCCACTTGCGAGGGAAATTCTGGGAAAAGCCCTTTACAAGTTTTTTTATGCTATCACCCACATATCTGGAAAGCGGTTAAATATACGACCAAACCCATTATTAGAAAATTCAAAAATACAGAATGCAGATATATACAAAGTGTTCCATTTTTCAAAATCCGAAATTGTTAAATTTGCAAATTTGGAGTAGCCTGTATGGTAGTAATAACCACAGGCACTAGTTTTCACTCGAAAGGTTGCTTAAAGAAAATATTTTCCTTTGTTCAGTTGTTTTCTACTTACTGCAACTGTTTGAAATTCAGCAGGTTTCCAACAGTTAACTTTAGACCCATACTTTTTATTAAAATTATTTCGACGTCACACTTTTAAGTTTGGATTGCTACACTTTTTGATAGAACTCTGCATAATTAAAAATATGTACCACCTTAGTCTCCACAACTTGTATCTAAGCAAATTCTATGTACCTCCCGTATGTTTAGTATGATTTGCTAAAATAAAGATATAAAATTCTTAGTAATAGAAAATTAATTTTAATAATTATTTAAAAAGTACCTAATGACATATTTATGAAAGTTTTGAATCGTTGTTTACGGTTGTTGCTTGTTTTCAGAAGCAAACGCACGCCATTAAGATTATGTGCAGACAAAAACCGTAATAACAATTTTATTGAGTTATAGTATTGTTGACCCAGTGGATTTTTATTCGTACGGCGTTATTTAATAATCAGAGCCTCTGTTTGGTATATGATTATTGCGACAAAGGGCTTTTGTTATTTAAATATTTCATCTCTAAATAACCCCTTGTGGAAATAACTGAAGCTATTATATGGTTAGTATTGACCCCAATAGACCATTCATAGCGTCTATCACAAGAAACAATAGCTTTCAAGCGGCTAATGGTAAATGTACATTTAATAAAAATCGCTAAACATGAACACTTTATTTAAAATTGTGTTATTATTTGTGGTGACAATTTAGATTGATATGCACATGTGCAAACAAACAAAAATCCAACAAAAATAAATTCATTACTTCGATTCCAACTTAAGTGGAAATAAAGTTTTCTGTGGAATTGGTTAGCTTAATACAATAATTCTTGCACTGGTAAATGGTTTTGGCAGATTTAAATAACGGCAAGGTTAGTGGCAAGTTGATGTCCCCCAATTTATTTTTCCATCACAGCTTCTTAAGTATTGCAGTTTAAACGGGTTGTTTACAGAAGTATCGAAGAACGGCTTTTAATTTAAAAAAAGAATGAGTCGATTTTTAGCTAATTTTGAGTGAAAAAATCTTATTAAAAACAATTTTCCTCAATAAAATTATTTAAATTAGTAATAAAATATTAATACTTTCTACAACCTTTATGCAGAGTATATTATATAAGACAGAAAAAACGAATTGCATTATTATTTAGCGTTTAGTTTACTGATAACGGGAGGTTAGTTTTTTTTGTTTTCTGATTCTTAGTTTTTCCATGAAAGGATCTGATGTTGAAACGTATAATCCCCTAAATCTTTGTAATTACTACGTTTATACAGTCCTAGGTACAAGAACTGATGATAAGTAAAAGCGTTTATTAGTTTAAACGTAAAAATCCATGTAATTTACAATATTTTCTACGTCGAGCAAATTTATGAATTAGCTATGGAAATACTTAACCTTTCGCAACCAATACTTGCAGGCTCAACAAAATGTTTTCATTTCCACATAAGTTTTGCTTAAAATCGTATTAAACGTATCCGAGAAGAAAGCGTTACCCCTCAGTTAAGTACTTGAATCTTATACATTTTCATATTACGATTTTATAACACCAATGTTTGGTGATTTCTACAGACAATCAAAGTTAAAACATTAATTTTAGAAATCAAGAAACTTTAAAATATTTACATAGCAATATTATTTAAAACCCATGCATTCCAGTAACGTAAACTTAGATATTTTTATGATTGATGGGAATCTAAAAATTCTGTAGAAGGAATACAAATATGAAATAGTAAGCATTATTAAAAAAATAATGGTGCTTATCCTAAAAATAGCACCGCCAGACTTCAGTACCTCTACCTTACCAAAATAATAAAATTCATTAGCAGTAATGTTGTTTTTAACATTTTATTCTTATAAGCAATTATTTTATCATCTGTAATCAGCTTCAAGGGGCAATATCTCCATAACGCAGTGTTTTCGTGTTTGTAACATTTCTTTTCAAATGCAGTCCCCAAAATCTTACAGTTTCACCATGAACCATCCTGTATTTAATTTAGAGACCGGAACAAACAAAAAAGACTAATCCTTGATATTTATGATAATACTAAGTCTGCCTAATAAACACCATAACTTCTTTTAAAACAATGTAAAACGCAAATACTGCGTAGAAAACTGTAAATTCCAAATTGCAATACAATTGCTAACCGTAAAACAATTTTATTGTAATTAATAATAGCCACAAATCGTGTTTATTGACCACTGTAACGATGCAATTAGAAATTACTACGCTAATCATAATAGAAATCATAGTTTAAACGAATTATTTCTTGTGATGTATGCAATCATACAATTTGGAACTGTTGCTCAACTAGCTCAACTATTCATAGACTTGGCGTTAAGGTTTCTACCATTTTCTTAAACCTTGAACCCTTTTAAATCATTTAATTTATACAGATATTTTACCCACTTATACATCTCATCAATACAAACCAACACGTTCTAATAAACATGGGCCTGGAAACGCTTAGTTTCCGAGATAAAGGGTGTTAAAGTTTTGAAAAAAAATCCGGCCGCGCATGGAATAAATAATTTAAATCCAAGTACGCGAAAACATGATCCTTAATAGCACCAATAAACCTTCAGAGTGTCACTAAACTTTGCTAAGGGGTTTTTGAGATATTGGGATATTATAGTTTTTGTCTTAATAGAGACTTGCAAAAATATGGGCTTTATTTTTTTCTTGAAAACGAAGCGAGATACGAAAAACTCAGGAGACAAAAAAGTGGAATTTTTAGTTGCTTTATTAAAAAAAATATGAAATAAAAAAAAACTGCTGGGCGTTATTTTTTGTGAAAAAACCTAATCGACATGCTACGTGGGCATGCCCCTGAAATTACTCGATCAACTATAATAGATCCAAAAGATACATCATAACGTCACAAATAAACTGTAAAAATTGTATTTAAATCGCGCGAAGCGTTTATTAGACAACAATAAAAAGCTGATTTTTTTAAATTTTAACACCCTGTATCTCGGAAATGAAACGTTTCCGGACCCATGTTTATTAGGACTTTTTTTGTTTGTATTGATGAGATCAGTAAATGGGTAAAATATCCCAACGTATTTTTTAAACAGCGGCGCAGGAACTACTATAATTATGGGGGGCGAAAATTTTTTTCAGTGTTTTAACATAACTAATCTTTATGTTCGACTGTTCCATAAACACTTTATTATAGTATTATTTAGAGTCCATAAAGTGCCACTTTAGTTCATAGAGTAAAGTAAAACGGACGCCTGTCAATGTCCAACAGTATTATCAAAACAAATTCATGTTATACAAATTAGAAAAAAATATTATACGTACGAGTATTAACTGAAAACTCTACAATTAATAAAAAGGAATACATCTTTAATACCTCCCGGTAATAGGTAGTTATTCTTGATATAGAAAACGCAATTAACGTAGAAGCACACTTCGACACTATCAAATCTTTCATTAGCAACTTGAATTTTCTAATGTGTTTAATGCCACAAATGATATTGTAGATAAAAGGAAATCTTTTGCACTGCAGTCGAACATAAAGCTTTGCATGCAGCTTGTACATAATCAGACCTTATTTGAGTCGTCCTCTGTATCGCTACGATACGCTCCCTCTGCATAAAATAGACTCTTTCAATAAAGTCCTACATTATGTACTTGATACATAAATAACTATAATAGTTAAAATTAAGCCAAAAAGGTTTCTAGTCACGTATTGAATGGCCACAATAGTTATTTAGAACACAAGTGTTAGGAGTGCATCACGCTAACACGAGTTGTCTATAAGATCTTTTTAAAATTTCATTAAATATTCAAATCCAAGCCTATTTTGTATAGAGTATTTGCCTTCATTTTAGTGAAGTACGTTGGTCAGTTCTGGTAACTAAGGAAACGTCTGTTTAAAATCGTTCATTCCTAAATTAAAAACAAAGTGTCACTTTTTTTCACTGAGTGACAATTTGTGAGTCTGTCAGTATGTCTGTGTCCTCTATACAACCCAGATTGTTTAATTGATCGGCCTCAAAATTTATATATTTGTTTTTAATATAGATTTGGAGATCCCAGTCAATTTTTGGTTAAAATCTGGTAACCGCAAATGGTACTTTACTCTTATGTTTTTCTGTTATCCCGGAAAATGTTATAGTTGTTTGATAAAAATTAAATTTCATAGAACAAGATGATATATTGAGTAATTATATACAACTTTTGTTTAAAAAGTTTATAAGACATGCAGTTTTTGGAAAAATGGCAAAATGAAGATTTTACAAAAACTTACTCCCAAATGAATGGGAATAAAGATGTCCAAAGCTGTTATATATTGCCTAATTATCTATAACTTTTGTCAAATCAAATTTTACAAGCAGTAATAGGAAGTCGTGTGGTGACCACACTTTATTTTTTCATATGGAAATGCAAACCATTAATAACAAACATTGTCACTAGATTGCATTGTGTTGGTAAATAAACTTCTGGTTATTTTTGCAATGAAGTTAGGTTTCATTTTGACTGGTTGACACCGTAATTATTTATAAATTGTAGATACACAATTTAAAATAATGAAATGTCAACCTTACCACAAAAATAATAACCAGAAGTTCATGTACCAACATAATGCAGCCTAGTGACAATGCTTGTTGTCAATGATTTCCCTGGAATGTCGGCATTTGCATTGCCATATGAAAGAACTATCAACCTAAAAATAAACGTGTTTAACAAATTCTTAGTGTTTTATTTCTGCCCCTCCTACAATAGAACAACGAATTTTAGCATCTCGTGTAGATTAATGTGATAACCTTATGTACAATTTTTTTTAAACTTTATAGAATATATCAGAGGGGCAAATTACACTATTTGCCCCCTCGACATATTCTATGAGGGGGCAATCGCCCCCCTTGCCCCCCTGTTCCTGCGCCCCTGTTTTTAAACACCCTATATATCGATGAGGTCATCACATCACTACGGCACAGTTAGCGAAACCTGGATAACAATATAATATGTGGTATATTAGCGGCAAATCAACATATGGACTACATATTTAAATCTTACAAATGTTGATGCTAGACTACATAAAGGGTGTTTTTTGTTAGAGGGATACAACTTTAAATTGAAATAAAACACAGAAAGATGTTTTTAATATCCATGAAATTGGCTTTATTTGAAAGATAATTTTATGACAATTATGTTTGAATATGATTTCGGACATGTGACGGCCGCGGCTGGCGTGTACATGACGTAATCTGTAGGTCCAATTTTCACACACTCTTCGCAGTAAATCAGGCTGTATTTCGGCAATAACGCGTCGAATGTTGGCTTCCAAGTGCTCAATTGTTTCCGGTTTATCGACGTAGACATGCGACTTTACATATCCTCAAAGAAAATAATCTAATGGCGTCAAATCGCACGAAAGAGGTGGCCAGTTAAAAATCGATTTCGTGGATCGGTTAACTGGCCACCTCGTTTGTGCGATTTGACGCCATTACATTATTTTCTTGGAGGATATGTAAAGTCGCATGTCTATGCCGATAAACCGGAAACAATTGAGCACTTGAAAGCCAAAATTCGACGAGTTATTGCTGAAATGAAATACAACCTGATTTACTGCGAAAAGAGTGTGTGAAAATTGGACCTTCAGATTACATCATGTATACGCCAATCGCGGCGGTCACATGCCCGAAATCATGTTCAAACATAATTGTCATAAAATTATCTTTCAAGTAAAGCCAATTTCATGGATATTAAAAACATCTTTCTGTGTTTTATTTCAATTTAAAGTTGTATCCCTCTAAAAAAACACCCGCTTCATATTACAAAAAATGCCTTGCTTAATTTGGAACAAATGCTATCTGTTTGTGCATGCCAATTTAAATTTTCATTTATATTACTGTACGTGATTTTTGTGTGTAAGCTTAGGGGACCTTGGAAAAAATTAGTATAATTTTCAGAAGGTGTGGCTTTTCATCATAGCTTCTTGGAGTCGAAATATTCGTCAGCTCTAATTGGATATTCAAAAAGGTTAGAAGCTAAAAGAAGTAATTTTCGATAAAATAGAAGCTAAAGGTCGAAATACGCTTAATTTTAAAATAGAATGTTGTATAACTACCAATTTTACAATATTTAATCAATTTTAAGTAGGCCATTAGCTGAATACCCAAATTCACCCAAAAACGAGTCCTGAGCTCTAGTGCAAAATGATGTAGAGCACTATCGTGCATAAAATATGTCTTGGTTTTCTCCCAAGAATATCTCTTCCAAAATCAAAAGACAAATTATTTTCTAGAAAACCCACATAATGTTCATTTAAAATAGATTAAAAGTAATAAAATAAAAATTTGTTTGTCAGTCAATGCAACACTCTGAGAGTTTCCATTAGACTATCTAACCGCTGCAACGTACCGATTTGTTGCAGCATAAAGTTACATGATAATACAAAGTAATAGTTAACAAGGTGACTAAACAGAGATACAATGTCATCCAAATTGGTTAATTTCGTTGTAGAGACTTCTTTTAAAAAGTTTAGTTGGAAAATAAGGGTAGAAATAAATGTAGTAAACCTAAACAGTCCCAGATTCGTGGCTGATGTAGTTCTAATACCACACAATGAGAAAGGCATAAAATTCTTAAACATTTAGACTAGGAAACACAAAGCATAAAATCAACATAAATAAAACTAAGATGCAAAGAATCGAAAAAAGCTCGAAAATAGAAATAATGGTAAAACACTAGATAAGGTAAACCATTTTATATACCTAAGTCATATATGACAGGCACTAGATTAATAATCTACCTAGCAAGGCGGGTCGCCCAGTCATCAAATGCTCTCCTCTCAGGCAGCGGACCCGGGTTCGATTCCCGGCGACTCTAGGATTTTAACAATCGTACGCTCCCCGTCTACCACGATAACACCAGTGGTAGTCGTTAACTCCTAACAAGGGAACTCTTCGTCCATTTCGACGGGCAGGGCTAGCCATCTACCCGACCTACGAGTAAAGAAGGCTCATAGGACCACGTTGTGGTTAAAAACAGTCCACTGGCCTATAATAAGAGAACAAGACCTAGCCAATGAAATAAATGGATATTACAGAAAACGTCCTGGTATCGTAATACTCGAAATTTAGTTATCGTGCAAAATTTCATCCATTTATGGCATTAGTTGGTGATTAAAGATGAGTTTAGTTAAATGAGATCATGAAAGCGTAATAATTTTTTTAACTTTGCAATACGACAGACCGAAACCTATACATAAAAATGCTGGAAATGTATGGTGAGAATGGACCAAGCCTGTATCACATAAAATACTGGTCCAAATAGTTGCCTTGTGGTCGGGAATCGGTATGATGATGCAATACCAGCACAGCCCAAAGCTGCAACGAATCCTGAAATAGGCAAATTCGACGGTTCTTGAAAATCAAAACCAAGTAATCTAGACATTTTGCATGAAAACTTTGAAATGAGAAAGGTGTCAGACATATGAGTTCTAAGACTTTTGACTTATGATCAGAAAGATTGCAGTCGAGAGATTTATTTAAGGAATTTGGATTTTTTGAAAAGAGATCCAGATATGTTGTCAAAATCTGGGTCAGAAGATGAAACTTGGATCCATTATTGGGAGACTGATACCAAGCAGGAATCCATGCAGTGGGTTCATTAAGAGTTCGGAGTCTCCAAAAGAATGTCGAACACAAGCTTCTACAGGCAAGCTTCTAGCAAGCGTTTTTTTCGAACCACCAAGAAATTATTTTACTTGATACAATGTTTGATGAGTAGGAACAAGATGTGCATGAATGTCAACATCAAAGAACAAGATAAAAAAATTGCACGACAACCTTCGAAACTATGTCATGTCATTTGATTGAATTTGATGCTCCAGTAAGTACTAAATATATAAGTTAATGGAAAAAATATCGTTGGAACAGTTACTATTGTAATAAAGAATAACGTAGAAGAGGACGTGGTTAATTCAGTTTAAATATTTGAGTACGATTTTTGAAATAGTATTAAAAGTTACAAGGAGTGGAAACACTCACATCCCGGTTTGCTATAAACCATATCTTTATAAATGTTGAAGACTGAAGAAGTGATGCCCGGAAACACATTGTTAGGACAATCCTTGGTCCTTGCTGATTATAAGTGTTTACAATTCTGAAGAATGTTTAAAATAAAAGGTAGAATGCATGGTTGCTTATATGATTATTCAAATATTTTAACTTCAAACCTATCAGTGGTAACTGCTCTAAAAATTTACTCAACATTTTCCAAATTATTTCTACGAATATTTAATCGCTTCAAATGTGGAGTACACAACTGGGCATTCTAGTGCTTATAATATGAACTCTGTTTCGTAGAAGTTTTTGTAAAAATCTCGTGGGACGTTCGTTTAAGTTTTTCTATTTCCACGAATAAATTTCCTTCAACGTCTATTCTCTTTATTAATGTCTGTTTTTACTTCCCTAGACTAAAAGACGAACTAAGTATTGTAATCGCGCAGAAATCACCTTCCGAATTTTCTTTAGATATATACGTTTCCTTAGATGACGAAAGACAGGTTTTCTTAATTCCGTCTGTCTGTCTACCTGGTGGCGGTATAACTCAAAAACTGTTTGTTGGAAGAAGACGATAGTTTGCATACATATTATATACTTACCTGGCATGAAACCGAGAAAAATTCAGACAAATATATACAGGGTGAGCACATTAAAAAATTAAATTGATTTTTTTCCTTCAACTGAGAAATAGATAAAGTAATAATTTTTACATATCTCGGGATTTATCCTACCCAAAAATGGGGCCAAATAAATACAGGATAAATGTTGTACAAGACGAAAAGGAGCAACGAATAAGTGCGTTATGTTAAATGTACTTGCATCCCATGAATTCGAAGGATCTCGGTGGCTCAAGCAACGAGCGCCCGCTTAACCCGTGGGCTACTACCGAACAATGAAATCGAATGTGCCAGCTTGTTCGCAGGCGCTGAAGTTCGAATCCCATTAGCGGTAATATTTTTATTTGGTTTAACTGAGAAATAGATAAAACCAATTTTTGTGCATAGCGCAGGCTTTATCCTTGCCAAAAATGTGACTCAACAGATACAGGATAAATGTTGTACGAGACAAAAAAAAACAACGAATAAGTGCGTTATGTTAAATGTATCTGCATCGCAGGAAATTAAAGGATCTCTGTGGCACAGGCAGCGAACGACCATTTGGTAGTGGGCTACTGTCGAACAATGATATCGAATACGCAGGCTCGTTGGCAGGCGTTGAAGTTCTCATTTCATCACCGGTAATATTTTTTTATTTAAAAATTTATGTAATTTGCATTACCAAGTGTTTCCTTCTATTGTTTCAGTATTATCAGAAACGCGAAGATATTTTTACCCTTAGTTTCCATTTTTCAAATTATAGGGTTCACAACGTTCACTTGCTAGGGAAGTTTTGAGTAAAACCCTTTACAGATTTTTAAATTTTTATTAGAAGTTGCAAAACAGTTGCATCCAGAAATTGCTTATAACATTCAAGTTCATTCAACCGGACCGTATACAGTGTCCTCTGACTTCACCAATTTTTCCTAATTCTTCAATTATTTTATCACTAGATAGTGAGTAGGGCTGAATTTTTCCCATTAATTGATATAATTATAGATATATCAAATAAATGATTTAGCATTATAAAAAAATCCATATATTAATCGATATACCGTCGTGTGGATATAGTCAATATATTGGATAATTCGATGTATCGGTGATATCGATATTGTTTTATGTCGAATGTTACGATAGTTTTTGCAATCTCGCCTATGCCTATTGGCCCTTGCACATAATTTTAGCAGAGCTTTAGAGAATGTAATCTGTTCAAATAAAATTTTAAATCTTATTTGAACACGAATTGAACTTACATACTCAACAATAGTTTACCGATGACATTACATTCTGCTAATTAGTAAAAATAAAAAATTGGTTTCTACTGCTTTGTTAAATATTCTGAAAGAACTGAAAATGGATGATTTTTTGAAATCAAAGATGTATTTCCATACTCTAAATGCTAATAAATTAAAATGGAATTCAATAAATAATAATCAATTAACATATTTACTCAATTATATGATCATTTGTGATATATAAATATTTATTTACTATTGTGCTTAGTGCTTTCGTGAAAAAAGGCTACATTTGAACCTACTAGTAAAGAAAATGTTTACAAAATAAAGAAAGCAACAATACGGTAATACAATAAGAACCTTAAAGTGAAAACTATCTTTGAAGCTTCCTGTTCCATGCTATTAGAGGTATTAGATACAATATTCTCCGGAAACAAGTTAAAAAATAGAGAACTTTCCTTTGATTGTGTTTACCGTCGATTTCGGCATAATTTTTCTAGTTGAAACTTAAAACATTCAATACTATTTACCATTACTCCAATCATTGATTAATTGAATGCTGTTCATATACAAGAGCTATTGTTTAGCAGCCAAAACATGTATATGTTAATTTAGTCGCATTTTCATTCGCTCTTTTAGAAGAAATCGAGTGCTACGAATTGGTATCACTTAAAATCAAATAAAGTTGTTGCGGTTCTTCAAAATTTTCAAACTTGTAAATATTATTTTTTAATTATCGGCAACGATTTTGGGGATTTTGAAACTGGTCTCGTATTTTGGTAAAATTAACTTACTGATTTATTTCTAACTTCATTGATGTATTAAGGTTTTCAGATGCTGATTTTTAAAGTAAAGTTATTACGGAATTTACAACGCTTATGAATTACTAACTTGTAATTATAAAATACCGATTGAAATAGCATATCCCAAGCACATGATCTTAAGAGTTACCCAAGTGGTCTCAATTATCGAATGAGCGTTTTCAAGTTCTACTTGAGACCCGGTAATTTCTATAAAATAAAATGCGTTCACAACCTAATTAATATTACCGCAAAATGTGAAGGCAAAGGGAAACGGCACACGTATTGTCCCAATTTGTCAAGAGCAAGAGGCCAAATGTTTCTCCTCCCGGTAGTACCTTTAATATTAGTAAAACTGCAAATATAGCAGTGCCCTTAATTTTCTTCTTTGAATACATACAAGCCGTGTATACTTTTATAAAAAACATGTCAATGCATGGTTTTATGCAATCTACAGGCAACCAGTTCAACACTCAAATTTAAGCTTAAATTTTTGAAAAAATGTCAAAACAGTAATAAAACTAATTACTGTCAAATTAATAGCTATTATTTTATGTTTTTGAGTTCAGAGATTTTTTAATACAACCACCTACAAAAAAAAAATGGAAAAGTTGAAGTGTTAATGTGTTATCACAATAGCAGAAGCTTGAGAACTGTGAGGGACCTATTTTCGATAAAATGTTCAGAAAGGCCTCCTTCTTATATAATGTTGGTTGCCTGCAGCCATCTATAAAATTAGCACTAAAACAATGCGTTGACAAATTTTTTATAAAAGCACACATAGCTCGTATTTATACAAAAAACGGTATATTTAACTAAGTGCAGCTTCCAATGCGTTTTAACAATAAGAAAGTGCCGGTATTTTCCGAATTTTGGCTTCCTTTAATATTGTAAATAAATATTTCTGCCAAACTAACAAAACCTAAATATCTGTATGATAACAGTTGGAATTGTACGCTACAATATAGAAACCGTTGTTAAACAAGTTTTTGCTGTGGAAACAATATGCACAATTTATAATCACATTTGACTAATTACTACTATTTCTGGACCCTATTTCAGGGATTGACATCCACAAGAACACGAGATAGAAAGATAAAGAAATGAAAAATCGATCAAACTCATACATATTGGCAGAACAATACATAAGAAGACTATCTATAATATAATTTCCCTTAATGTGTGTCTGTGGCACAAAATAAAATCTCACGTTCCGGCTTCACAGATGTTTATATTTGTTTAGGTTTTGTTTTTCTTATCTTAGCGCTCGAATCGGAGCTTGACCTTTCGCGTATCCTATTTCACGTGCGCGCCGATTCAAGACTCGCAGCGCGTAGCGCGCGGTTTGCTTGTATGCAAATAAAGCTGACTATGAGTTAATATACAAACATTTAACAAGCTGGGTTTTAGAGAAACACTGGGAAGAGTCGAAGAAAATCGTTCTGACGCTGCACCTGACACGTGGGGTTATTACAACAAGAACAAATGAAAAGAGAACATGAGGGTGGACAAAGGGAGGTATTTGGCGAAAAGAAAAAAGTACGAAAGGATTATTTAAGAATAAAGTCTGAAGAATAGAATGAAGAACACAAAAAAAAAGAAAGATTGGGCAAGATAAAGTATTAACAGCTATGTAAGAAAAAAGACTAGGAACACTACGGAAAGAACATGAATTAATACTAAAAATAAAGTACTTAGTTTATTCTTTAAAGCAATTAAGAATATAAAGAGAAAAAAATAGGGCCAAATGTTATAGAAATAATAAAAGTAGGAAATTCTGAGTGAAAATTACAAAATCCTAGCTAAGTCCATAGAACATTTTATGCAACCATTAGAAATCCATGAAGTACACAACCAAAAAGAGAAAAGCAACAGTAGACTAAATCAAGGCGGAAATGATCAAATATATAACTGATGACAGAAATCTGTATGTAGCTACTTATACAACACTTGTGCCAGTAGACTAGTCTCCCTCAACGATAATATCTCTTTGCAGGAAAGGAGATGGGAAATGTGTAGTAACCATAGGGAAACTTCTTTAATATATGTAGTGCAGATGGCAAATGAAAGCATTTTGGAGAATAAGTTAAACACTGCTATTCAAAATAATCTACAGGAATCACAAAGTGGCTCCAGAGCACGATATTGTGGTCAAGATCCCATCCTTACTATACGACAATTATGTGAAGACATGCTGAAATATAACAAAAACATGCTCAAGGCCGAATGATCTAGCCTAGAGAAATTATTTGGGAGACTTTAAGAAGATATGGAGTAGATAGAGAGCTGCAAGTCTTTTACCACTGCATAATAACTGTAAAAATGTAAACCGAACACACAATTGTGAATTTGAGCAATTGTTTAATAGAAAATGATGCAAGACAAAGAAGGGTATTCAATACATTGCTGTTCATTTTATTTATGTATGAAGTACTAAAAGTCCGTGACTAAAGGACAATAGAAATTAAAGTAGGCGATGACAACATTAAACGATTAACTATTAGTAAATGTGTGTTTGCTACCGATGTAGCATTAATAGTAAAAAGCGGGGAAATATTGGAATGAAAGAGAGAACTAGAAGAGATTTACTTCCAAAATCTACGCTAGGATAAAATCAGCAATAATACTTTACCATGTTCTAACAATGGACTCATAAATAAGAGAGAATTTTCTAAAGAAACAAAGATGAAAACGTATGTATCAACATATGTGCGCACTCTTCTATATATGTGTCAACGGTGGGTGTTTTATAATCAGCAGAAGAAGATAATTCACGAGGCAAAGATGAAGGTATCCGGTCGAGCTGCTAGACTTATAAAAATAGATAAGGAAAGGATCATGAAAATGAAAACGCAGCGGAAAAATATATGAAAATAATGCAACTGAGATGGTTTGGCACTTGGCGAAATTACCAAACAAAATGCATGTGAGAATCTTATGGAAGACCAAAACAAACGGAAAAAAGAAACTAGGAAAACCAGACAAAGAATGTCAGGAGGTGTTAGACGAAATTCTAGAGGTGAATGGATGTACATTAAGTTATGTGACATCAATGGCCCAGCAAAAGAGGAAACTGAGAGAACCAAGAAATCCAGTGAGCAAAAATTCTCTGCGCTGACCATTTTTTTAGTACGACTAACTTAAAATACACGCTAAAATTATGTTAATCGAACCTCTACTAGACCATTTGGAAGAAGTGCTATAAGTGCCCATAGCATCAGCCTTATCACTTTATTCTCCTTAAATTCATTTTAAAAAATTGGCAGCGTCACCGTCAGTATTAGTTGTTGTATGCATGTGACACATTTTACATTTTAAAATAATGTTGTCTCTTGAAATCATGACCAAGGTTTTGATTGTTTTCAAAGTTTAAAAATAGAAATGTACCGTGTTTTGTTGCACAACGCATAATCGTAAAATTTTTGGCGAAAGAAAATGTTTTACCGTCTAAAATTTTTACAAGACTTCAAGCACAGTTTTAAGGTACATGTATGTCCAAGGCAAGGGTGTTTGGTTGGGCGGAAAAGTTTCTAGAAGGTCGGGATCGCGTCGAAAACATACCTCATCTGAGACAACCAAAAACATTCGTGACTCCTGACAATTTTGGGTCGATTGATGAGCTTATTCGGGCTGGCCGTCGGATAACTGTCAGAAAATTGACAGGAGTAGTTGGAATAAGTGTGGGTAGCGTTAAAGCAATTGTTCACAACGAGCTCAAGTTCAAAAAAGTTAGTGCAAGGTGGGTACAACGGCTCTTAACTACAGAGCAAAAAGAAGCCCGTTTGTTGGTGGCTACGCAACTTTTGCAAAAATATGAAAGGTAAGGAGATGCATTTTTAGACTCTATTGTAACCACAGATGAGACGTGGCTCCATCATTACACCCCTGAGTTAAAAAAAGCTTCCATGCAGTGGAAACACACCACTTCTCCAACTCCGAAAAAAGCAAAAATGGTGTCATCAGCGGGAAATATTATGGGTAGTTCTCTTTTGAGATTCAAGGGGTGTAAGCTATCTGGATGTTCTCACAGATCAAAGAACCGTCAATGCCCAGTATTATTCAACACTTCTCATGGAAAAGTTAAAACCAGCAATCCGTTCCAAACGACGAAAACGACAAGGATCCAATTGTTTTCTTCAGGACAGCGCGCGCCCCATACAGCCGCATTAACGATGGAAGCACTGAGAAAATTGAAGTGGGAAGTTCTGCCTCATCCTGCATACAGTCCCAATTTATCTCGATCAGATTTTCATTTGTTTGCACCATTGAAAGAGTTTTTAAGTGGCCAGAAATTTAGGGATAATAATGAACTCATTACAACTGTGCAAAACTGGATAAGCACGCAACAAAACGGCTTCTTCAAAAATGATATACGTAAACTTCCAGAACGTTGGCGCAAGTATATTGCAGTCGAGGGGGACTACGTTGAAAAATAGTATATACCATGTTTTGTTCCATTGATAATAAAGATGTTCTAAACTCATTCTCAACTCATATTGGAACGCTTCTCGTATCATTAGAAATAACTCTACAGCGAGACTGCATATTTTTTCGCAATGCGCGATCGAGATTGCAATCTGCTGTGATTTTTGCACTTTTACTTTCCTCGCCTAAAAAACTAGAAAGTATTGTAACCGCGAACAAATCACCTTCCGAGATTTCTTCAGATCTTCACGTTTCGGGGTCCCTAGATGACGAAAAACATGCTTTGTCAATTCCGCCTGTCTGTCTGTTGGTGGTACAACTCAAAAACTATTTGTTGGGGGAAGACCTGGCATGAGATCGAGAAATCTTCGGAGAAATATATACAAGGTGAGCACCTTAAAAATAAAATTTTGTTTACTTTTACTTTAACTGAGAAATAGATAAAAGTAGTAATTTGCACATAGCTCAGGCTTTATCGCTGGCGAAAATGAGACTTAACAGATACAGGGTAAACATCGCACATGTGACAGTATAGTATGGTGTCTCTATAACGTAGCAGAAATTCGTACAATTCGAGCACGGTAGTGGCTCAGTTGTTCAAGGGCTGCAAGCGGCGGACCCGAGCGGCAGACTAAAAACTGGGCTCGAAATATTCGCGTGGGAACGCGGAGTTCGAATCCCAACCGACTAATTTTTGTTTGCAAAGGGAAGCGAGGGAAGTTCCGTGTAAACTCCTTTACAGATTTTTCTATTTGTGGTCCGGTCGCAAAATTGACTTCACTATAGCGTTTGTTTGGCTCTAAGATGTCTCTTCCGATATAACGGTAATTTCTTCTGATGTAACGTTAATTTGAGGAACGGTATAACGTCCCATTCCGTCAATATTTAAAAAGTTTGTACGCATTCCATACTAGAAGGGTTTTAAAATATCGATTGTTAATCTTCTCTTTAAAGTGTTAATTTTAAAACTTCAAAGCTTAGAAATGAATGAATAGCGTCCCATACTACATCGTTGAATCAAATGTGTAATAATGTTTACTAGTACGGCGAAAACTCAACGCCAGCAGGAATGGTGTTTTGATGACCAGCATTCTGGGAGATCAAATATAGTTCAGCACTCAACTCAGCACAAAGCGAAAACAGCAATTTGAAGTCATATGCATTAAACTGAATATATGTAGTTCTACAAAGTTTCCGCGTTTTTAGAGCTGCTAACAGAAAGAGGTTACTGTAAAAACGAATATTTTGTTCAAGTTTCCACAATGTTGTGGGAATAAGACGCAAATATTATTTGAGGTATAACTCGTAGCTTACTTTGCGTTCTGGTTCGTGTGATTACATAACGATACGTGCGATTATATTATTGCCAACGAAGTTATTAAAGTATTAATTTTGAAGCACGTTCAGTAATTAATTTCTGCAGTATGAAATAATTATCATAAATAGGGCAACAAAGTGGTGAATAAAACTAGAGCTGGATTGTATGGGACGTTTCCTTGAATATAATGTTAAGAATCAATTATTGGGTAGAGAAGTTCAGTAGGAAAAACTTATAATTAGACATAATTGCAGGTTCTCTTGGGTTTACATTAAGCCTTGTAATTAGTTGAACACGTTAATTTTAACTGCATTCCATAATATCGAAAAATGTACTTCTCGACTGATGTTCAGGTAATTTTTAAAGTAAATTTACCTTCTCTTTTGACAGTTTTCGACAGGTTTATAAATATCTAAAAAACTAATACTGAAAACTCTATTGCGATATTAAATAAAAGTAGTGATAGCACTTGGTTGAAACTGGAAATTCTGACTGAAATGTCAATTTTTTATGTTTGTGTGTAGAGGCTGTACCTAATTAATGTATACAATGTTTAAAAGCAACTTGCACACACTAAAACCAACAAAGTTCCTAAAGTGGATATACAAATAATATACTGTCATGGTCAGGGGATTAAAATCAGATTAATAAGGTTAAAAGAATACAGTATTAAAAATTACAAAGATGATTTAAATATGAAAAGTATATCAAAATTATGAAAATGTATTTGGTAAAGAAAGGAATAGAATTTAAAATTCAATTGAACGAAACTACATAAGCAACAGTGGGATTTTAACATAACTTAATTATTATCCGAGATGAAGTGGAGAATTAATGGCAAATACTTATTCGAGAAATACCATTCAACATAGCGGGTGTTAGATAAATATAATAAAGTTTCTATAGTATGTTGGACTATGAAATATATGCTAAGCTGCTAAACTAAATCACTAAGGAGATATTTATTTATCAGTATGTAAAAATAATTTGGTACAAAAACATGTAATACAATTTGTAAGCGATTAATATTATGAAAATAACCCGCTGTTTGGTGTATAAAAGGGTTGTGAATTGACAAAAATCGGCGTGGTGAAAATAAAAGCCAAATGTTAAAAGATTAAAAGATGTGCAGACAATATGGATGAAGAAAAAGGATGTGGTGAGAATACCAAAGTAATACAGTTATAATCTACAAAAGGAAATTTCTGGAAGGGGATGCTAAACTGAGTTTATTGTCAAATTACATTGCATCATAGGAATTGGATAACAACGAATGGTTTTACTGGAAGTGGTTTACATCGAGATTGCTAGCAGAGTGAGCGTTTTTATGGGCTGAATAGGAGATTTTCATCTAAAGGAGTTCTAATTCGACAAGCTTGTTATTCGAAGTGCGTGATACTAGGTCGTCGGACGCTTGAGGAGTTTGGTAGGACGACGTGGATGGTGTTTGCTGCTTACAGTACTACTGAAGAAAGTTGGTAAGTGCCTTGTCGTGTTTTGGCCAGGAAGTCTTTGTGGATCCAGGTGTTTTTAGCGGAGTTCGGACTGAGATTTGTTTGGACGTTGGGAAATCTTTGTGAGATTGCTGGATGCGTTTGGCTTAGTAAAGCAGAGTATCGAGTCCATAAACGGGTGACAGAATACAGGTATTTAAATAAAAAACTGAAAGAGTAAAGTGAGGGAAGTACTTACTATTTGATATTTGTTGAGTGGCAAGTAAATATAACGGGAAAGTATTTGTAATTGATTTTGCGTTTGCATAATTCAAAGGGACAGGTGACAGACGTTTAAGTTATGAAATAAGAAAATCACATTTCAGGAATAGAAGCAGTTTAGATTATGAGCGAATCCTACTTGTGTTTCAGTAAGAGTAAAATGTTTCTACTGAAGTTAGCAATTTAATAATTTTGATAATCCATAATATAAAATGGCAAATCAGTTAATTAAATTTCAATTTTAAAAGAGAATTGATTGAAAATAAAATAAAGTAGAGTAAAAGTCAATTAAAACATTGAATAGGCGTTACAACGTAGTGGAGTCACTACAATATATACAGGGTGTTTAAAAAATACGTTCGGATATTTTACCCACTTGTAGATCTCATTAATACAAACAAAAAGGTTCTAAGAAACATGAGTCTGAAAAAGCTTTGTTTCCGAGATATAGGGTGTTGAAGTTTTCAAAAAAATAAAAAATCGCGGCCATCCATGGAATAAATAATTTAAATCTAAGTACTACGCGGAAACATGATTCTTAGAAGCACCAATAAACCTTCCAAGTTACACTAAAATCGGCTAAGGGGTTTTGAGATATTTGAGCGTTTTCATTTTTGTCTTAATAGGTTCAGAGACAGCAGAAATATCCGCTTTATTTTTTTCTAAAAAACCAAGCACGATACGAAAGAACCCAAAATACAAAAAAGTTGTATTTTTGGTTGCTTTATTAAAAAATATATGAAAATTTAAAAAAATCTGCTGGGGGTTATTTTTTTTGTGAAAAAACTTAATCAACGTGCCCCATGGGGCATAAAAAGCGGATTTAAAAAAAAATTAACACCATGCATCTCGGAAACGAACCGTTTCCGGACCTATCTTTAGTAGAACTTTTTTTTTGATTGATGAGATCTATAAGTGGGTAAAATATCCGAACGTATTTTTTAAACACTCTGTATATAGCTTTACAAGCATACCTACTTTGCCAGCTATTTGTATGAATATTCTTAATATAAGAAATGTTCTTAATTTTGTTGGAGTAAAATGGTTACCAATTATGAAAACTCTTATAGCTGCATAAATATATTATACAAACATTTCAATTGATGTAAGCCAACTCAGAGAATAAAGTGATACTAAAATTTAATAAAAATTCTCTCACTTTGTTCATAAACTGTTTATCAACTTTTAAATGACTAATTTGTTATAGATTGTAGAAAATTAAAATCATATTAGATTAGGATTATTTCAGTTGATGTGAGCATCATCAGCTTTTGTATAAAATTCTAATACACCCTATACAATTAACCGACATACGTCAACACGTTTTCGTTTAATATGAAGCTTCGCTTGTATTTTACTATTCTGTGTGAATCACTAGACATGCAAAATTATTTTTAATTGCTCAAAGTAAACTACGATGTTACAAAGACGAACCAATCGTAGTCACAATCATTGAATGGGTTGTAAAACGCATGCTTTTATTAGCTATATGAAAATATATTTGAATGTTCCGGCCATAACAGGCAAGCCGTAATGGATTTTGTATGGGGCCCTTATTTTGTGTTCTACCAAATTTTTTTGCCATGTATGTGTATTTACGATATAACACAATTTTTCTGCTTCACTGTATAGAAAGTTGGCTTTTGCGTCCCAATTTTAAAAAAGAAAACTGTCAATTTCCAAACAGCGGTAGGTAACTGCAACCGCTTGGACACTTAATAGCATTGTTTAACATGCTCTTTACGATGTTTTAAAAAGACTTCTGCAATTCGTTATTTCGTCAAAAACAATTAATAGGTACCTTGCGTTGCCATCAAAATTAAGAAAACTAATATCGTCAGAAAGAAAAATAGCTAGTGGATACGAATATTTAAGCATATACAGGGAGTTAGCTACTTGTATGCTGGCCAGCAAATACTGAATACCCTGTACATTTCAGGCTATTTTTAGTTTATCAACCTTAAAAAGTTCTGACACTTTTATATGTATATATTTGTTACTTTAAACGATAACTAACTAACGACGCACTAATGATTCAGCATGTATATAATCAATTATTATTATTAATAGGTTCAATTGGTATAGACCAATCATTATTACTATCCAGATTTAACATCCTTTAGTTAGGAACAGAAGAATGTTACATTCTTCTATATAACCTACTTCGTAACAGAATCGATAGTGCTTCACTTATAGCTATGATATATTTCCATATGCCTCGTTCTTCAATCTGCAATGCAATAAATTTGCATGTTCCTACAGCTCGATCTAATCTACTCGTTAGGTCTCCTTTATATCCAATGGCTTCAAATTTTAATAAAATTTCAAATAACTGTGATACAAATTGCTGTACTCAAGGGTTTTTAAAGACATCATTAAATCAATCGATCCATTTATAATTAATCTCCATTAATATTAGCACATGCTTATGCGGTTTATGTACTATTTCATTATATTTAGGTATGTTATACAGGGTGTTATGTAAATGAGTGAAAATATTTTAACCCGTAATAGAACTCGCTAAACTGAACAACTTCTCCATTTATAATTTTTTCGAAAACGCCCTTAAAACTGAATTAAAATTCAAAACAATTTTACTCTAAAAATGTAGGTAACCCGCCTATGGAATAATATTTTAATTTAATGCCAAAAAACTCAAAAAACATTTCTTTGATATGCAAACCAACAAAAACTGCATAGCTACTGATAAGACCTTTAAGTTCATATCTGGTCACCAACGTACTTTATCAGTTGAGGTAGGTAAGTTATTGACTGCAAGTTTTTTGTGCAAGAACTTTGCAGTTTTAATATACTTGTGTCGTTACCAAGCGGTTGGTCAAATTTAGGGGAGATAAAGGATTGAAAAAATATGCGATTAAATGAAAAACGATAAATAGAAAAGTTGTTTATTTTGGTGAGCTCTATCACTGTTTAAAATATTTGCACTCATTTCCATAACACCCTGTATATCTATTCTATATCTCGCCTTATCTACGTAGTTAGTTATAATATTTGTATATGTTACTTAATATTATATTTACTGTACTTCCGCATTGTCCTATAATTGGAATTTTTCTGTTGGACAATAAATAAAGAAGAACAAAAATCTTGTGTTCCGTAGAAATTGCGTACTAACCTAAAGATGTAGTATATAGGCTGTTTATGTTAATACTATGAAATAAAAACGTTTACTATTTACATATTCATAATATGGCCACAATATGGTCTAGAAAGGAAATTAATGTAAAAAGTGTTAGATATTGGTACTATAAACACTATTTTGTCATAATTCTTCTCAAAATTAGGCTTAAAAAATGAAACTCTACATATACAATACTTACCAAATGGTAGTTTGCAACATATGGAAATTTATTTTCAAAAATTCATTTAAAATAAGCTCAACTAAAGTAGTATAAAAATTACAAATGCGACAATCAACATTTTTCAAGACACTTCCAATATAATGTCAACCGTACACCCTATTTTATTATCACCGGAAAACGGAAACTGACTTTATGGTCAAAAACAAGACAAAAATTATAAAATTATAAATGCTTTTCCGAAAATGCTGCTTAAGCTTGTTAGCACGATACAGATCGTTTTGAATAATTTTTACTGCTTTTTAAGATGTGCCAAAAACTAAAACAAATATGAAACAGAGGGTAGGTATATTGAAATGTCTAATCAGACACAATTAAATAGATGAATTCGAATTATCTAAAGCAATCCATTGACTTCGATTTTGTTGAAATAGACCAATAAAACAAAATAAAATGGCTCTGTACTTTCTCGTAGGTTTTCAGATTTTCCGTTTAGCTTCGAAACAAATAAAAAATATGTTTAATGTTTGTGTTTTTTTAATACCTAACGAAAGTATTCTAAATCAAAAATTTTCTAAATTTACCTAGATATATTCAAATTTTTGCACGTCAACAGATTAATTACGTAACAAATGACACCGTTCAATTCCGGAAGTTGTTTGTTACGTAATGACAAAGGCCGTAAAAGCCTCTGAAATCAACAGAAACCGAACTATAACAGAAAGCTATCGAAAGGCGTCAGTAATGAATACCTTACACATATAAACATTTTTGTACAGGATGGGCAAATTTCAATGTTTTCATAGGGAATCTCAATAGCTATAGGAGATCTCTTTTTTTGAGAAAAGCTTAATGGTAAAAACCAAAATGGGCTATCGTCTTTTGTTTTCGAGTTATAAACAAAAGATGGATTTTTCGTTTTGCGGCTATGTCTAGTTTATGTGCGAAAATAGAAAAAATCACAGTTTAGAATTTTGAGTTATACGATAAAGTTGTATTTTTATATGGAACTTATAGTTGGTTATAGCATAATGAGATATGAAAAATAAATAACATAAGCCAAAATTTAAATATCTCTTTTTGTATACAGGGTAGGTTAGAAAGTATGAAAATGGCTCAAAAATAAAGTACCCCTATTTTTTTAAATACACAAAAATAGTAATTGGAAATGTTGGTTATAATTAAAAGAAGGTGTCAAATATGAAGTCAGTCTCAACTCGAACGCGACACGCTTGAGAAGTGTTTATCGCAGCTCCGAGTGCAGAAAGTTAAAATCAGTTATTTATCGTGAGTTAGCCTTCGGCAGAAGTTTCGTTTACAAAACTACTTTTAACAAACAGTAAGTAGTAACTACTAATCACGAATAACAATAACACAAATGATATCCCAATGGAAATTCAAACGCTGAATAAGCGTAAACACGACTCCTTATCACCACCTGTCAATGAGGTGCAAAAGCGATACATGTGGTCACCTCCAAATTTATTAACGGCAAATAAATATTATTTACCACCTCAACTAGAAGCTAATCTTAATGACAATCAAACTGCTAAATCAACCAGTGCATCAAACACTACAGTAACGAAACCAAAAATTCCACCTCTTTATCTCCACAATGCAGTCAATCACACAGCGCTAACAGCTGACGTTAAAAGTATGATAACTGGCGAGTTCACTACGCTCTATAATAATAGCACATTACGATTAAATTTAACAAAAGAAGAGGATTACAGAACAATAACAAAGCATTTTAAAGATAATAGCATACCATTTCACACATTTCAGAATCCAAATAATAAGCCACTCAATATCGTAATTAAGAACGTCCCAATCTCTTTAACAGAACAGGAAATAAAACAAGAACTCAAAGATCTACCAATCATTAAGATAACGCGATTACTAAACAAAAATAAACAACCACTAACAACATGCGCCGTTGACCTAACAGACAGCGACGCTGCCAAAAAAATTTTCTCACTGAACAAATTGTGCTATTCCATTGTAACTGTTGAATTAAGAAAAAAATCACCAAATATACCTCAATGTTATCGCTGTCAAAGATATGGGCACACGAGGAATTATTGCACACTGGATCCACGATGTGTCAAATGCGCCGGAAACCACTCCCACAGTCAATGCTCAAAAACTCCTACAGAACCACCAAAATGCATAAATTGTGGTGGAGATCATACTGCAAATTTCCGAGGATGCAGTCATCACATTGAATTAGTACAAAGACTTCAAAAAAACCAACCAAACTACCGAGGTCAAACTTATGCTAGAATCGTACAGAACAAGCAGCCAAATACATCACAAGTACCAGCTAATATCACCAACATCCTATCTCCTAACCTTAACCCCAATAGTCAACCACAATCAAGCACCACCACATTAGAGTCGCCCTTGGCAAATACCTTAATCAAACTGCTACTCGACTTTATTACCCCATTTCTCCCACAAATAAAAACCTTTATCACAACCACCCTCCTCCCTCTGCTCCTTAATGGCCCATAATAATCAGCCGAGAACATTAGAAAGATTAACAATCCTAAATTGGAATTCCAACGGCATCAAAACCCAACGATCCTTATTTATTTCCTTTCTGGCTAGACATAACGTGGACATTGCCTGCATATCCGAGACTCATCTGTCTAACATCGATATTTTCAAAATACCTGGCTACCAAATATATCGCAACGACCGAAACTCAGACAAAGCTGCAGGCGGTGTGGCAATAATCATCAAAAAGCAGATCCTTCACCATAGTATCCCTAACCTACCACTACACAGTATAGAAACCACAAGCATACAAATCATGTTAAATAATCAACGTCACACAATAACAAGCATATACAAACAACCAAATAAAAAACTAAGTGAAGCAGATATTCAAGCAGTATTCAATACAACTGAACCATTATTGGTAATAGGTGATCCAAACTGTAAAAATACAATATGGGGATGTAGAGCGCCTAACCCAAATGGAATCAAACTGGAAAACCTAGCAATTAAAAATGGCTTCCAAATTATAGCACCCACAGAGTACACCTATTACCCCTACAGATATGATCACAACCCAGACATACTGGACATAGTGCTACAGAAGAACTTCTCAAAACAGATTCACCAAGAAGTAATCAATGAGCTCGACTCCGACCATCTTCCGGTTCTCATATCATTCATTAGCACCACACAAACAAGACAACCCATTCCTCGACTAATCACTGGTCCTATTCAGTGGGATAAATTCCAAACCAGCTTAGATCAAAACATACAATGTCCCACAAACTTGAAGTCAGCAAAAGACATAGATAACGCCGTAACCAAATTAACAACGGCAATTGTAGATAGCGTACAGCAAGCGATAATACAAACTAAATCAACTCAACACCCTAGGAATTTTAATACCCCAAACTACATAATTGACCTCATAAAAATGAAGAGTAAAGTACGTCGGGAATGGCAGAGAACAAGATCAGTAGAACTCAAGAGATCCTTAAATAACCTAATTCATCGAATTAAAAATGAACTGGATGCATTCAGGATAACTACATATCAAAAATACATCGAAGAACTAGAACCAGGCGACCCTAACATGTGGAGGGCGACAAGGAGAATCTTAAAAACAAAGGAGGAGATACCAACTTTAACCTCAGAAACAAACAACTATAGCACGGATGCTGAAAAAGCCACAGCATTTGCTGAAAATCTTGAACTCGTCTTTACACCTGAAATTACTTGCGGCCCCACTCATAGAACGAACATAACAAATCACATAGAAAGGAACTTACCATGTATCACACAGCCTATTAAGCCCACATCACCCGCTGAACTAAAATCCATAATCAAGAAACTCCCTAAACGAAAGTCGCCGGGACACGACTTAATAACAAACGCAGTGATTGCACAACTAACCATGAAGACTCTGGCGTATCTCTCCACAACCTTTAATGCATGCCTTAGAATAGGATACTTTCCTAAAACTTGGAAGCATGCCCACATTCTTATGTTTCCAAAACCACACAAAAATAAAAAACAGATTGAAAGCTATAGACCTATCAGTCTACTAACAACAATGTCAAAACTATTGGAAAAGGTCATCTACTCTCGATTAAATACCGAAGTGATCTCCTATAACGTCCTTCCACCGCACCAGTTCGGTTTCCGAAAAACGTATTCCACTAACCATCAGCTGCAACGAATCACTGAAGTCATAGAAACTGGCTACGAAAACAAATGCTACACAACAGCACTATTCCTCGACGTAGCACAGGCCTTCGACAAAGTTTGGATTGAAGGCCTGAAGAGCAAAATACTCAGGCTAAACATATCGACTTACCTCAAAGCAATAGTCTTCTCCTTCCTCGAAGACAGAACGTTTGCTGTAAAAATTAATCTTACCCTTTCTGAACAAAAAAACATACGTGCAGGAGTTCCACAAGGTAGTATATTGGGTCCGCTACTATTTAA
This sequence comes from Agriotes lineatus, assembly GCA_940337035.1. Lineage (NCBI taxonomy): Eukaryota > Metazoa > Arthropoda > Insecta > Coleoptera > Elateridae > Agriotes > Agriotes lineatus. Next base: position 85,354,396 of record OW679202.1, read on the forward strand.
TATATACACCTCAGACATACCAACAATTAACGCCACCATAGCAACTTTTGCCAACGACACCGTGATTATAACACAAAGCACTGATCACCTACTAGCCATCTCCAAACTACAACGAGCAACTGATCAAATCTGCTCCTGGTTCAACAAGTGGAACATACGAGTCAACTCAGCGAAATGCCAAACTAAAGTGTTTACCCTAAAACGCATACCAAACCTACCTAACATCCACATCAGTAATAATAGCATCGAATGGAACCCATCCGATAAAGCAGTCAAATATCTGGGAGTGCTTCTTGACACGCGACTGTCATGGAAACTACACGTTAACCAAAAGCTCAATCAGAGTTATGCACGATTGGCGCAACTATATCCTCTAATTAATAGAAAGTCAACACTAAAAATTCAGTGTGCAACCCTAATGTACAAATCTTTAATTAGACCGCTGGCACTGTACGCATCACCCATCTGGAGCAACACCGCAAAAACGAATTTAACCAAACTCCAAAAGCTTCAAAACAAAGTGCTTCGCATCGCCGTAAATGCACCATGGTACATACGAAATGAACAATTACACTATGAACTGGGTATCTCAACAATACAAGAGTACATCAGTGCCAGAGCGAAGAAATTCTATACCAACATAAACTCCTGCGAGGCATCGGCACACTATCATCTTAGCAGTCGAAATATCCACACCCGACTGAAGCGAAAGCTACCTCAGGACCTACTAACCGATGACTCTACCGACTGATCACAATCCAATTAGAGATGCCAATATATCTCAAATGCTATTTTACTCAGTTATTTGTACATAGTTCAACCCTACCATGTATAACATGTATGTTGTTGATCTGGTAATAAATAAAAAAAAAAAAAAATATGAAGTCACATCCACCTATTCCTAAATACAATTTACCAATTTATTTCTTACCACCCATATTATTGGATACGATCAATATGTATTGTCGTACTTGAATTTCGCTCACTTAGTAACCGGAAAATTACGTTAATCGAAATTATAATAAAAATCGAATTTTTTGTGTCCAAAATAAAAAACAAGTACCTTAAGAAAATATAATAACAAACAATCCGAACATCAACAAGAATTCATAACAATTATAATTTGTAATTGAAATGCGATAACAAATGTTTCAGAAAAACAATTCTGTGTATTTTGAAAAATAAGGGGACTTTATTCTACTAGAGATATTTTCATATTTTCGAAGCTCCCCTGTATACGAAAGAAACTATTTAAATTTTGACAGCTACATTTTTAGTTTGAGTAAAGTCAGGGGCTTTTATCAAGAATAAAATTTTCCGATAAATGGATCATCAAACAATTTTCCACGTGTCCACATTTATCACGGACGCTGTGTAACGTTATACGCAATAATCAAACGTTATTAATTCTGTTATGCTCTAAGTGTCACAAGCCTTCAACCAGAAAGCGAAGAAATTGTTGAAAATTATGAGTTTTTGCTATAACGTAGTGAAAATGAATAAATCGTCCCCACATGATATATGTCACTAGAATGATAAAAAAAATCTTATTTATCGTTATGGCACATCCAACTATAAGTTACATATAAAAAATACAACTTAATGGCATAACTCGAAATTCGAAACCTCGTTTGAAAAACTGACTATACCACTGCATTTTTATCAAAAAGCTGCCTGAAGAACATAACAAATACTTTTTCTATTTTTATAAATAAGCGAGATATAGTCAAAAAACGAAAAGTCAAAATATCGAACTTTCGTTTGTAACTCGAAAACAAAAGATGTTAGCCAATTTTGGTTTGCCATTACGCTTTTCTCAAAAAAATATATCGAAGATGGAGGGTCCATTTTCCATATCTCTTTTAGTTATCGAGATTCCCTATGAAAACGTTGAAATTTGCCCACCCTGTACTGTTACTGGACTAGTGTGAATATCTTTGGAGATAAAACATTTTCGAAATTTGCATTTGAAGTTCTTAAGTGATAAAAAATGGGGAATTATTTTTTTAAATCATAATATAATGGTATCCACCGTACTTCTCATGGAATTTACTTTTGCAAACCTGTTGGAAGAAATCCTGCCGGCGCCTGCGACAATAGCCTTTCACTCCATTATTACAAATTTAACAAATGCAACTAGTAGTGAACCATTAGTATTAGTTAGATATTAATACATGTTGATTCCACTTAAGAGCACAAGAAAAGCTTTAGTCGTAAAAAAACTGTAATTTTAGTATATTTTTAATATTTACACAAGGAATTCTAGCTAGATTCCTTCTAGGTCAGTACATTAAAAATGCCCATGCCCTTAATTCGAGGGAATTCTTACTGTAAATATTTCAAACTCTGCTTCAAATTTGTAGATATTAAACATCAATATATAATATACAAAAACGCATAAATAACAATATATGTTGCACGTCTTAATCCTCTATGTTGGCAAAACATGCACTCTAACATAAATCAATGACAAAGAACGCAACCACGTCAAATTTTCCAATTGTATCACATTAGTACCCATCATATACGTAGAAGGAAGCACAAAAACTCATAGTACAGCTTCGAGAAGCCTCAGCAATATGATTTTACAAGAATAGATCCCATAGGTAGCAAAACGACCACAAGGGAGGTTACACGTGAGATGGAAAAAGAAATTCGTTAAGACTGATAGGATTCAGCTGAATATTCGTACAAAATCAATATTGGTAGAAACTAAGAAGAAAGAAGAAAACTGTTGGAACTGTGTGTCTAATAAAACCTTAATAAAATTTAAAAAGTCTACTATTGGACGAGATTCGTACAATATTAGTACTGCAGAGATTTGCCTTTTTTGACACTCTTATATATGTTAGACCATTACTTAAGAAGAGTCTATTAAGTTTATATACTCATCATGCAACCAAGAAGGTAAAAATACCTATGACCTCTATTCCTCCCATTAGAAACAGTAATGAACATGGACCAGAATGAATACGCAAAAAACAGATCTATTTGCCGAACTTGGCTGAAGCATTCACTCCTAATCAAGGAGAAATAAATCAAGATATGAATAATGTTGACAACCGAAGATCCGAAAATATCACTCGAGTTACCCCAAGAGAAGTAGCTAAGGAGATAAGTACCCAAAGAAAGCACCAGGGTTCGATTTAATCACTGCAAATATTTTAAAGCATCTGCCTAGAAAAGGTATGGCCACGTTCATCTACCTTTTCAATGCAGCCTTCAGATTGAAATATGTTCTTGCGTTCTGAAAAGTGGCGGAAGTGCCATTTTGCCAAAGCCAGGAAAACAACCTAACAAGGTTAAATCCTATACACCGATTTCTCTTCTGCCAATAGTCTCAAAACTCTTTGAGAAACTACTGTTCAAGTAGCTGCGGCCAATAATAGAAAATAATAACTGTATCCCAGATTTTCAATTTGGATTCAGGAAAATGCACTCGACAATAGACCAGGAGCATAGAATAACCGACATTATCGAACGTGCTTTTGAATAAAAGCAAGTCTACTATACAATCTTCTTAGACGTTGCTCAAGCATTCGATAAAGTTTCGCATGATATATAAACTGAACAAAATTCTCCCGTACTGACATATTAACATAATATATATCTGATAGCTTGTTTAGAATCAAAGAAGAAGATGAATATTCCGACTTAAAAGGAATAAAAGCGAGTGTGCCTCAAGGTAGTGTCCTCGGATCCACTCTATATTTGCTGTACACGTGCGACTAACCTCTGTTAGAAGATGCAGTTATTGCCACAGTTGCTTATGATACTGCTCTTCTCACAACAGACCAAGACCACGAAAGTTCTTCTAGAAAACTCCAGGTAGTAAACAATGCAGTAGTAGAGTAGAGCAGGCAATGGAAGATTAAGCTCAACGAACTTAAATGTATTCAGGTAAATTACATCAGCAGAAGAATGGAACAGTAATACCGTATTCGAGTAATACAAAATATCTCGGCATGAATCTGGACGCCAAATTCAGGTGGAAGGAACATTTTAAGATGACAAGAGCTGAATTAGACCGAAAATATAAACAGTACTATTAGCTGATTGAAAGAAACTCCAAACTATCAATCTCCAACAAACTACTGATTTACAAACAGATCTTGAAACCGGCATGGCTTTACGTTATTCAGCTCTGGGGCTGTACCAGCGATTCCAACATCAAGTGTATTCAAACATTCCGGAACAAAGTACTTCGCAACTCTGATATACATAGAGATCTTCAAATTCCAACCGTGAAAGAAGAAATTAAAAGGTATGCTGGCAAGCACGAAGCTAGAATTCACATTCACACCAATTCAGAGGCTCTTCAACTGCTGGACAACCAACATTATGTCCGAGGACTGAAAAGAACCAAACCAACTGATCTTGTGTAGCGTGTTGTGTATAAAAGTAGGGCACAGGGTGTGAGTGAAGTGTAAATAGTTCAGAATAATCTAGAAGATGTCAATGGATAGACTCTATTCGATAAGTACCTAGTTTAAGATTTTTGAGATCAAAATTAATGATTAGTTTTTTAAGTACTAGTTTTAATTGTATGCACAATGATGCTATGAATTAATAATAGAAAAATATTTGTATAGCAAACAAATATTGATTTACATGTAAAGGTTCGTGTTCCTCCATATGGCGAAGTTTTCATCTCACTTGTCTCATAAGCATTTGCCACGTTTCAAACTTTATTTCGCGCATATTTTATTATATTCGTCTTCTTAAGTGATCTTTAGTTTGGGCTTCCTGCTAAGTAATATGCCCAAAATGTTTTAAAAGATTTGACCAGTGGGACATTAGGGGGATTGTCTTAGCGTTTGCATAGCTATGATTTAATTATTAACAAGTGCGTTCTCCTAAGCACAGTAGCATAGATTCTTTTAACTGAGGCAGGCAGTATATTTGGTAAGTGGATAGATGGTTCTTTTCTATTCTGTAACTGTTTCTTGCTCTATTTCTTTTTAACCGCCATGTGAAAGACATGAAAAAGACGAGACAACTTAAAGGTGGATGTATTAATGGTATTGTTAGTAATTTCAGCAACTCTATAAGTTTGAACTTCGAATAGTTTCGCGATCGGCCACTTTTAGATAAATTGAAGCAAGGCATTTCTTCTTAACACTTAACGAATTGTTTAATATGTCGTTGACAAAAAAATATTCTCAATATTCTCGCTTCAAAAAATATTAACAGTTTCTCTTTCGCATTCTGCTAAGGTCTAAATATTTTTTCATAGATCTCTTTGTAAGCCATACTGAAAACTGACAACACAAACTTAAACAGTCACATAAGTAAGCAATATACTCCTTAATTTCTTTTCCATTGACATTTGCAAAAACTTTTGTTGGATATGTTAATAAATTGGCAAGCATACATCATGCTGCGTCCGCTACTATTTATAAGATTAATTAATGAACTAACCTCGCAAGTAACTAACAAAGCAAAGGATGCACAGTCGGATATGGTAAACTATAGCTAATGAGAATAAATAAACTCTTATACGCCGAGTTCACAAATAATAAGAACGAACTACAAGAAAATAGTGTTGCCGTGAGACGACACGAGACGAGATTTTACCCATCTTGATTTCGATCTAGAAAATTCTCGAACGTCGATTCTCGATCTCGAATTCGAGAACCTCGATCTCCTTATTTCGGCTTCGTTTATATGCGGGTTTAGAAAATATTATTGAAAATCTGTCGAGATCGAGAATTTAGTTAATCTCGTTTCGAATATTTGAGAATTGGGTTAATCTTGTCTTAACGGCATCACTATATGAAAGATCCGATGAATAGAGTGACACAAGTGCACATACAATCTGATAATCATAACTAACGAACAAAAATTAACATTTAAAGAGAAATAATAGAAGAAAGAAGACAAATGAATTACCTAGAATCTATAGTGATTGGAACTAGCAACTTAGAACGAGATATATTGACAACATACAGGGTCTTATACAAAGCATTCTTCAATAAATAGAAGCCTAAAAAGGAACTAAAGTAAAATTTCACGAGTCAATTTTACTGTCGATGATAATATGAAGCAGTAAATGGTGAAGCTTTAAAGAACTATATAAAGAACCCGATATAGTGGCAATAATAAAAATCCATAGGATAGCATGGTTGGGACACGTGCATAGGATTCAGCAAGGTAGAGCCCCCAAAGCAGCTTTAGAAAAGAAGCCGGAGGGAAGACGCTTAAGAGGAAGAACGCCTAGAAAGAGGTTGCTGGATGATGTGGAATAAGATTTAAGACAAATTGGAGTACGAAGATGGAGAGGAAAAGCTGATAAAAAAAAGAGTGGCAGAATGTAGTGGAGCGGACCAAGGCTCTTTGAAGAGCTGTAGTGCCAAGAAGAGGAAATCGTGAATCTTGGCAGACTACTTCAAAAGTAAAATACAAAGTGTACAATTAATAAAGTGAGAAAAATATGAGTGTCGAGGTTGAACAACATAAAAAGTGAAATAGTGACAGAAAACTTAAAGGTGAAAGATGTGCTAAATAAATGAAATTCAGACACACCAGATACGATGATATGGGCACATAATGAGAATGGATAAATTAGGGCGGCTAAAGTGATACGGTAAATGGTAATTGGAAAAAAAGACACAAAAGGCCTAGAAAAACATGAAATAATAACTCGACACACGACAGAAAGAAAAGGAGAAGCATTTCCTCTACAGCTAAGGTACAATAGGTTACGGATAGGTAAGTAAGTACCATTAATCTTAATTTGTCAAAGTGCATCTAAACAAGGACTTTGACTAGTTAAATATTCCAAAAAAAAGGAACCTACAACTTTACGGAAGTCTACACCAGGATCTTTTTCCAAAGATATTAAACAGGAATTCACTTTGGAACTTACCGTCTATATTTCCACTAGGTGAATGCATTTTAAAATCATGATTACATAGTAAGTGATCTAAGAAGAGTATGAAGTACAATATCAGTTGTTTTATTATCATAACATTGAATTATGTGTTAAATATTTATATTAAAGCATCAATTGCCACAAATGTCTATATTTCTATAAAAAATTTAAATTTGAGTAACAAACGACTTCCGCGATTGAACCGTGTCATTCAACTTTCGTAAGGGGCTTCATCAGGAGGAAAAGCAAAAGAGCACGGTAACTCAACGTATAAACCACGCCAGAGGCGAAACTCTTTTGACAATAGGAAGGAGACAGATGATAATTTATAGGCAAGTGCCGACGCGGTTGAGTAACGGTGAGCGGGGCTTAAAAATTCGCACTTTGAATTTCGAGTTTAAATATTAGTTTATATCGTAATTTATGCCCCGACTTTTTATTTTTATACTGCATATTTACCTTTAGATCCATTTCCCACCAATTTTAAATAGATTTTCTCCAAATTTACAAATCTACTTTTACTTTAAAATAAATTAGGTTTACTCTACAAAAACCTACACAAATACTTTTCCCAATACTTTCGATGGCCTACCAAAGTATCATTTTGCCAAAACAAAAAATAATGTGAAGTCTCTTGCATATCCTCCGTTAACATATATATTTCTTTTTGCTTATTAAGGCCCAACAATTGAATTCTTTATAGGTATGCCCGGTTTCGACTTTAATCATGGAGATCTTGATTGTTAAGTTATAAAGCAGGTTAAATTAGAGAAAAGTTGTAGCATGCGAGGTAACTCGGAAAAAGCTACAACTGAGATTTCGTTATTGGCTACTATGTAGCAAAGTATTCGCTGCAAAGCAAAAATAAAAGTTTAAATATTCCATTAAATAGTGTAACGATTCTTGCGTTTCTACTCTATATTGAACTTCAGATTTTTTAATACAGTTTTCTTTTCGATTAGAATGGTGCATCAGACAGTAAATAAATTATTTTCTGGAATACTGATGAACAGAATGGAGAAAAAACTGGGCTCTTATCAGTCAGTGTAGCAAATAAGCTTTAGGGGCGTCATTAGCACTACAAATCATCTGCAGACAGTAATATTAATGAGAAGGTAACAGAATATATTTCGCTGTTGATCTGATTCACCAGCTTAAAAAAATCCCTCAAATATACACGAGTAGACCAGAGATATATCAACGCCATAGAAAAATCTGTGAAAGTACAACATTCCAAATTCAAATACACATAAAAAAGGGATAATACAAGGAAATACAATATCTCTGAAGCTCTTCACATTTGCTTTTGGGGATGTGGGAGAAGACAAAAGCTGACCAATAGAGGGCCAACGATCTAAGATTCGCAGACGATAGTGATAATAGCACAAAGTGAAGCAGAACTACAATCAATGATGGTGGAGCTGCACAAGGCAACGGAAAATGTTGGGCTAGATATCTGTTCAAAACAAAGTTACCGACAAATGTAGAAGGTAACACTACCCTACGAATCAACGATAACACCACAGAAAAAGTGACAAACTATATGTTTACCTTGGTCACGATGATGGTAAGGCAACATCAAACAGCAGAAAAATATTATAGAAGGACTAGGATGGAGTGGGCGGGACGGAATGGAAATTAAATTACAATTGCACTTCAAGGCAAAACTATACGACCAGTAAATATTACCCGCCGCAACCTATGGTGCAGCAGCATAGACCAAGAGCATCATCAAAGATTAGAGTTCATCACAGGTCTATTGAACTACTCAGGTGAATGCTGTGATGCGAACATAGAAGCAGGTGAAGACCTATAATGAGATAACGACGATCTAAAGCCGGCAGATGAAATACCGCGAGGAAAGGGGGGGGGGGAGTGGGTTGATTAATGTTAACATTATTTCGAAAATGCCGAGTTATCCAGAAAGGCAGCAACCGAAACTGAATTATTTTCAATTTCTTCATAGGAACTTGGGCGAATATAATTCTTTCGATAAGCTAAGACGAAAATATGAAAACAGCCACGTTGAAAAAATAGATAAAACGTTACAGACAAGATTTTATAAGAAATAATTTACCTTAAATTCCCCGTTAGGTGTTAGATAATCATTCTATTCCTTCACGGGAAACTGCAATGAAGATGAAATTATCGCGCCAACTGGTGTGGACTACACACAAAAATATCAGCTACTTAGAATCCACACTACCCAAGTTCTTCATCCTGGAGATAGAGGTCGGCGGGTAGCTTTCTTTAGGTTTCTGACGAACCAGTTAAAGAAAAATATATTCTTAATAATGTGGCACTGACTGATGAATGCAAATTCCCCACATCAGGAATATTAAATTGCCGCAATGAACGTAGGTCATAAAAAAAGGTGTCGCGACGCTTAACTGTGATTTAGTATAAACACAATTGTTACGCCATTTAAAAGTGCTATTAAAACTATACAATTTTTATTGCAACACTTTTGCTCTGAAGTGAATAATTTGCGAGATATTAGCAAAAAACGAAATCGATGGCCTTTCCGAATTAACTCGAATGGTTTAAATATGCAACTTTTGTTTAATTTTAGATTCGTACTTCTTGAGCCAACCGAAATCCCCACGCTCAAGATGCACACACCAAAAAAATTCAACAACTTTTAATTTACAAAGGAATTGGGATGTGTAATTGCAGAAGCAATAGAAATAAATATAATTAAGTCCGACAAAATGGATATTCATTCAAAATACAAATTATAGTATGATCAAACATTATTTTCATCTAGCATGACCATGGAATAGTTTCTAATTTATGAATGCAACTATAACTCATTTAAAAATCACTGTCAGGTTTGACATTTAAATGTAAACGTAGTGGCATTCATAAATTAGGAAGTATTCCATAGCCATACTAGATGAAAATAATTTTTGATCATACTTTAGTTTAATAGATATAAAGCCACTAACAAAACTGCTTTCTATCGAAATTAGGGAATTATCGTTAAACATAATAGCGAGTTGTACCTGTCTGCGTCTATCACGTTTTTATCGTAACTGATCGGGCACAGGTTGCCGCGATTGTTCCTGTCGTCACCATGCCATTCATAATACAGCGACAAGCATGTGCGTTTATATAACATTCCTGGTTCAGCGCAGAAGCCTCTAAGAGCGCAGGTTCGAATCTCACAGAATGTAATGTTTGTCTCTTTGTGAATGAATGTGATTCGCATTGTTAAGTATTTCCTTTTACTGTTTCAGTATTATAATCAATAGATTAAGCCATTTTAAAAAAATTGTAATTTTGAACACTCTTTAACCGTTTTTCTGTGTGCTTGCTTTATTAAAGACATTTCCTCTTGTAACTTTTTATTTACATTTGAAGTTTAAAAATTCAAATATGCTAGTTGTCCAATTTTTTTCGAAAAAGTTGTTTTAATGCTTAGAGGTTTAAAAATATTTTAAAATTTTTAAAATAACACCCACGGGCAAAGATACAGGTATAGTTCAATACGATTGCAACTGAAAATAAATAATTAAAGAATCGAAATAATAAATCACTTAAACCTTAAATCTAAGATTTAAAAAACAATCTCAACTGATCTGTTTACAAACGTCTAGCCAAAAAGCACACGCTCGTCAAGTTGTGGCAAAATCGATGCCCTTTGAGGAGTTTAAAGTAGTTGTTCTCTTTCAGATGACTTTGCTTCAAAATATATTTATTAGCAGAAGAGTTTCTTGAGCTTCGAAATTTTTAATTTTGAAATAAGTAGTTAGCTTTGTCAATTTTTTTCAAAGTTTGTGTGGCGCTATAAATGAGTTCTAATTCTGTATAATCAAAGTCACCTGCTTTCGCTATACCTTAATTTATCATTTTTGAGCTTCTGTTAAAATCAGTCAGTACTTCATATTCTCACTTGAATTTTCTAAAATTTACAAGCGATTACTGTTTTCATTTTTTCCATAAGTATCACAAGTTTCTTCCACTAGCTAACTGTGCTTACCGTTTCGTCATAACTAAATTTAAAAATCAGCTGCATGTGCAGGTTCTATAAACGCTATAATTGTTACCCACACAATTAAAACGCACCTCATAAACGTCCATATTTTCATTTTACATTCGACCAACATTCGACAGACTCTAAAACGTGCAACGATGCCATTATAATTTTCAAAGAAATATTAACAGACCAGTTGAAAGTGGCGGCATCAAAAGAGGGACAACGCCGCTGAAGAAGATCGACATTTTGCTATTATACCTCCAGCTTTAAAGCGTTCAAACCGCCCGTTTCGGTTAATTTTCAGCTGATTATGTCCAAGTGAGACGCAGTTTCGCGACGGTCGTCAACATCGATAAAGGTTTAAAGCTCTAAAGCACGACGTTTACTGCGAGCACTTCAAACACGGGATTTTATGACTTTTAGCGAATACTCCTAATTTTGCCAGCTTAGTCGCATGTCCATTTATTTTATCATGCGACTTCACTCGTGGCAATCTTCCGACGTGGTAATCTGCACGTTCAATTTACATAATTGACACATTATTTAATAATAATGACATCTACGGCTGCGTACGTAGAAAATAGCACCAATTTTGAGACTAGTTCGCGTAGTACAGCAGCGACTAGTTTGTATTTGAACTAACGAAGCGTTAAGATTCAGAAATCAAGAAATGGTGTGGTAAGAAAGGTTCTTAAATATATAATTCATATTAAAGATTTAACCTAATCATTATTGCAATAATTATATGACAGCTTCCATTAAACTAGTTATTATAGTAATCATATCTGCTTAAGTTATTTTTGAACAGGACGGTGCTCTATTGACATCGTCGCATCGTCCCGCATATTTAAATGTAAAAACTTGAAAAGCAATACAACTCACCTTAAAAACTTTAATTGCATTTCTCTGACGACATTAAGGTCGTAGGAATACGCAGTTTGCTATATGCATACGCATATTTACTACTGCATAATGAGGAAGTAATAGATTATGGTTCTAAATAGAATGGTAAAGATTTTTTGCGTAAAACTCAATCCATGTTTTTATAAATCTCCTATATTGAAACCGATATTGGATTTTGTCTGCTGCTATATATTTCGCATTATCATTTTTCCGTCTTTTCAACTACTTGCATAGGTGAAACTCGAGACTTATTAAGGGAAGACTAACGTATATCCAAAAGTATCTCGTCAAAACAAGTTATGTACGAGGATTCATATATTCGTAGCCCGACTAACAAGGAGCTATTGCATAGTTTTGAAATTCTAATAATTCATCAATCTAACCTTGCTAGAAACGATTGATAAATGACAGATATTGCAAAAGTGGTCAAGTTTGAAGTTCGTACGATAATGAAATATTTATAATATAAGTTTACACCACAAAGTTACCTGTGTAAATTAAAATTATTTCATAAATATTTAATTACTGCACGAATTTTTCAATTTATGCAAATTCTCTACAACAATAACGTGCAACAACTTGTCAACAGTTGTTAATCGTGTCTAGCAAGTTTAGATTGATGCATTATTATAATTTTAAAACTGCAACAACTGCTTGTTGGTCGGTTACGAGTATATAAATCCACCCTCGTAACTAAATCAGCAATAAAATTTTATGTCAATAATCATAAAGGAAACTGGTAGAAGACAAACTGTCAAAAATTAATCAAAAATAATATTAACCTCACATAGCTACCGAGACTGTCTTCAAAGTTTATCTAGTAATATAATAAGTACACGCACCACCACAATCTTATTTTTTCTTAAAAAGGTTTTTACAAGCCAATGTGAACTCAAAAAGTAGAATCACGGCTGAGTTTTAAAACTCCCAATCTCAGATTTTGGTTTTGGTGCGAACCTAACCTAACTTACTATGACGTATGACTATACAGAAATTACTTTAAAGGCACATTTTTTGATAAGTTTTTTGTTGTCGAGCTGTCTATTCCATTAGCAGTGCCTGACTATAAAACTTCAATTACAACAATACTCTTTTTTAGACTTTGTATATTATATATAAATATCTGTCTAATTATGAATGATACGAAAGCGACAGATGTTATTAATTTTAGCAAGTATACCACTAGAAAACGCATGTGAGAGATGGGAGAGAAGTTTGTCAGTGGCCTTTCCACACGTATGTTGTACAGGGTGTATGTAAAATGGCGGAAAGACTTTACGTGGCCATAGTCGTCGTAAAATAGAAGAAAATTTTAATATATTGAATTTATCTCCATGGGTCATCGCGAGCGGTAGATAAAACACATGTTCTCTCAGGTAAAGTACATTTTCTGTTTTAAATAAGTTAAAGTATAATCAAGTAAAGATATTCAAATGTTAAATTATGATTTCCTGCAAAATTTCGGCTTACTTATGACCAAAAATTATTTTCATTTAGTATGGCTAATGGCTATGGAATAGTTCTTAATTTATGAATGAAGCTATAAGGCACTTAAAAATCAAATGTCAAGTTTGGTATTTAAGTATAAACATAGTTCCATTAATAAATTAGGAATTATTCCATAACCATACTAGATGAAAATAATTTTTGGTCATACTAGATGTTCTATGTGGTAACACGGTTTCATAAATGTCGACCAACATGTTTGAAATTTTGCATAGAACCATAATTTTTCATTTTGAACAACTATCCTTGACGATACTTTGACATATTTGAAACAAGAAGAGGTCACTTTACCCGAATAAAACACGTTTTTATTTACCGCTCTTGAGGGCTGATGAAGACCAGTCCAACATGTTGTTTTCTACTCAAAATGTTGCGAAGAATATCGCCACCTAAACTTTTCCGCCCTTTTAAATACACCCTGTATACTATATTTCCTATATATTAATTTGACATTTGTAAAAAAATGTACATTTGTCAGTTTTACCCAACCAGATGGTTATTATTTAACATTAAAGTTGAGAAAGTGTTCACCTTCTGCACGCAAATAGCAAAGTAGGAAAAATAATGTAAAAAGCTGGAGTACTTACACGTGTCCATATATAAATTAAACACCTTAAAAAATTTTCATTACTCTATGATTGCCTGTATATCAATTTCGTCCAATTAAGGGTAATAAACGCTGTTTGAAAAAGAAGCATTTACATAGTTTTTAAAATTAACAAACCGCTCGCAATTTACTGATATTGTAGTGTGTGCATTGCAGCTAGCAAAAAACATGAGAATTTTAAAAATTTAAATATAAATTCATCAAATTGGTAAAATCGGAAATTACCGAGATCCAATACGTGCCTTTAAATTTTAAATAAACCACGACGTTAGCTTATATAATCCAAACGAAAATATTACTCGCCTTGATTCCGCTTTTAGATTTTTGAAAAAACGAATTTCGCATTTTTTTGTTTTGCTTTTGATGTTGCAATTTACTACAATAATTGACTATTTGTAAACTATGCGAAATATTTTCGGTTTAGATATTCGTTCTCAATTTGACTAATGCAATTGTAATTTATTACCATATAGAGACGGACTTCATTTATTGCTCGTTACTTCGACCTGTGCTCGTATTTATTTTTTCCATATAATTAAAAATGGTAGTTTAAACTGACTTAATTCATATTCAGACAACTTTAATAGTAGTTTCTTCGGTACGAGCATTTCTATGTTCAGTAATCTAACATATTATTTGTTATTAATTTTCTCTCGCTATGTTGAGATAGTTGTAATTATTACTTTTTTCTATTACAATGTCATATGTTTACATATGCCACTTATAATTGCAGTTCTAAAACTGATAAAAAAGATAATGAAAAACAATCCTTTACACACAAAAACTTCATAAAAAATCACTTTACTGAAACTGGGCTTTATTATTTTTTAAATTTGGTAGTATACTTTCAGGATTTCAGTAACATCGATTCTTTCCTCAAAAATTTGACAATTTTATTTGAAGCTACGCTTCATGGTCCAGTAATTTTTAAATCTAGTTTTACCCATAGTCCTTTCAAGACATTGCCATAACGGTAATTTTGCTACTTATAGTTGTGTTGTAATACCTATATTACATTCACAAGGCAAATAAACCTCAGTCTTCCTTATTAAACCCACAAAAATATTGCAAAGAGCTATTTTGATCAAAACTATGAGGTAGGTATAGTCGTTTAATTTTTCAGTTCAGTTTCACGCATGGTCCTTTTAGAGTGTTATCAAAACTTAATTTTTATAAACTGTTTTGTTCTGTTCTAATTTGATATGTTAATGTTTAGAATTGTAGTTGTAAAATGTATATTAGCACCAATTCATCCATTCAAAACTACTTCAAAGAGATATTTTAACGGAAACTGTCTTTTATCACCCCTAGTTTCACCCATGATCATTACAGAATGTCATAACTGTAGTGTTATTTTTGGTAATCGAGTACGAGGATGTTACTGTAGTACTTGTGAATGATAATTGAGAAAACATCCAGAAAAATCCCAATTAACTAATATGCCTTTTCATCGCTTAATATTGCAATCTAGTTTTACCCATGGATGTTGCTAAAACAACTATTATTGTTTTATATAAACTATGCCATATGTTTTTACAACTGTTGTAAAAACCGTATTACAAGAAACTAAATAAAAACATTAATCTTCCAATCATCCCTACAAAAAGAGATATTTTGAGTGAAACTACGTGTTATCATCCCTTAATTTACAGTCTAGTTTCACCTATGTCCCTTTCAGGATGTTGCGGATGTTAGTCGTAGGCATTCGAATTCGGCAAGTGCATTAATCGATTGCAGCAGGGGCAACCGTTTATTATGCGTTCTGCTGGTGAGGACGTGATAGCTAATCAATTGTTTACAGGCAATTGGCCATTCTAGCAAACCAATGAAAGTAATGCAGCGGATGTCGCCCGAATAGCAGCAAACAGGACGATGTGGGTTTGCGGTTATCATCGGTATCTCAGCACGTGAGTGAAATTGAGTCACGGATACGCAGCGACTGAATTACCCACCTTTATTACTAGTTTTTTGCCGCACTTTATCACTACGAATCGATAAGTTTAGCGGTTCATTGAGTTCTTGCACAGAGTCCGGCGCGAGGGAAGCACCGACGACCGGCATCTTCAGCTTGTTGAATATCCCCTCGACGTCGCCGCACTTGGAGGGCTTCTGGATGCCGAGGATGTTCTCGATGAAGTGCGGGGTGGGCCTGGTGGTCAGTTTCTTGTAGACATGCTCGTGCCAGGACAGAGTTCGCTCATTGTTGATCACGCTATTGTTGGAGTCCGGCTCGGAGACGGAGGAAGGAGAGTGCGCTTCTGGGCATAGTTTTCCGGAAGAACGTCGGGGGCAGCGTCGTACGTCTGTTGCGCCGAGTTTTCGGAGGACATCGCTGAAAAGGCACCATCAGACACGCCGACGTCACACGCGCTTCGCTACGTCACTAATCAACAACGCGCCAATTAGCAGCTTCATTGTTTACAGACTGAAGAGCCGCGTGCCTTTCGTTCTGCGCTTCGGACCGCGCACCCGACTAACTTCGAAGGGAGACGAAACCTGAAAACTGAAAGCTCGAGATTGCGCCGTTCCGTTGCTACGCAGCGCCACCGTCGCGACGCTCGCGCGATTTGTGTTTACCCCGAAGACGCCGTGTGGGAGCTCTTACGCTGCCGTTGGGGGCAATTACCAGCCATATTATACAGGAAGGCAGGAACTCATTTTTAACGCCACGGAAAGCAAACATGTAATTGTATATTTCCAACAACACCCGAAAAATTTGCTACAAGTGGAAGAAACTTGTTTAATATTTAAGGAAAAAACTGACAATAGTAATCGCCGTTGATGAATTGTAAATTTTAGAAAATTTGATCGAGACATACAGGGTCCGGCAACGAAGCGGGGGTGGCAAATATTTCTATGAGAGTTACATGAATATTGTGTATTTAAAAGTTGTAGGTACAAAGGTGGTAGGGGCCTCAATGGGCGAGCGGTCCCGCCGCTCGCAGTCGAGGTCACAGTGGGAACTCGAGCGCTCGGTAGAGAGTTCGACTCCGGTCGGGGCGCTCCAGTTCTCACTTAGTTTAAGGCATGATAGGTTAAGTGACGCCCGCACCCCCCTGATGTAATGCGAAAAGCGGTTCCAGGGGGAAACGGTAGAAGAGCTTAGGGAAAAAAAAAAAAAAAAAAAAAAAGGTACAAAGGTGGTGCACATTACTAAAATAGTTTTGATTATACAAGGTGTCTCAAAAAAGTGTGGCGAATCAAACTTACTTTTTTTATGGAATACACTATATTTCGGTAGCTTAACACGTGACCGCCATGTGAAGCACAAGTGCATCGCATGGCTCCTTAATATATGGGCCACGCCACTCACATGTGTTCGCATGTTACTTTCACTCTAGGCCACGCAGCTCACATTTGCGCTGACACTATAGTCGTATTCTTATGAGAGATTAAGGAGTATGGGCCTGGGAAACAAAACATATGTGTTGGCCCGGCTCTAGACTAATTTAAGACATTTTATACCTTATTTATAACATTTTTGACATGTATAAGCAAAAACGTTGTGGCCCCAGATATTCGAAAAATTTTTACTTATACGGCGGTCAACGTGTTAAAAGTTTTGCATTTTAATACTTATCATTTTTATATAAAGTCGGTCTTAGGTTGGCTGTTTTGGAGATATTAACAATTTTATGAAAAAAATTGCTGAATTCAGGGGGGCTGCTGTAAGCCACAGAAGACAATTGAATGAAGAAAAGCGCTACCAAAAATTGTGATTTTCGTGAACTATCTTTGAAGTGTTAAAATAGTGGATCTGGGTATTAATGCTATACAGGGTGTTCAACATTTGCAAATTTAATGATTTCGAAATTTTTTCAAACGAAACCCCCTGTATATTTTTGTATTTTGAAAGCCCTTTTAATGAGCTTTCATTTGAAATGTTACTTCATAACTCTAAGTTCAACTGTTTCTCAGATATGCGTGGTTGAACATAAAAAACAATTTAAAACCCTTAAGATGCTTTATTTCAAAGAATAAAAAACAAACGCCATTAAAATAAATGATTTAAACACATGGTTTCTCTAAAAATAAAAACAACAAAACCAGGTTTAGAACAGAATGCAGGAATAATTAATTGCAAGGTCAAATAAAATTAGATTAAAAAACAAAAGCCAATACACCAAAAGCTTCTACGTAATTAGGTACCTACATTATATGTTCAACTAGTTCTCATTTCCTGCTCTGAGTATTAAAGCTATACAGAGAACTCATAATCAGCGAATATAATTATTTTGATTTATTTAAATAGAACACCCTGTATATCCCTGTATTTTTAAAAAGTACCTTTAATCAGTTTTCTTTTGACATCTCATTTTCCTTCCCAAAATTCAATCACTTTTCAGATTTTATTTTCTCCCTGCTTTTTTCGTTTTTTCGTATGTGTTATTTCTTGTTTTGAATAGGTGGCTGGATTTTTTTTCTTAGTTTTATTTTTGTTTGGAGAACTCAAGTGTTTAAATCATTATTTTAATGGCGTTTGTTTTTTATCCCTTGAAATAAAGCATTTAAGGGCTTAAATTGTTTTATGTTTAAACACGTATATCTGAAAAACAAGTGAACTTAGAGGTATGAAGTAACATATAAAAAAAACTCATTAAAAGGATTTTCAAAATTTTGAAATCATTAAATTTGCAAATGTTGAGCACCCTGTATAGCATTAATACCCAGATTCACCATTTTGCACTTGAAAGGCAGTTCACGAAAATTATAATTTTTTGGTAACGTGTTCCTTCATTCAATTTTTTTCTATTGTTTACAACAGCCGCCTGAAGTTCAGCATATCGTTAATATCTCCAAAACAGTTGACGTTAAATCAACAACTTTATATAAAAATTATGAGTATTTCAATGCAAAACTTTTAAGCTACCTAAATATAGAGCATTCCATTAAAAAAAAGTAAGTTTGCTTCGCCACACTTTTTTAAGACTTCTTCTTCTTCTAAAGGTGCCTATCTTCTATTGATGTTGGCGGTCACATTGGCCCATCTGACTTTATTTACAGCGGCTCTAAATAACTCACTCGATGTTAGACCTGTCCATTTCCTCAAGTTAGCCAGCCAGGAGATGCGTTCTTCGTCCAGGGCCTCTTTTGCCGTTAATTTTGCCCTGTAGGATTAGCTGTTGTAATCTATACTTCGGGTTACGCAAGATATGTCGAAATACTTGATTTTCTGTTTTTTATTGCGGTGAGAATTTCATTTTCTTTCTGAAGTCGTTCGAGA
The DNA here is from genome assembly GCA_940337035.1 of Agriotes lineatus. Classification (NCBI taxonomy): domain Eukaryota; kingdom Metazoa; phylum Arthropoda; class Insecta; order Coleoptera; family Elateridae; genus Agriotes; species Agriotes lineatus. The sequence continues at coordinate 85,373,489 of OW679202.1, forward strand.
ATCGTGGCATTAGAAATGTGGTATACATATGAAACACCACATTTCAAATGCTTCCAGGCGTTTGCAAGCAGCATCTGTAAGGCTCCAGCTCTCTGATCCGTAGAGGAGTACGGAGAAGATGTAGGTCTTCAAAACTCTGATCCGAATGTTGATGTTTAGTGTTAGATTACATAGAACTTTCTTTAATCGGTTAAATGCATCTCTTGCCTTTTCAATACGAGCTCTTATTTCGCAAGTGTGATCCCAGTTTATTACTTATGATACATCCTAGTAGCTAAGCTTCTCTACTTTATCTAGTATCGTATTGTTCACTGTAAAATTGCCAGTTGTATTGGGATTTTTGCTAATTATCATATTTGTGTTTTTTTAGAGTTTAACTTAATTCCGTACTCATCACAGGCTGCCACTACATTATTTATCGATCTCTGGAGGCCCTCAGCAATTGTCTGCCAATAGTACGGTATCATCAGCATACCTAAGATTGCTAATCACTTCTCCATTTACCATAACACCATCCTCAGTCGTACCCAAAGCTTTTTTAAAAATGATCTTTTTTAAGACACCCTGTATAATCAAGAACTATTTTAGGTAATGTTGCACTACTTCCCTATCTACAACTTTTATATACACAATATCCATGTAACTCTCATAGTTTTAGAAATATCTTCCACCCCGTTACTCTTCCGGAACCTGTACGTAGTGCCCTAGTGCCGTTCATAGGCGCCAACTTAGTGGGTGCAAGCTACTTTTGGAACCCCCCAAATAATTATAAATACTTTAATTATAATTTGCTGATACTCTGATGAATCTGCAAAAATTGCTTTGCTTGTGAGTTACTCTTATAAGCAAGATACAATTTTTTCAATGTTGTTCTTTTCATATGTTTTGCTGTGAATTCTGAGAGACAAAATCGAAGGTAAAATGCAATGTGTCAACAGGGCCGTAACTAGGAAAAATTTCACTGTAGGAAAGATAACATTTTGCGCCCTTTAGTACTATTTCAAATGAAATGTTCTGATGGCCTTTCTTTATCTAATACGTCCTTTTGAAAAGCCACACCCAAATGATTGGTGCTTAGTCTCATTCTAAATTTAAACTTTTACCCATTCTTAAAATATACTCTGATTTTTCTATGCCTGCTAACTGCATGGAAAGAACTAAAAACTTACCATAGTTGACGAGACACGTAGATACAACTTGGGCAATGTTAAATCGTTGTATAGAAAGAATATATACAATTACTAATTACTGCCCAATGAAGTAATTGAAATTACCAGATTTTCAATTACTCAAATTAAATAGTAATTCAATTATCAATTACTTGATAATTGTAATTCCACTACATAAATTACTTTTTCAATTACTTTATCTAGAAACTGTTATCGTATATTACGTATTTAGTAGTATTGAGATAGCCAATACTGTACCGTACTTTACTTTGTAATTTGTACTTACCGCAGACATACTTTTCACTTCTTACACAATAATTATTAGAAAGCTACAGTGCTTACATCCTGAACAGCCTAGACTAATTCGATGTTGATCCATTGATACTTTAAGTGGGGTTGGATTAATTAAGTGCAAATGAAGAATTGAAGTCTTCCCCACAAATTTATTCGATGTATAAATTAGATAAAAGGTTATAATGAGACTAGTTTCGACCGTATGTCGTCATCAGACGTATAAATTCTAGGGCTAAGGTATATAATAATTAAAAGGTGCAAGTAAATGAATTTAATTATTAATATTAGCTAACAATACTTCTTCCCTTCAAGATGATATGATATCTTCCTAAAAAAGGAGTTTTTTCTCACTTTATTTAATTTCATTTGCTTTTTGATAGTTACATTCTTTGCGCCATGTTATTTAAAGTTTATAAGCCCTTCAGGCTCCAAATTTTACTTGCACTTTTTAATTATTATATACCCTCAGCCCTAGAATTTATACGTCTGATTATGACATACTGTCGAAATTAGTCATATTATAAATTTTATCTAATTTATATATCGAATAAATTTGTGGGGAAGAAGTTCTTCATTCGCATTTAATCAGCCTACACTATACAAGAAACAGCACATGCATATCCCATCTACAAACATACGCGCCTGCACCAAATTCCTCGTGCACAAAACTACCTGTTATCCAACCAGTCATAGGAAATCATAGTAGTTATTTATGTACCAAGCGCATTGTAAAGATGACCCGAGGGTGTGAAAGTAGCCCGAAGGTATAAACATCAAGTAATTCCTGTAGTGCATACAAAACTTTGTCTTACTAGTGTTTCTTAATAACCTAAATAATATGGATTAAAAAGCTTATATTGGATAATCAACTCTTGCTGTGAACGCATCGACGCAACAAGGTACGTGATTGGCCAGAAATTTTACGCTTGTGATTTCTGATCATTCGCGTACCATAGTAACTCATAATTCCCGCCAGGGTATTGGGTACACCATAATATGCCTTGTATCACTGTTCTTAACAAATAATGATGTAGTAGTAAGACATAAATTACACTTATATTGCTCCAGGAATTGCAACTTGTTTAACATATAATTTAATAAGGCCTTATCTTCTTTTTTGTGTTTTGAAGATTTAATGCCCAATCAAGTTTAGTAATGTACTAATTGAAATACTAGAATTACTTTCAATTGCTGCGAGTAACTTCAACTACCACAATTAATTCAAATACTTTTCAAGTAATTTAAATACTTTAGACTAATTTAGTTAATCAAAAGTAATTGAGCAATTGAATGTAGTAATTAATTACTTTCAAAAAGCAATTGACCAGTACTTTTTAATAAATTAGGCAACTACCAGTTACAATTACCGTATTTTGAAAAGTAATTCAATTTCAAGGCAAATCATCAAAATAGAATTTAATTACAAAGTAATTAATTACTGCCCAGCTCTGATTGTAGGGCTGTATGTACATGGAACATGTTTAAGTCAGTTACAAATAAATGAGGGGTCTAGTTACAAGAGTCATATTCTCCACTTTTTATGAAAAGTGAGTTAGTACTGCCATCTTGTAGAGAAATGTAAAGTTTACATGTTCATAAAATATCTTCGTCACAAAAGTCACATTCTCGCATGCTAATAAATAGATTAAAATGCGCTTCAGTTACAACACTCACATTCTCCACCGGCTGATTAGTTTGGGCAGAGAATATATAACACGTTACATACTCGTTGGTTTTGTATTACTCATTGTTCCTGCATTGTTGTGTCTGGACACATGTTATTTGCTTGATCCTTTTTTTAAGTATTGTGGGTTATTTGTTAAAATAAATTAAAATAATATCTTCAACGACTTTAACCAAAGTGTATAGCAGCTAATGCGCCAAGTTCCTTAATTGAATAACTTTAGTAACGTTCAAAATACGGAAGTGAATGTCCATCCATGCGCTGAGGGTTCTAGATCAAGAAAGCCTAAACGAAGCCCTGAAAAGTGGAAATGCAACATTGATAAATCGACAATGTACATTTTTAACATTGAAAATGTTTAACGAATTGGAGATGTGACGCTAGTACGGTGCTATTTTAGCGATTTGTGTGACGCTTGGAAAATGCGCAGTTTTCCCGAATTTTTGCAAGTTGTACGTATTGCAGGTAAATCTTGTTGATGTCATTTTGAAGATCTCCTCAAAGGCGAACTTTCTGGAGTGGTTGTGAAAATGTAAGATTCGAGGAGCGTAAATACGGGGGTTTAAAACGATTTTTTGAACACGAAAGCGTTCGGTGCTGTTACATCGCATACTTTTTGAAAGATCCAAATGTAATTTGGGGCTAGTTGGAAAGAGGATGAACCAACGCTCATCGTACTGGCTGGTTTTTGAGATCTGCGATGCACGGGCGCGAAGTTACAGGGGTAGAAAGCTGAGGTGCAGTTGTAGCAAATTAAATGTTCGCATAAACAGGGGGGAAAAATGTCGAATTTTGTTTTTGGCAGTATGTGGCTGAATCTGTGGGTTTCTAAGAATTTTGCGGCTCAGGTTGATTTAGGGGTTGCAAAATGGGAAAACCGTTATAATTATCAGAAAAATTGTAAAATTAATATTTGTGTCAAATGCGCTGTTTGGAGATTTTCTACTTGTCGATTGTATTTTTTAAGAGAATTTGGGAGGTGGAATTTGGCACCCTAGATGGATTTGGGGGTTGTAAAATGGGGAAAACGTTAGAATTATCAGAAAAACTTTAAAAAAATAATATTTGTGTGAAAATGCGCTGTTTGGACACTTTCTACTGTTCGATTTTATTTTACAAGAGAATTTGGGAGGCAGGAGTTTGGTAAGCCAGGTGGAGTTGAGAGTTGCAAAATGGGGAAAACGTTATAATTATCAGAATAACCTTAAAATTAATATTTGTGTGAAATTCGCTGTTTGGAAGCTTTCTACTGGCCAATTGTATTTTTAAGAGAATTCGGGATTTGGGAATTTTGCAGCCCAGGTGGATTTGGGGGCTGCAAAATAGGGGAAAACGTTATAATTATCAGAAGAACCTTAAAATTAATATTTGTGTAAAATTCGCTGTTTAGATGCTTTCTACTGGTCGATTTTTTTTAAGAGTATTTGGGATATGGAAATTATGTGGCTCAGGTAGATTTAGGGGTTGCAAAATGCGGAAAATGTTATAATTATCAGAAAAATTTTAAAATTAATATTTGTGTGAAATGCGCTGTATGGAGACTTTCTACTGTTCGATTTTATTTTTTAAGAAAATTCGGGATGTGGGAATTTTGCAGCCCAGGTGGATTTGGGGGATGCAAAATGGGGAAAACGGTATTATCATTCTGGCCCTTTGTGAAATTGTAAATTTGCAAGTAAATAGCGTGTCGGATTGTATTTTACTCTAACAAGAATAATATTACGTGGGTTAAGATCATTGCCGCGCTGCACTTGTTCGCAGAATGGTAATGGCTACTGGCAGAGTTTGAATCTTAGTGTCAGTGTTTGTACTAAAACTTAGTGAGCGATTGTGGTAGAAAAAATTATAAAAGGCTTTACCCAGAACTTCCATCGTCGACATTGTGACACTAAATAATATTAAAAATAAAATTAACTTATAAATAAAAATATCTTCACGTTTCTAATAATTTAAATAGATTTTCAAATTTAAAAAAACGTTAAAGGTGGTCGAATTGGAAGAGCTGCCGGACCGCGTATGCAGTTCCAACGTTTTGTGGGATATTGCAAGGAAACGGGCTAATTCTACCTGCGCAAGAGAGCACTACGTGACTGCGTGCGTCCCGGCTGGCTTAAATAGAGTTTCTCTTCGTTGGCACCTCTTACGCTGTAAAGCAGAAAGAGCACTTACGCTGTATCTGCTGGATTCTCGTCATAAGTAAAGTGCAAATTGTTGCTTTCCTGTATCTCAGTTAAACCAAAAATAAAAATATTACCGGTGATGCGACTCGAATTCAGGGCTTGCAAACGAGTCGGCCCATTCGATTTCTTTGTTTGGAGGTAGTTTACGCTATCGCTTCCAGAGCTACGGCGACATTTCCAATTCCTGCGTTCCAGCTATATTTAACGTCTCGCATTAATTCGTTGCTCCTTTTTGTATCGTACATCATTTATTCTGTATCTATTGGGTTCCATTTTTGGCAAAAATAAAGCCTGCGATATGTACAAATTATTACTTACATCTAATGCTAGGTTAAATAAAAAATAAACAAAATTTTATTTTTTTAAGGTGCTAAATGTAATAATAAGAATGACGCATATAAGTAATACATCTTCTAAAGTTATATAAAAAATTGTGAATGTAATACCGAATTCAACATCTTTATCTAATTGCAAATTAATATTAAAGTATACAAGATGCTGAAAAGGTACAAAACTGTAGTACGTATTATTTATTAATGATCTGCTAGTAGAACTTCGCAGTAACGTTTTGCGTGGTGTATAATAAACAATAATAATACAGATGTGAACAATTTTAAAACTTTTTTTTAATTTCTATCCTTTGTAATTTTTTCAGAATCTGGAAATTTTATGCCAGACTTGAAAATTAGCAAAATTCATTTTCAGTGCATTAACGAAGGTTGGTAAATTGCAACATCTGTATTTTTTTTTGTTTGCGTTGTACTTATGATTATATTATACAGGCATTCCGCGAAGACATTGCCTGACCCACCAAAATGCAATCACAAAGACGGTGCACTGCAATGTAAAACTTACAAAATGCACGAAATCCTTAAGTTTCACGAGAATTTTTATCGTTCAAAATGCAAAACTGATCAAGTAAAATTTTTGTTAAATATATTGAAACGAAACATAAAAAATCTGGTGTAATACACTCACACAACTTCCTTTTACAGTGATCTTATAATTAACCAAAAATTTTATTTTAGATTTTTAAGCATTTGTCAATAAAAAATTACAAATTCTACAAAAACGGTACAAAATAAAGAGTCAGTTGAAGAGACAATTTTTTTTAGAATTCTAAGCTGAATTTAAAAATGTAATAATATACCGGGTGTTCTATTTAAAATAGGAGTTAATAAAAAAACTAGAAAAAATACAAAAGAAACCTATTTTAGAAGTATTCAACTGGAAAATCACCTGTATTACATCAATTCACATTAAAAATATAATAAAAACGTGAAGTTTGAAAAAAAAAGCGTTTAGATTTTTGAAAAAATCGAAAAAAACTGAAAAATGGCAAGAGTAAACACCTACTTCCGGTTATGCGATTTTCTTCAAACGTTTGCTGTCGCATCTACATAGTACACAAAACTTATATATAAAGTTTCAACGCCATACTTCTTTTCATTTTTTAGATATTCGGTTCACAGACACACAGCCAGATACACAGACAAACAGACAGACACACACAAAGACAGACCAATGAAAAAAATATGTTTTTTTGGGATCAGGGGACTCTAAAACGTGAAGATCTGTTGAAAACTCAATTTCGAATTTTTGGGGTGAATGCAATACTTCCTTTATCGTAAAAGGAAGTAAAATTAAAGATACGCTACGCCAGATTGTCGTTCCAAATACTTTGTACCTGGTGCTCAAATGAGCTTAATACCTGTCTGCTTAAACACCTTTTTAGGTATTTTGAATCTGTTAGCAAAAAGATACTATGAGTCCGGCCAGTTGCCGTATGAAACTAGAGGCGGCTGTAGAAAAATGGATCTGTACGAGCCAAAGAAACGGTGTGTTACGGATTTTATAAACAGGCTAAAGTGTGTGGAGAGTCATTATTATCGTTCCTCAACTTCATCACGAATGTATTTTTCTTCGGAACTAAACATTAAGAAACTCTACAGGATGTATGAGGGAAATCCAGTAACCGGAAGTAATTTTCGAAAAATCTTTAATACTGAGTACAATTTTGGTTTAGGTAATCCTCGTACATACGTTTGCTCAACGTGTTTGGAATTGGCTGAAAAAATTAGAACAACTAAAGACCCAAAATGTAAAACAAACCCTAATTACTCAAAAACGTGTGCACAAACTAAGAGCTAACGCCTTCTATGTACTATGGGATGCGGAATGTTCGTTTCCCACATTTAGTTCCCCCACATTTCGTACCCCACATTTCGTTCCCGGGATATTTCGTCTCCCTACATCTCGTACCGGAAACTTCGTTCCCGAGCGAGCTCAATTGTAGGGTGTTGAAAAATGAGTGCAGCGATCGGAATGCAGTTAGAAAAATGAAAGGTATTTTAATTAATTTATTTATTATATTAAACTTAAAAGAACAAACTAAATTGCATTTATTAAAAATTACGGTTTAATCTAAGTATCTTTCTTATATCTTGTATACGGCCATAATTTCTCATTCTGAACAACTTTTCTTAGTACTATTTTCCGTATTATGAGCAATAAGAGTAGTTTACCTGAAAAGAAAATAGTTTTTGCTTAACTGTCAAGGCCGACTTGTTTTTGAAAAACTGGAAATTTTCTTAAAATTCTTTACAAACCAAGCAGGAATTTTAATTGCTATAACGTTTTTATGTAAAACTGAAAATAAAATTTAATTCCCTCTTGTAAATTCAATCCGGAGACATACTGTTCTTATAAATAAATTAATTAAAATATCTTTCATTTTTCTAACTGCATTCCGATCGCTGCACCCGTTTTTCAACACCCTGTGATCTAGGAGACAAATTGGGCTCGCTCGAGAACGAAGTTTCCGGGTACGCGATGTGGGGAGACGAAATATTCCGGGAACGAAATGTGGGGTACGAAATGTGGGGAACGAAATGTGGGGAACGAACTTTCGGCAAACCATATACTATGTACTAGGGAAAATAAAGAATACCTGTTGATTTTATCGTTTGATTGTTAAAAAAATCACTCTCTGCCAAAAGTTCTTGATCAGGCGACTTACTACAGTAGGCAGGTCTATATCTACAAGTTTACTGTTGTCAAGGGACATTCGAAAGACAAACTCAAGCCCCCAAACAGTAACATCCTACTGTTGGACCGAAAATAAATTTTCAAATGAATCTAATGAGATTTCGGCATGCATCTACGATACTTTCAAACTGTTGACCTCACGCAGTTTACCAAAATAATGTTAATGTCAGATGGTTGTGAGGACCAAAATAAAAATTCTACTTTGGTAGCAATGGTTTGCACATGGCTCATTATTTCTGCGTCTCGAAACATTGAGGAAGTGCAAATCATTTTTTCAGTGACTGGCCACAGCTACATTCCACCTAATAGAGTATTCGGGCTAAGTGAAAAAGAAATAAAAAGGCACGAAATTATACTAGTGCCAGAGGAATACCAAATAATTATTTCACGTTATGTCCCTGTAAAAATCTGGGAAGTGATTGCCAGAATTTTGATTGGAACGATGCTAAAGAGACTATCATGAAACTGCCGGGAACATGGCATTTCAAGTTTAACCAATGTAAACGAATCCTTTTGAGAAGATCATCTAAAAACAATGATGTACTGGTTCAGGGTGAGCCATACTATAAAAACAGCGTAGGTGCAGCCAAAGGTATCTGCAAGAGAGGAACATCTCTACTTCAGTTAATACCAAAGGTAATAGAGGAGAAAAATTATCTAAAAGTAGAAAAGAAAAATTATATTTACACTCTCTTATCGAAGCATTGCGGAATAGACTGGAGAGAAAACGAAGAGCTTGCATTGGATACGCTTTTCATGATGCTGAAAATATATCTGAAATAGAAGAAACTGAAATAATATGCGAGCCGCAAGAAGAGGTTGCAGATCCTAGAATTTAAATATTTTGTCAATTTAAATTTTTGTGTTCGATTTTTGGAAATGAACCTGAAGTTTCATGTTTTTATAATAATAATAGTAATTATGTTGCTGGAGAAAAAATTATTACTGAGACTTAGACACTTGGGAGTTACAAAACTTACATTCTCCGAAAATGTCAGTTACAAAACTCACATTCTCCAAACGTTAATTGTAAAACCCACATTCTCCAATCAAAAACTTAAAATATCTGCTTTTTGCATGTTTTATCTAATTTTCCAAAATTATGTGTTATGTGGGAGAATGTGAGTTTTGTAACTAGGCCCCTCAAATGAAGATGCTGGTACAGTTCTACCTAAAACTGAGATATACCTAGTGTTTCACCTAAGCTACGAACATAGAAAAATAGCATGGGAAATCGTATATATGCAGATTCCTGTATGCCGCTTGAATTGATAGGATTGATAGTGGTATCAATCAAAAGAGAACAAAATGCGCTTAATTTGATGCTACTTTACTTGAATTTGTTGCCTGCTTAAGATAGAAATAGCTTAAAAACTGTAATAAATTTTGCATTTTATTCACAAAAAACAGACCAGCCATGGTCAAATTGGTTTATAACAAAACAGATGTTATTTTCTGTCAGTTATCAATTCACGTATTTAACTAATTAGTATAAATAATAATGTTGAATATTCTAATGAAGATAGGGTATTTATTATCAAAACATTTTACAGTGGAATCAGTTTACGCACAGTTCGTGATTTATTCTCGGTTAAATTTGATAATCGACCTATTCCATCTGTATCAACAATTCACAAGTTTGTGAAAAAATTTGAAGCTACAGCAAATATAGGATCAGGTGATTCAAAAAGTAGTTTTAAGATTGCAGTTTAAGCAAATATTCAATCGAGACATTAATATTTCAGTTCAGTTCAGTTTAATTTTTTTTTACAAACTTGTTAATTCTTGATGCAGATGGAATAGGTCGATTATTAAATTTAATCGAGAATAAATCACGGACTGTACTTAAACTGACGCTACTCTAAAATGTTTTGATAATAATCAATACCTTCTCTGCATTAGAATATTCAACATTATTATTCATAGTAATTAGTTAATTACGTGAACTGATAACTAACAGAAAGTAACATTTATTTTGGCATAAACAGATTTGATAATGGCTGTTCTGTTTTTTGTGAATACAATGCAAAATATTTATTACAGTTTTCAGCTATTTCTATCTTAAACAAGCAACAAATTCAAACAAAGTAGTATCAAATTAAGTGCTTTTTTTCTTTCGATTGATACAGCTATGAATCAATTCAAGCTGCAAGCAGAAATCTGCATATATACTATTTCCTTATGATATTTCCCTATTTTCGCACCTTAAGTGAGACACTCGGTATATGCTGTTATGCAATAATACTCTTGATGTTTCTAAAACATTTATTAAAGAAATGGCATCGAATGACATAACTGCAGTTTAGTTAGACAATATTATGACTGAGTTCAAAAATATTTTTTTAGAATTTTGAAACCAACGTAAAATTGAGATCCTACTTCGATTGACTAAGAGGAATGAAATAGAGATGGAGTTTAATACGTCTTATCAAAGATCTGTAGTACACTATATAGAAATGTGGTACGACTTTTGGAAAGGTAGTGCGCATAGTATTGGAAGATTACATTTGAAATCCAAATTTCCGTAGTTTATGTTTCCAATATAATTGATTTCAAAAAGAAACAATTCAAATTTGAAAATTGATATCTAAAAACTACCAAAAGCTAATAAATTTAAGAACTAAATGGGACGATGTTTGTAACAGAACTCGATCTTCAAAGACGAATTGTTTACCATGTTGTTCTTGTATGATCTAAATTGATCAAAATCATGTACGATCTAGATCTAGTATGTGTAGAATAGAGAAAAGGAACGATCTGTGAAACTGGTCCTTTACGTTTATATTTGTTAATATAACTCCTTTCACCAGTATATGCCGGACAAAACATTTTTTAAACGATACCTGCTGTTATAAACGCAAATGAAGTTTCTGGTAATCGTTTTAAACTGTTTAATTTTCACCACAATGTGTGACACATTGTTGAATTTAGAATAAAAAGGGTTTCTAAAATTTGACACCAAAAAATAAGGACTGAATATAAAACAATTATGTTGATGATGGTTGCTCGAAGACGAAACGTGGGATTATTAACTTAATCGTTAAGTCCATTAAAAGTTGATATAAAGAAGTGTTGTCGGTTTCGATCTAACTTTAATATTAACGCAAGGAAAAATAACATGTGTGCAAATAAAAACGAAATAAAGCTTGGCTTAGAAATAATTAAGTCATATGCGCTATTACTTCTGATGTTTTTAATTTAAATATGATGGTTATTATAGTAGCAAAAGTGTCAAGTTGTTTAAATTATCAAATTTTAAATTACACATGCAGTTTTTATAAGTTAATACGTAATAATTGTTGATGTAACCGATGTAACATTGGTTAAGTGTTGCTTTTGATGTTAACATTGAAATAAATTTTTGACATGACACTCGGTGACAGTTATGCAATGATTTAGGTTATGTATGTGTATTTCATTCAAAACATCAACATAATGTGAATTAATAATCGACATATGTTTCAATTTTCAAAGCCAAGCTTGATATCACTTTCGTTTGCTCACATTTAGAATTAGATATTCACAAATTCGTTTTTTAGATAACTCAAGAACTAAAAATTATATCAAAGACTTTTAGGTCATTTCTTTAATCCTTTAATTACACAACTTTTTTTTCATTTAACCAAATTTTTATCTCTTACTATTAGCAAAATCTTAATACTGGCCTTCCTTATCTTGGACACACTGTATATGATGTAACATATTGCAATTGAACAGGTGGGTATTCAAAATTAAATTCTACGTTTTTAATTCAAAAGCTTTAAAAATTAACAACTAAATGTTCAATTAACAAAATGAAATACAAATAAAATAAGAACCAAGAAACAAGGATATAAAACAAAATTCTTAATTAAAAAAAAACTGTCAAGGGTTTTACACGGAACATTGTTTTAAATGTTATATTGCAATTTTTTTCTACAAATGACTTTATATGTGCACCGAGTTTTTGTTTAACACTTAAACTTAAAACAGTTAAAAGTTCAGGGAAGTTGAAAAAAATAATATGAGCATATTTAAAAATTTGTAAAGGGCGTTACTCAGAACTGCCCTCGCAAGTGAACGTTGTGACAGTAAACAATTCTAAAAATATAAGAGAACTAGTGGTAATATACCTTAACGTTCCTAATATACTGCAACAATAAAAGGAAACACTTGGTAATGCGAACTGCATCAATTTTCAAATAAAAAAACATTACTGGCGGTGGAATTCGAAGTTCAGCCCCTGCGAATGCAATTTGAACGCTCATTTGTCGTGCTCCACCACGCGGAGCCGTTCGGATCTCTGCGATGCAGCTCCATTAAACACAGCGCATTTATTTGTTGCCCCTTTTTGTCTCTTACATTTATCCTGTATCTGTCCCATTTTCGTCAAAAGTAAAGTCTGAACTATGTGCAAATTATTACTTTTATCTTTTTCAGTTAAAGCAAAAATAAACAAAATTATATTTTTAATGTGCTCACCCTGTATATGTTGTGTTCAGAATATGGCTTTTCTGGTTACAATAAACACCTGAAACAAAATATTACTTGCATTTAAGTAATAGTTCTCGAGTTAAAGCAAACATATTCAGAATTTTATTTTTTAAGGTGCTCACCCTGTATGTATTTTACGATTTTATGCTGGGAAGGCATATAATCTTCTTGCAAAATATTATTTTCCTCATAAAAATTGTTTTTAAACTATGCCGACAACAAACGCACAGACAGTTACACACATGTTAATGACTTAAAATAAGAAAATAGGAACACCCATCAAATAATAGGAACTTGCATAATAAACGTTAAATGCAATTCTAACATACAAGTACATATTATTATGCTTAATAAATAATATTAATACTACTTATAGCAATTTGAAAGTTTGCATAACTATTACCTCACCTTAAACATAGAATAGTCTGTGAAATACCTCTTTATAGATATTAAGGTCGTATGAGATAGTATGTCTTGACACGCAGTGAACCTTAAAAAAATCTTAAATTCGCACATTTCCTTCAAATCGTGCCCTTTCGGATAAAAGCACCAACTTTGATATGCAAATTCTATATAAGTAAGATGACGTTTTTTGAGGTAGAGCCCAACAATCTGCAATCGTGTTTCAAAATGGCAGCTCAAAATGGCGACCGAAAACTGGTTTCCGATTTATAACTTCTGAAATAGATTATTTACTAAGAAAAAGTTTGATATAAAAGTTGTAAGCCATACTATTTAACATGTTTTATGCTCCTAATGTGGTTTGGATAAAGCTAATAATAACAAATATAATTGAGGAATTAGACACCTATCATCTTATAATATAAAATCGTTGCTCTCTTTGTATGTTTGCATGTATGTTTGTTCGCTATCTCCTTCGAAGATATTGGACTGATTAAGTTGTACGATGGCTTAAAAGTTTGCTAATTTTTAGACTTAGATCGTAGGCCGGTTTTTATTTACAAAAACCGTATAAATTTTTTTTAATTTAATTAAATCCTCTAAGCAGCCGAACCGAGTGCCTGTCGCCGTGGGCTACGGTGTGACAGCTGCTGTCGCTGTGTGCCATTATTCAAACAACCCAGGTTGGTCGCCTGCCACGCGGGTGGCTCGGGTTCGATTCCCGGCCGATGCATATTTTTTTTTAATTTATATTAATTGATCTCTCTTGAATTAGCGAACCGAAGCGTTGTTCGGGTGACTTACTAGTTTTTAATAAATTTCTTGCTTTCTGTTGGATAAAGTTCATTTTTACTTTCTTCTGCTACGAGAGGACTGAAATATTCTAATCGCGAAAAAATCACCTTCCGAGATTTCTTCAGATGTTCAGGATTCAGGGTCCTTAGATGAGGAAAAACAGGTTTTCTCAATTCCGTCTGTCTGTCGGTTCGTCTGCCTGTCAGTCCGTCTGTCTGTTCGTCTGTCCAGTTGCTGAAGAAAGACGATACCTTGCGTGCGAATGATATGTCTACCTGGCTCAAAACCGGTTAGGGCGTCAGGCTGCGGTGCCACGGTACGGGGTTCAATCCCGACATCTGGCAACTGGTGGGCGGCCCACCCGGGCGCTATAAAAATTGGGTACCGAAACCACAGTTGTGGAAGTAGGGAAAGTAAGGCAGTCGTCGAAGGCGTGATGCTAACCACATCACCCAGTAGGCCCTTAACGTGTGGCAGATGACTGGATTTCGGAAAGAGATATTTCGGCGACCCTGACTCGCTTTGTCTCAGGCCACGTTCCTACATGGAATGAAGCAGTGGTGAATCCAGGGGGTAACCGGGAGGGAAATTCCCCCCCCCCCCCGTGCAGTACAGCATTCCCCCCGGAAACATTACCACATCATATTCATACTTTTTTATTTATAATAGAATGGGTGAATTGCGAGGAAATAGAGAAAATACCCCCCCAGAAGTTTCATTTCCCCCCCCCCCCCCGGAGTAAACAGTCTGAATTCAACACTGGAATGAAGTGCCCGGACATTACAATAGGTAAGAGTAATAATTTGCCCATAGCTAAGGTTTTATTCTTGTCAAAAATGAGACCTCACAGATACAGGGTGAACATCACAAATGAGATAGAATTGTATAGCGTGTTTAAAATAACACAGCGAATCGCATACAATACGCGCCCGGTCGCAGTGCAGTGTTCGAAGAGCACGATTTGGCCCGACACGCGCCCGGGAGCCCAGGTCCGAATCTCACCGCCCGCACATATTAGCATATGGATGTAACATATGGAAGAAGAAAGAACGAAGGATGGAGGAACTATTGCATACAATTACTAACACAAGATCGAGACTTTGAGCTAACAGATGTCGAGGAACAATAAAACCTGACAGAACAAGTAGGTAGTCCCAATAACGACAGAAGAAATAAAGTAAGCCTTGGCTAAAATGAAAAATAATATCGGCTCCCTGGCGCGTTGCTATAGAGCTAACTAAATACGGTCCAATAGTTTTATACGAAAACTTAGCTAGTTCTCTTAATAAGTGTTAAAAGGAAAGGAGAGTTCGAAAAGAGTGGAAAATGGCTGTAAGGCAACGAAAGTGAATGCGAAAACTACAGAGCACAAAGCATTACAAGTTCCAGTGGGAGGCTAATTGAGAGAGTTGTGAAGGAAATAATAGAAGCACAGATGAAGCAACCCGATGAACGGAGTGGCTTTAGAGCAAGACGCTTCTGCATAGATAATTTGTTTTCCCTAAAACGCATAATGGATAAGAGAATGGCGAGAGGTTAAATACGTGTTGTATTTGTCCGTCTAGGACGTTTAGGTGCGATTCTAAAGGCGCTCGTTTTTCGGCGCGCACTTCTAGGCGCGAGCGCTTTAGACGCGGATGCTATTAGGCGCGTGTACGTTTAGGCGCTAGAACTTTAGGCGCCTCTCCCTGCTCCATGTGAATGGATTTCACATTATTCTTGAAATGTACTGTATTAGCTGGTTGAAATAAGTTATATAACAGACCTCTTTCCTAAGCAGACGTACAGCAATCATTTAATGACACGTTTTTAAAGATCTACTCGACATTCAAAAGTTATAAATCTTTAAAAATAAAAGAAGGGTGGCCAGTTTTTACCGATGGTTGTAGTGCAATGGTACAGTTGCTCCTTAAGAAAGTTTAAGTTAATAACATTAATCATTTAGGCATCTCAAAAAATATATATTCAAAATACTCTCTTCGTCTTTCAGACGAGGAAAGCAAGAACGCCCTTCCTTCAATCGAATCAACCAAAATGATGGATTCTATAAATATTAAGTAGCTACCTATTTGTTTTACTCGCTAATCTAAAAGTATCGTAATCGTGAAAAATCACTTTTTGAAATTTCTTCAGATCGTTAAGCTTCAGCATCCCTAGAAGACGAAAAGCAGGTTGTCTCAATTTCGTCTGTTTGTCTGTCTGTTCTCGGTATAACTCAAAAACTATTTGTTGGAGGAAGAACATATTTTGCATGCATATTATATATCTTCTTCTTCTTCTTCTTTCTAGCCCTCATTCGTCCAATGTTGGACAAAGGCCTCCCCCATTCGTTTCCAGTTTTCCCGGTCCTGTGTGCTCTTTCTCCATCCCAGTCCTGCTGATCGCTTGATATCGTCTGCCCATCTGAGCTGTGGTCGTCCTCTACTTCGCTTAGCTTCCCATGGTCTCCAGAGCTGTATTTTTTTATTCCATCTGTTATCAGTCTGCCTCATGGTGTGACCGCAAAATCTCCATTTGAGTGAGGCTACGTGTTCTGCTACGTCTATTACTCTGGTTTTCTGTCTTATCCATTGTTTCCTTTTTCGATCTGTTAATTTGATATTTAGCATTTGACGCTCCATTGCTCTTTGTGCTTTGACCACTTTATCCATATTTGCTTTTGTTAGTGTCCAGGTTTGGGCGCCGTATGTCATTACCGGAAGAATACATTGGTTGAATACTTTACTGCGTAATTCTAACGGTATCTTTTGATTGTTTAATACATGTGATGTTTTTCCAAAAGCAGCCCATCCTAACCTAACCCTCCTGTTTATTTCTTCCGTTTGATTTTCTTTGTTGATTTTTATTACTTGTCCAAGATATATATACTCATCGACCCTCTCCAAGTTGTTTCCGTCTTCTCTAATAAGTATTATATATCTACATGGCATAAAACGGAATAAATTTCAGAGAAATATATACAGGGTAGGCATGTTAAAAAAATATGATTAGGTTTTTTTTGCTTTAACTGAGAAATAATTAAAAGTAATAATTTGCACATAGCTTACGCTTTATCATTGGTGAAAATGAGCCCCAACGGATACAGGTTAAACATCACAAATGGGACAGAATAGTATGGTGTTTTTATGACGCAGCAGAAACTCGTACAAGTCGATCACGGTCGTGGCTCAAGTCGCGGACCCGAGCAGCGGACTAAAAATTGGGCTGGAAATATTCGTCTTAGAATGCGAAGTTCGAATCCCAGCGGACTACAATTTTTTTACAAATTGATGTAATTCGAGCGAGGTAAGTGTCGTGTAAATCCCTTTACATATTTTTTAAATGTTCTATTATGATCGATAAAACTTTGAAAGTTGTGGTGCTGTGGTGCTATAACTCCCTTTCCCCCAAAGTATTACATAAATATTTAGATGCACCCACAATGTTTTATATAAGTCGGCACATATGGTGCTGTTGATATTAAAAGAATTAACTTTGTTCATCTCCAAAAATTAACTTTAAACCCATTCGAGTTTATATTAATATATCAAACTTTTAAGTTACCTAAATTGTATACTGCGTTCTATTAAACCAACAATTTAGTTTGCTACACTTGTTTGAACAACGCTGTACAATAATAAATGGACGTCTGCTGAGTCCCAAATACAGTATCGTTTTAAAAATCCGAAAAGCCTTACGAAGAGTAATTTAATGTTAACGTTCGGGACTTTCGAAAAATAATAGTTAACCCGAACGCGGAGCTCTGTGATTTTACTGTAAACAATCTTCACAAAATTAATAAAAATAATTTTAGCAGTTATTTTTTCTCATTATTCTGCAATTCAAATACCCAAACTTGTACTTATACAAAAATTATCAGGTTTATTCGTGTATAAACAGTACAGTCAAACGCCCACACTTGGAACAGTTTTTAACTTTTGCGGTTAGTAACTATTTACATAGTATTACAAGAAAAATAATATTTATGGCAAAAGGTCGGCGAGGGTCTATCGTATACGTATGTTCCAGAGTAATAATTTCTTTGAAAAGTGTCAAAATTCAT
This sequence comes from Agriotes lineatus, assembly GCA_940337035.1. Lineage (NCBI taxonomy): Eukaryota > Metazoa > Arthropoda > Insecta > Coleoptera > Elateridae > Agriotes > Agriotes lineatus. The sequence goes on from OW679202.1 coordinate 85,391,576, forward strand.
TTTTATTTTTTTATGTGTTGGATAGAGCGACTTTCTCCTAATTTCAAACGTAATAGGCTTACTTGGAACAGACAATTTTTTAAATATATAGTGTGATGAACATGGAACTGGAATGGCCAGGGAGGATCTTCATCAACTGCAGGGTATAAGCCTTTCAGACTTCTTCCGACTTCACTGGTATAAGTGGTTTTTCCACTTCTTCTTTAGGCGGTATATACTTCTTATTTGGGGTGTATAGTTCAGTGTCATCTTGAGTATGCGCATATCTTTCATTCTAAGAATATGTTCGTACCATTTTGATATGGTCTTAAAATGACAAAGCAGTATAAAATGAAATAATAATAAAGCAGCTTAATGATAATGTTCATAAAAGGATATTGATTGAATATCTTCGTTTTATCATTAGAAGTTCTATTTCCTACAATGGTATTAGATTTCATTAATAAATAGTCCATTTGTGGCTGCAATTGCAATTCAAATTAATTGAAGGTTATTCTGTTAGTCAGACTTTATCTGAATGAAGTAAATATTATTATAAAAGATAAAGCAAAATTTTATTTTTTACATATTTGTTGTATAAAAGGGTTAATATCATCATATAATTGGAGACAGACACAATTGAGAACTGTTAACCTAAAAAGTGTGATTCATGACAAATACAAAAGTCATAAAGATTAAAAATAGAAATCTGTATTATCGATTGGTATAACCAAGGTTTTTGGCCGGTATTTCACAAATAACAATAAGAAATGGGGTGTAAAAATTTATTAATTCAATTGATAGAAGTTCAATTTTAAACTGAATTAAATAGTCAATTTTACATGATACAATACTGGCATGTTCAAGTATATAATGTCCTACTTATAAATAGTGCCATATAGAAGAAATAAGTGTAAAGTCGAGAAAGACTTAGTGAGTGCATAGTGCCTATGGTCAAAAAGGATTGCTGACTACAGCGAGAAAGATAGCTGATGCAGATATCAATTGGATTGGAATACATTGAAAATAATTAGAGCTCGAAGAAACAAGACATTACCAAGTAAGTGTATAAAAACTTCAAGTAGAAAAAACAGATCGGAATTCAATTAAACAACAAAATTATTAAGGTATAATAAATTGATTAAAATAAATCAATCATAGAAAAATCAATAATTAAATAATTAAATTATGTAAACATACAGTATAGATAGTATAAAATTGAATTGAATGCAATTAATTAGTTTACAAGTATTTAAACAAAGCTTCTTAAATATGACAGATACAGATATATTTTCAATAAACACATTGCCTGAATTTAAAGTATTATAAATTTTATTGTGTATGCGCTAATTAAATTCAACAGTAACCCAGCATGCACTTATAACAATTAAAATTGTTACAAGTGCATGCTGAAGCTGTGGACAAAAAGGTAAGATTTAGAAACAATTTTGAAAATGCTCTTACAATAACATTAAATTTAAATGAACTCAAATAACTACATTAAGACCACTACAATATATCTATATAGCTTCGTATCAATTCATTGAGATTGAAGATTTACAACTCTCGTCTAATATCTACGTTCCTCTTTTGGTGTTCTAGCGTATATCCAACCACAAATCTTAAGAACTTCATTCTACTTCGATTCTCCTTGCTTGTTGTTTGGTCATGGTTGAAATTTCACATTTATATAGAAGGGTCGGAACTACCATTGTTTTTAAAATTTCAAGAATGCATCCTTTTTGTACCTTTCAATGTTCTTATTATTGTGCATATATATTGAGATTTGTTTATTTTAGCATTTATTTATTTATTTATTTAGCGTATGGCTACATCACAGGTAAGTATATAACAAAAATAACAAAATTTCACAAACACACATCAAGATTACAAATATATTCTATTGACTCTCTTGTCGCAATCAGGAAATCGGATGGGTTGCCACTGTAGGAGCTAATTGGGCAGTCCTCTCCCAGGTGTTTAATAGTATGTCTTTCAGCGCCGCAGTCACAATTTGGGGAAGGTATTTTTCCCCACCTGAAAAGTGAGTCGGAGCACCTGCCGCAATTCGTCCTTATTCTATTAAGTGTTGTCCAGATTCGTCTTGGTTGATCAAAGCCCCCCGGCTTGCTTGTAACGCATGGCATATCCCGGTTGGCAGGTGTGGCCTTCTTCTCCCAGTCTTCTTTCCACCGCTCGATTATGTTGAAGTTTTCATCGATAAGAGTTTCTGCCGTTTTCAGAGGGGGTTTTCGTGAACGTAGCCTATTTATGGTTCTGCCGGTTATTCCAACGTGGGAGCGGAGCACAGGATCGGCGTTAATTTTTTCATACTCCCTGACCAGAGCATGTTCTCGGCGAATTTGTGGAGGAGCTATGTGACTCAGTGTGGGTAGCCAATAAGTGGGCGTGGCCTTGATTGTGCCTGATATAGTACGCATAGCTTGATTGAGTTGGGCTTCAACACGTTTGGTGTATGGGCTGTTGATCCACACCGGTGCACAGTATTCCCCGACGGGGTACACTAAGCCAGTGCCGTCGATCTGAGTGTGGGCGCTGTGGAACCCCATGTGGTGCCGCATAGCTTTTGCAGGATATTATTTCGGGTTCTGAGTTTTGCATCTGTCTTCATAAGGTGTTCTTTGAAGCTTAGCGTTCTGTCGAGTATGACGCCCAAATATTTTGGGTGTATATTGTGACTAAGAAGTCTGCCTTCAAAGTTGATTTTAAGTTGGTAGTTGGCCATCCTGTTGTTTAGGTGGAAGCACGATACTTCAGTCTATGCATTTATGTTTCTGTTATTAGTACGTACTGTATGAGATAGTGTATCCAAGATAATTGAAATTATTGACTTTCTAACGTTTTGTTGTTTAATTCTATAGATACTGTTTCTGATATTACTAGGTTGAAAGCTGTAGCTATCGAATTTAGTTTGTAGAGGGCTCGGTGTGAATTATGTTCTGTTTTACCTATTATGGCCTGATCATTAGCAAAAAGTATGGTGTCCAAATTTGTTCCTCGAATATGGAAGTATATTTGTACTTTTTCTTGCCAGAAATCTCTGACACGGTCAATATACAAGGTGAGTCATACTTAAATGTAAAAAATTTAACCAACATTTCTATCAAAACAAAACAATTAATCTAATACACCAAAGTACTAACATGCTCTCTTAAAAATTTAGAGGGTGTCAAGGAATTTTCTTTTTACTAGAACTTGAAAAGTAATTATCCGAGTAATTTTGAAATAAATTAGGTATAATAAACACAAAATTAACAAAGCAATGAGTAAAAAATAGAAAACTATAGCAAATGTTCAAAATCCTCCCATCGAGCTGCAATTCATACACTTGCTAAATATTATAGTTTTCACGAACTTCATGAGCAGGCTCGAAAAGTCTTTGTTCCCTCTAGTTAATCGCCTTTCGGTAAAACAGCTTTTTTAAACCTATAAAAATAAATCAAGCGGACTGAAGTCCGGAAGTCCAGCAATCCCACAGGACCAAACTTGCCAATCGATCTATCATTGAAACAGTCATTTAACCATTCTGTAACTATTCTTCCATTGTGAGGAGGTGTAGCATCTTGTTGGAAGAACATCTGTTGTCTAATATTTAAAGGGATGTCTTCAAGTATATCATGCAGCTGGTGTTCAACAAAGTCCTGATAACCATTTGTATTGATGCGATTATCGAATTCTTGCAGCTTCAGTAAAAAACCATTACAGATTTCTCTCCATACATTGACGGAAAATCGTTGCTGGCACCTTCTACTCCTTGTTACATGTCGGTTCTCTAACGAATAATGGTGCAGGTTTCAAAAGTTTATAACTTCGTCCCCGGTAAAAATGGCTTTATCTGTTCATAAAATAGATGGAATAAAATTGGGGCCATTATTTCTCCTGTTAAGAAGTACCGATAAAAACTGCACATTACTTGGCATCCCCAGGATGAATCGCTTGAATACCCGTATAATGGTAAGGGTGTAGTTCCTCCATACGCAGAGTTCGCGAACCAAAACTGTGTGAACGTTTTAACTGCACAGAAATTCGACGAGCACTTGTAGTAAAATTGTCTAAAACCAAACCAATAACAGCTTCTTCTCGCACTACATTTCCCCGTTGTGGTGCACCAGCCCCTCCGGCTCTCGGAAGACTAACCTCAGCCAGTATTCGAAAGGCTGAAGTAAAGACCTGATGATTTGGGATTCTTCTATTAGGAAATCAGCGGTGGTATTCCATAACGGCTGCTAAGGCGATTCCATTGCAAAAGCCACACACGAAAACGATGTTTGCTATTTCTCTTGGAGTAAAATCACTCATTTCGAAAAACAAGTTCTTAGGATTTTTGGCTGGGAAAGGCCCTAACCAACCATCGCCAATACTTGTGCATATCTATGAAGACATGCATTTGCATACATTACTTCTTCCCATAAAGCTATTTGCTTGTTTCTTTATGCTGTTATAATATTGTATGTCTACGTAGTATATCAATAAATTATTTCTCAGTCGATGAAAAACATAAAAAATGTATGAATTACCTCTCGCAACTCAATGAAGTTGGCGATAAAAACTATGATTTCAGAAGAAAAACCTTTTTTGGAAAAAATCGTTTGTTTGCCATTTATACGTTTTTGAGTCAACTTTAAATTTTTTCTCAGGACGGTTGAAGTAAATACAATATTGAAAACATTAACATCATCTTGTTATTGTAGTTTCTCGTTATCGTAATATCTTGGGCTTGGAACTGAGGAAATTCAGCAGTGAGGGTTATTTAGACGCATTACCAAATATTCTTTTTGCTACAGTGGGGGTAACTATACAATTGAGCAAGGTGAATTTGTGCCCCCTCCCAAATTACAAAGTATATCACAAGAGTATAATATGAAAAGAAATGTATGAGAATTAAACCATATTTTTAATAACGAAATACTTATACCCGGCACAAAAGGCAGTCGGTAAATGCAATATTAAGTTTCATTATTTTATTATCATTAAAAAACAATAAACGTAGGTGTACGGATACACCAGGGACATCCAAATACCTGCAAGTGGTGATGCGAGAGGTTTTTCAATTTTAATTCAATAGTTTGAACGTCTCTCGCGTTTACAATCTAAAAATGTTTTTTTCTGGATTACACTTCTGCAAGTGCATTTAGTGCTTTATGTATATCTACTAGCTGTAGCCTGCGGCGCATATCGCATTTAAAGTTTGGCGCATTAGCATGAGATGCGCGCGGATCTTCCTGTCATGAATGCCAGCCGAACTTGCATGGGACGGCGACCTCGGAAAATCGATTTGTAAAGGGTAGGTTTAAACGGTTCGTTTGGACTCATTCAGCAACGGAATAATAAACCCTCTTTTATCATTAAATGAACTGTACTTGTGTTCGTAGTTTTAAAAAACACAACCAATAGACATAACAGGTAATTATTTTCTGTGATAATATCGCTATTAAAAATAATGAGAAGTTTGTTTACAAAAACCCGAAAATAGTAACCGTCGAATGCAACCATGGTGCTTTTGCCCGTTTTACACGACATGTAGTGTTGTGCATTTATATGGAGGTGTGTTATTGCTTGCTACGTCATTCTCAATAGTTGGAACAGATAAGTCATCTAATGTTTTATGAGAGATGCAACTCTGTCTGGGTTTTCTGTATTTACGCGTTCGACATACTTGCTATCTCGGGCGTTTAATTTTAAGATTTTAAAAACAGTATTTTCAGGGTTACGTTGATCTCCCAGTGTTTATAATTTGGTAAGTTGTGAGTTTTTTTAATTACACTGATTTGGGTCAGGAAGACCTAAGTGTCAGCTGACGCCACATTCCCCATAATGCATGGCGATCCGGCATGTGATTCCGATTCCGTACTTTGAATTTAAATTTTGTCGTCGAATTTAATAAACCCGTTTGAAATTTAAATCTTTTTATGTGTATATTTGTATCCCAAAGCTTTTAACAGTACATATTGAAAAAATCAATCAGGAGACCCCCATATCTGTGCTAGTTTTTTGAAGTAAAAACAAATAATAAAACCCAAAAATGAAAAATGTCTGTATGCCGTTAACCACTGGCTGGGTTTAAAGCGTTAATAAAAACGCAGATTTTGAAATTTATTTAACTTAAATTTTTTTCTGGGGTGTGCCAGACGGCACTCTTGTGAGGGCATATCCCTGCCCTCTGCCTCCCCCCTCCGCTAGTTACGCCTATGAGGTTCTGCAATTTTTATTGAACTAAAACCACAAATATAACAAAATAATAACATACGTGAAGAAATGTTTTTCATGGCACCTGTATTATTATTATTATTATTATTATTATTATTGTCCTCACGCGAACGTGTTTGAATTTCCATTATTTGCAAAGGTAATAATTTCTAGGTGCGTATTATTCTTATAAAAATATCGTTCTTCAAAGACATACAACCTGAAGAGATATCTAGAAGGATACAGCTGGGCTGGGCTGCTTACGGTAAATTAAGAACCATCTTTCGTTCCAAACTTTCCCAACATCTAAAGACCCAGGTATTCAACCAATGTATTCTACCAACTATGAGATACACCTCAGAGACCTGGGCGTTGAATGAAACCTGGATAAGGAAACTAAAGGTAGCACAGAGGAAGATGGAGAGATCAATGCTGAGCATAAGACTGCAAGACAGGAAAACGATAGAATGGATTAGGAGTCGAACCAAGGTGATGGATATAGCAGAGCGAATAGCAAGATCTAAGTGGCAATGGACGGGACATATTGCCCGGACAACGGATGACAGATGGACCAGGAAAGTCACCGAGTGGAGACCTAGACTGGGGAAGAGAACACGCGGTAGACCCAAAACAAGGTGGAAGGACGACATTTAGAAGCAAGAGGGAGTGCAGTGGACGAGATTGGCTTACAATAGACAAGAATGGAATAGACATGGGGAGGCGTATATCCAAAAATGGATGACATAACGCTGGGGATGATGATGATGATTATTATTATTCTTATCTAGATTTACAACGAGATTCTCGTATTCTTCTTGGTTTTCATAACAAATAAATGGGGAATCTAATGATTCACTATTTGTTATTTTCTTTCTTCATATTTTTTAACGCATTCACTTATTTTTGAAATTTTCTAACAGCTGAACTTCTGTATGATAGTTTCTGTTAACCTCATAAGCTTCAATAGAGATACCAACAAACTATCTTTCTCATTTCGCCAATGAGTGTGAAGTTTGCTTGATATTATTATTCCTATTGCAACTTTGCTAGTCACATAGTATAATTAGTTCCCTACAGATTGCTTGAGGCTTCTTATATTTTTTATATGACATGTTTGGCTGTATGGGATATGGATAGTTGATTGCCATTCATTTTATTACTCTGTGTAGTAGAACTTACTCTCTCCAAACACCGAATATGCTTTCTTACCCATCCCGTATGAATTAGATTTATTTTGAATAACTCCATATTTAGAAATTTCCCTGTATGAGAATATATGTCTGCATAATAAACTCATGGAAGTGAGAAAACCATATGAGCACCTACTTTCCAACAGAATATCATTTTTCTTTCCTTGATTACAAATTACTGACCATCTTGTTTTGTAAATGTGTAAACGTATTGCTGGAAAGCTAAGCGGTTTTAAAATGTAATCCCCATCTGTTTAAATGCAAATGGTGTTAAATTTTCATAAAAAGTTTATCAGACCTATTATCCGTAAATTTTTTAAGTACTGTAACCCTTAACTGGCAACGTGCCGTCTGTGAGACTGCAAGCAAATTTTAATCTCAAATTTTCAGCAAAAGAGTACCGCTTTTCGGCGAATGATCTCACCTAATCTTTCTCCTCTTGGTGCCCCACCTGTCGCACAATTATTGGTAAATTTGGGTAACTGACGCTGGAGATCTGTTTTATTTTTAGTTTAGTGCAGTCTGTGAGACGGAACGTTACGGTTTACGTGAGAATTTTTTGCCATTGATAGGCATGGCAGGCCCTATGAATTACAATATTTCTTTAAGTTTTTTTTTACAAATGCATTATTTTAGTTATTATTAATCTTAAAATAAATAAAATTACTTTGATCAAAAGTTTTACTTTTTTTTTATCTTGGTCTCGTAAAATGTGCATTGCCAATTTGTGTTCAAGTTAAAAATAATCTTATAATTTTTTCTTTACATTAAGTTTTCGGTTATTATTACTAAAAAATATATGCCTAACAAATCTCTATATATATATTTAAAAAATAATTAAAACAGCTTAATTTTTTTCGTTTCAAAGGTGTGCCAGTCTCACAGACTGCACGTTACAGTTGTGCTCCAAATTTTCACGTTACCAGTTAAGGGTTAAAAAGCATTTTTGAAAATACATTGTGTTTCTATTTTCTCGATATTCACCAAGATGTTATTTATATAAACTGTATTTGGCATTGCGACTTTCTAATCCATTAATATGAACTTATCGAAATTTCCAGTATTGATAGTATATTATTTTACCCATTCATGTCGAATATTATGCTAGTTTTCTACATAGCATTTATTGCATTTGGTAATATAGTTTTTATGTCTTCCAATATATTCAAGTGTTCGTATTCAAGTATTATATAGGCTATTTTGTTAATGAATTTTAACGATTTTTTTCACTGCGACTGTATTTATGCTCAATTTTTTTGTGGTAATTTTCTTCTGCAAAACTTAAAAGACATTAAAAGACAAATTATTCTAGATATTGTAATGCACCACCTTGTGCTGACTTTATATTTATGTATTGACTATATCAGGTCCACGTTATGCTAGCCAAAAATTGTGCTACAGCTCACCAGTTGAACTATGCCTTACTTAGTGCAATGTCTTAAATGTCAAACAATAATTGCTTTTAAATTGAGAGCTCTTATTTTCAGGGTGGGTTCGCCAAAATCTAGTTCTCTATTAATTGAAGTTTTAAAATTGTATTTTTAAAATTATTTGACTATCAATGACATATAACGTCAAACTTGACTTTTAAAATTCATCAAACTAGGTAATTGACAATTATATCTTACATAAACACATTTATTATTCAATTCACCTATGTAAGTACTATATCAACTTTATATTATCACTTTCTTTTATTGACAGTTATTCAAAATGCTTTCTCAACTTATCTACACAAACCTTAATAACTGCTCTTGCGTTCACTGCAGCAACATCCAACCAATACCGGATTCTGACCTCGACAGACCGCAACACCTACTGCCCACTTCACAAACAGCAACACCTATGATGGTCTGTGAATCCTTTCAACTGCATTCGTCCCGTCAAATAAACTCCTCTGCTCCCAAAATCCAGTCCTTGTTCCTCCTGAATGTCACTGCCACACGAACTAACTCCTGGTAAGTTGCTATATTATGATGTTCCAAATCTAACTTTGTTCCCTTTTTGCAGATAGTCCAATGTCTTTTGTTATACTCACAAAATATCCAAATCAAATCAGTTACTTGTAAGAACCTCCAATAATATCTTGTGTGTATGAATAAATCCAAATATCTTCAAATAATGTAACCTTCTGTTTTCTTTATTTCCAATTAACTGTATTTGTATAATCTCGTCACCGATTATATGGCTCCATGAATTACATTTTACGTTTTCGCTTATCACACCACGCAGATTTGCTTATAGCCCTTTTTAATTTCTATATAGCAAAAATAACACAAATTCAGGCATAATTTCTAGTTTTATTTAACGAAATTCTTTCTTTCAAAATTACATGTATGTTTTTTTCTATAAGTTGTTTTTGTAACTAACTAAACAAATTTCTATCCCTATTAGATACAATTCTTAGTGCACACTTCCTATATTTTAAAATAATACTATTATAGGATATTCATTCTGATTATTATTAACAAATACATTTGTCTAATGTTACCTTGGTTTGTTTTTTATTAAAATTTTATACAACCATTAAGTTATTTAATTCAATTAATATCGCACTATCAAATGGCTCCTTTCATTGTATCAGTTACTGTCCTTATTCATATTCGAAATTTTACACCCATCAAGATCTAATTATTGTAACCTTCCAAATTTATTAATTTTTTAATATTTTGTTCTTATAATTTATTATACTGCATCATGTATCATAACAATATATTAGGAAATTCTTGAGCAGTTACACAACATGCCCTTGTGCACTTATCGGTCATAACAATATCTATTTCTTCTCACTTTCTTTAAATTTGTAGTAAGATTACTTCTGAATTAACCAGTTGATACATTTAGTAATCTCTGAAATCAAAACACCAATTCCTACGGCATTAGTTTTTCCAAAATGAACCATCAATATAAAGTACACAAACCGGACAACGTATGTGTATTAGTTTATATGTCCCATTCATAAACAAAGCTTCTGAAAATAAATCAAAGCCTCTTCATTTATTTTTTTACTGGGTACATCAACATTATAATGTTACTTTTTCGTAAGCAAATCCACAATTTATTGAATGTTATTGTTAACATCATGTGTTGAACTTGACATGTGAAGTTTGATAAACCCTGTAAGAGTATTTCATTTCCAGTTTGTTGAACTAGATGAGCTTCCGACAAGTTTTTATTAGCTCTTAGTTTTATTAATTCCGACTTATTGGTAGCTTCAGCGTACTTATGCGAACGTTTTGTTCGTCCGTCTGTCTGTCTGTGTGTCTGTCTGGATCGCCTGTAACTTTCGAACGGCTACAGATATCGAAATTTTGAAAGGGGGCAAAGTTGTTGCTAAGGTCCCGAGCACCTTCATGCGCTATTTGGTTTTGGCGAAAGGTCAACCGTTGGCGACCTTTGTCAAAGGTCACTTTATTTTTCAATGGCAACATGGGTCATATGGGGTATCAATCGAAAGCTATGGTCAAGGGCTACATATACTTAATGTTTTCGCAGTGCTGAAGCTACTCTTTAGACCTGTACTTGAGCAGTTTATTGTCATTGGACAACATCTCTTGTTTCGGTAATTGTTTAAAAGTTTCTTTAAAAACAGAAAAAATACAATACTGCATGAGTATATGTAGTAGCTATGCTCTTACCTTGATATTATGTCATGATTGTAAACGCTAATAATGTTTTATATTATCAGCAATTCATTACTTCAACTAATAGTAATTGCCTCGTAAACAGTATTGTTTGCATGTTCTGCAATATATATTTTGTAATTTCTAACTTTATGTAAGTCGTTTTCATATCTCTCGTGTTTTCGACGATTTTTAGAGAAAGACGAAATACCTGCCCACCATGTATGCATGCATATTTTATGTAATAATACTTTAAGTCAGTGTTAAGGTTTTAGAAATAAAACACTCGGGTGTAACTTAACATTTGTTGTACAAGTTTATTAATAATGGAATATGTCTGTATTAGATCGATGGTTACAAGAGACTGCTTAAAAGCTACCTAGAATCTAGTATATATCGGCTGTTTATGAGGGTAGTCATAAATCCAGCAACCCAAACATTTGGCAAGAAGCAGCGAGTCCAACACCCTGTCATAAACCCAAGGTTGAGTTTTCTTACAACTAGCGGCATAATAAAAACGAAAGTTTCAAAACATCAACACTCTCCCTAAAACTTGACCGACTACTAAATCTAGCTCTGAAATAATTTTAAAACTACATTTTTAAAACTCCACTTCACGTATACCTAACTTATCTCTAATTTCCCTGAATTTCTGATTTGACAAAGGCTTCGTAAAAATATCAGCTATTTGTTCATCTGTTGTTACATAATTAACATTAAGTTTACCCTTTCCATACACATCTCTAAGATAATGATATTTTATGTCTATGTGTTTGGATCTATCGTGTAATTCGGGGTTTTTAATAAGTCTAATGGCACTCTGATTATCCATATATAATATGAGCGCACTACCTTTCACACCGAGATCTTGCAAAACTCTCGATAACCATACACCTTCCTTGACGGCACACGCGGCACTCACATATTCTGCCTCCGTGGTTGAAAGGGCCACACACTGTTGTTTCCTACTTCTCCAGGTGACTGCAGTACCGCTGAAACTGCAGAGAATACCGGATGTTGATTTCCTGGATTCAGGATCGCCAGCATAATCCGAATCACTGTAGATTTTAAATGTTCCGCTCTTCCCATAGAAAAGTCCCAAATTTCTCGTGCCTTTCAAGTAGCGAAACACTCGTTTTACCAGCAGCCAATGCGCCTCTGTTGGTTTATCCAAACACCTGGATAACACACTCACTGCAAACTCTATGTCCGGACGGGTAGTTACTTGCAAAAACATGAGATTGCCCACAGCTTCCCTGTACGGGACATTCTCAACACTTTTGTTTAAATCTGCCCGTTTGTTCCAACTCACATCGATGGGTGTAGAAACTGGCTTACATTCGCTCATTTTGAAACGTCCAAGCACTTTGTCAATGTATGCACTTTGTTTAATAAATATCCCACTTTCTAATAGCGTAAATTCGATGCCAAGATATGAATTTTCATTCAAATTTATAACCGCTTTAACTTCATTTTCCAGGGCATGTAAGAACTTATCGGCATCTTCTTGATGGGATGCAAGCACTAATCCATCGTCCACGTACAGTACAATAATAAGTCTTTGTCCATTTTGTAGGCTCACATATAAGCATGGGTCTGACTTTGATTCATTTAACCCGAACCCTTGCAGAAAGTCTTTGAAACGAGTATTCCAATATCGCGGCGCTTGACGAAGTCCATACAAACTCTTATTAAGTTTGCACACACGATTAGTACCGTCTTCGAAACCGCGCGGCTGTTTCATATACACATTTGCATCTTCAAGCAGTCCGTACAGGAACGCCGTTTTAACGTCAAATTGGCGTATTATAAAATTTTCCCTTGAGGCGACACTTAAAACTGCACGCACTGTATCAAACCGCACTACTGGGCTGAATGTCTCTGTGTAGTCGATGCCTTCTTCTTGCAAGAACCCTCTGACAACAAGTCGTGCTTTATATCTCGCCGAACCGTCTGAATTTTTCTTCAATTTGAAAACCCACTTGTTATCGATAACTTTAGCATTTGATGGCTTTTCTACCAGGCTCCAAGTCTCGTTTTCATACAGGGAGTTTAATTCGTCCTCCATGGCAAGTTTCCAGTGTTGGACATCGGGGGATGCACAAGCTTCATAAAAATTCCCTGGTTCCCCATCATCAACTGCTGCTAGTGCAAAAACGCCATATCGCTCAGGCGCTTTGATCTCGCTTCGATTGCGTAGCTGCATTTCATGTCGATTATTGTGACATTCACGTTCATCTTCAGATTCTTCTGTAAATAAATCTACTTCATAGAAATATTCAGATTCCGTTGGTTCTTCGCTGGTAACTGGAAATTCGCTTTGAGATTCTTGCTCACTATTTTCTGAAGTTCCTTCAGCACTAATTTCCTCCTTACCAGATGGGACCGAGGTATCCGCATTGCAAGATACCGTTACCGAAATGTGCTGTTCGTCCTTAAAAATTACATCACGACTAATTATCACTTCGTGCTTGTCGGGTACATAAATGCGATAACCGCCCATACCATCATGATATCCCACAAAATATCCTCGAATCGCCTTCTTATCTAATTTGCGACGTAGTTGTTTGGGGACATGCACAAAGCATTCGCTTCCAAATACTTTAAAATTTTCGAGACCCTGTGGTTTTTTGTTAAACCATAAATCATACGGGGTCTTGCCAGCAATTTTCGTTGGGCCTGTTCGGTTTATTACATAGACGGCAGTGTTTACTGCTTCTGCCCATAAATACTTGGGTAACTGTCCCTTCGAGTGCAGCATTGATCTAGCCGCTTCTACGATGGTCCTGTTTTCTCTCTCAGACGCTCCATTATGCTCCGGCGTATATGGGGGTGTCATCACATGTTTAATTCCCAAGTTTGCTGTCAATGATCTCATTTGATTGTTGTCGTATTCTTTTCCACCGTCCGTGTTAAGCTCCTTTATGTTTTCGCCGAAACGAGTTTGAACTTCGTTACAAAATTCTTTAAATTTGTCGTATACTTCACTTTTCTCGCGTAAAAAGTAAACTGTTCGAAAACCACTAGCGTCGTCCTTAAAAATAACGAAATACCGTTTTCTTCCCATTGACTCGATCTGCATGGGTCCGCACACATCAGAATGAACTCGTTCGCGCACTTTTTCTGAGCGATCGACACGGTGACCGAAACTTTGACGATGCATTTTTCCGAATGCACAGCCGTCACAAAACTCGTTGTCCACTTCGACACTTATTTGCATGTCTTTTAGAACACTTTTCACATGTCTCTTATTCTGATGTGCTAGTCTCTCATGCCATAGTTGTAGCTGATCACTTTTATTAGCTAAGCACGCTTTTGCTGGTACAATCACTCTTAAGTTTATTTTGTATAAATTTCCAAATTCTGATCCCGTCGCAACCACTTCATGATCCTTCTCAAATACACATTGGCGCCCTCGGTTCTTTATTAAAAAGTTTATTCCCTTTTTCGCCACTGTTTTAACTGAAAACAGGTTGCACATCAAACCCGGAATGTATAGCACATCATGCATGACTCCAGGTAGCCATTCGTTGTCGACCGACATCTCAATGTTTATTGTGCCCTTCCCTAGGGCGTTAATCCTTTCGCCATTCCCGATGTTGATCATCAATGACTGATGAAATTCGTCGAAGCTGCTGAACAAATCTTTCCGATTAGTCATATGCTCAGAAGCACCTGAATCGATTATCCATTCATTCTCACTTCCAGGCCGAACAGAATGCCCAATAAATGCCACCGGATTTCTTCCAGATGCAGTTGACTTTTTCGGACAGTCCTTTGCCAAATGGTGTTTTGATTTACATATAAAACAGCCAGGGCAGTCCTTGCGCCGGTGATCCTTCTTGCCGCAGGTATAACAACCGCTATTCTTCCATTGTTTGCCTTTCTGCCTGGATCCCTCGCCCACTTTCACTTTTGAAAATAAGGCGACTGCTTTGTGAACTTCATCACTTTCATTTTCACCGTTTCGTTTTGTTAATCGCTGTTCCTCTGTCAACAATCTGGTTGTCAGATTTTCCAGAGTCTTCCTAGTTGAATCTGTGGAGTCCCACGCACTGTGAAAATGATTGAACTCTTGAGGTAAAACCGACAATACTCTCGTTAAAAGCATACTTTCCGGTAAAGTACCACCAAGCTTTTTCATCCTATTAACTAATAGCTCCAACTTAGATATATGTTCCGCTACAGACCAGGCACCATTCCATTGAAAATCGAAAAACTGCTTCTGTAGTAAAGACAGCGATTCTTCAGATTTCTGTTCATAAATAGAGTGCAGCTTTAACCACATTGCAGACGCATCCTCGCAGTTCATTAAAAATTGCAGGGGCTTTGCTTCAACAGTTGTTACGAACAATTTTCTAGCAAACCTATCTGCTTTCTGCCATTTCTCCAGTTGTGTGGCAGCAGCACCGCCAACTTCTCCATCAGCCTCCGTCGGTTTTTTAAAAGTGCCATCACACACTTCTAACGCACTATTACAGTCTAGCAATGTACGAATTACAAATTGCCACTGTGGCCAATTACTTTGGTCACGGAGCTTCTCTACAGGCACTTTCTCCATATCCATAATAAACTTGGCAGTCCCACAACTGCACATACACAAAGTCCTCGTCTACACCGAATCAAACCGCGAATTACCGCAAACTATAAACGAAACCGGAACTTCCGAACTAAGCGCAAACTGGGCACATAACCTGTTAAGGTTTTAGAAATAAAACACTCGGGTGTAACTTAACATTTGTTGTACAAGTTTATTAATAATGGAATATGTCTGTATTAGATCGATGGTTACAAGAGACTGCTTAAAAGCTACCTAGAATCTAGTATATATCGGCTGTTTATGAGGGTAGTCATAAATCCAGCAACCCAAACATTTGGCAAGAAGCAGCGAGTCCAACACCCTGTCATAAACCCAAGGTTGAGTTTTCTTACAACTAGCGGCATAATAAAAACGAAAGTTTCAAAACATCAACATTTCCATGGTAACAAAACATTGAGTGGGTTGTTTTCATGGTAACAAAAATATTAGCTATATCAAGATATCTATTATTCAGAATTCAATTGTAGTTATTTTTAAAATTATATGATTGCAAATAAAATAGTATACATACCACGGTGGAAAGTGTCATCCCTGTCTCGAGATAAAGTTAACCTCGACGCTACGCGTCTCGGTAAACTACCTAATCTCTCGACAGTAATGAAACACTTTCCACCTCGGTATGTAATATACTATTACAAGTTAGTAACTTGTTAAAATAAACTTTCTTGATTAATACAGTGACTTGATAAATTGATGTTTACAAGTGAGGAACAAATAAAATTATTTTCTTCAGGATATGTCAATATGAACTCATTACTTTAGCTGTTGATAAATGTAAACCTTGTATTGCAATGTTTATTTTTAAATTTCTCACATATCTGTAGCTTCGCAGCCTCTCTTTAATGAATTATATTTTACCCTGTGGGGTATCCTAAGCCCAGATGTAATACATTTTAATATTAATCCAGCCCCCCCCCCCCACATGAATGATCACCAACAAAACGACAATGACACAACATGTGCCCACGTAAAAGAATAAAATTAATACAAAAAATAGTTTAGAACAATCTTTAACAATCTCTAAAATTCTTTACACGGAACTTCTTTCGTAAGTGGAAGTTTTGACCCAAAAATTTTGAAAATGCCAAAGAAGAAAGAATTTAAGTTTTTAAAATATGCCTATTGTCTTCCATGGTAAAAACCTGAGATATGTGCAAAATATTACTTTTATTTGAAATAGGAATTAAAGTACCTCGAAATCGTCATTAAAATACCAGAAATCGGTATTAAAGTTTTACAACTTTTTTGTAGGTGGCGAAGCGACAGATAAACGTCAACCGACGTAAACATAACCTACGAATGTTGGTTAAAATGTTGTAATTTTACGATTTATCGATTTCAAATAAAACATAATGTACTCCTCGGCACTGAAGTTCCCTTTTATCCCTCATGTTGTCTATTTGCCTTGGCCCTACGGGCCTCTGCAACTAAATTCACATTCGTGATAAAAAGTTAAACTTCAGTGCCTTGGTATACAAACTACTATTTTGCCGGGGTCGGTAGCTCAGTGCTAAGCATCCTGACTACTGATCTAAGGGTCGCGAGTTCGATTCCCGGTCCCGGTGAGGTTTTCAAAAATAAAAAAAAAATACGGTACCCCCCACCCAAGAAAAGCGCCCTTCCGTGCTTTCCAAGAATACTTCGATACTCAGCATTACTCCATTTCGCTAATATAATGAAATGCTATGAACCAAAAAAAAATATTTTGTTTGCCGACGACCATAGCTCAAAAGTTGATGTTGCCTTCATTTTCGGAGGACCTATCGTATGAAAACGATCCTAGACTTTAGAAAGGTTCCTGGCGACCAGAATCGTGTACACATACGAACATACATCCCCCGCACAGCACGTTTAGGCACCCCCCCCAATACAGGGGATTGATCTAGTGGGCTGGGATCTTCACCAAAAGATCCGCACCGCCGAGACGGAGATTTGATATAGTGGGTTCATTAGTCGGTTGGCTCGAATTTTAGAGATATTTGACTCAGAATGGTTTTCGATATGAGGGAATTTCAATACTTCGTACACTTCGTGTCGAAGTAAAAATGCAGATGAAAGCTTCTACAGAATGCCATCATTCAGAAGCGATGTAAAGCCGTGGGACCCATGTTACTACGATGTGTAGCATGTAAAAGATCCCTTGCTAGGGTTGGAACTCCTTAGTCTCGGCAAAATTCTAAGTAGGACTTTGACCATATGACCAAAGCAGTCGGTGTCTAAGGTGCCTGGTACTCTGCATGCCTAGACCTTGTCCATTAACAAACAAACAAACAAACAAACTACTATTTTATTTGCCTTGTATATGCATGGTTTTATCAAGTGGACTAAAGTCACTCCATTGTCAGTTGTACAATTGACATTCTGCTTTCAAAACTTAAAATTTCGAATCACGTTCTAAGCGAGCCGGGGTCGGTAGCTCAGTGGTAAGCATCCTGACTGCTGATCTAAGGGTCGCTAGTTCGATTCCCGGTCCCTGTAAGGTTTTCAAAAATAAAAAAATGCAGATGAAAGCCTTTACAGAATGCCATCATTCGGAAGTGATGTAAATCCGTGGGTCCCATGTTACTACGATGTGTAGCATGTAAAAGATTCCTTGCTAGGGTTGGAACTCCTTTGTCTCGGTAAACAAACAAACAAACGTTCTAAGCGAGGCCGAAAAAGGCTTTGTTATCCCAAAACTAGAAGGGGGATGGTCACTGCAACATATGGTCGATGAAGTTGGTTGCGGAAAAAGCACCTTTTTAGTCTGAAGCGCAAATGGCATAACACCCATAATTTAAGGAGAGCAGAAGGTTCTGGTGCACCAAAAAATCTACCCATGTAAATGACCATGAATTGGTGCAATATATAGCGGTAAATCCCTTTGCTGCTGCAATAAAAGCTGCAGATGAAACCCAGTTTTCTGCGCCGCGCCGGTGAGAATGTCAAGAAAAAGGATAAGGAAACAAGGCTTGTTCAACAGGGTAGCCGCCAAGAAACGAAAACTGGGCGATGACAATAAAAGGAGGAGAATGGGGTTTGCAAATGCATACTTGAACCAAGTCAATGTGTGGGAAAATGTGGTATTCTCGTACGAAAAGATCTTCCAGTCCTCGTACAACGGTAAACTTAAAGTCTACCGCCCAAGAAATCAAAAATTCCGGGAGCCTTATACATAAAACAGCGAAAGATTTTCACTTCACGTATGGGGCTGCATATCTATCCAAAGACCAGGTCCTCTGCACATTATCGATGGCCGCTTAACTGGCAATCGGTATGTGCAACTTCCGGATTAGCGACCCTGTATAAAAAGTAATGTAGGAGATGGGGCACGTGGAACCAGTTTCCAACGGTAAATTGATCAATTATTATGCTTTTGAAAGAATTTTTAAAGATGTCATTCCCAAACTGACATTTACATCCAACTGGTAACTTCAGTCATTCTAGTTAAGTTAATGAACAACAAGTAATAAAAACTTGATTTATCAATCACACAAAGAACATTTTAAAGGGTTTTCCAATAGCGGCGTCAGAACTTTCAAAACTGATTGTAGTCATCTTGGATTGGTTGAGCCTTCATTTTTTTTATAGTTGTGTTTAATCAACTTTGGCAAATCATCGTGGAATGCTATACAACTTCAACGATATATACTTTTTGACGAATTTATTTAACCAAAATGGGACTCATCGCTAAATATGACTTCTTTGCCAAATTCGGGATCGATTTCTAACTGTTCCAGAGTCCAATCAGCCAACTATCAACTCTGCAAATGGTCATTTAGCTTCAGTTACTGGATGAATTAAATCTTGTAAGGATAAGACCTAAGTCTTTACCCAAAATTCGGCAAGTTGTGGTCTGACAAACCATAAACTTCACGTAGATCGCCGAACGTTGCTCGAACAGAAAGAGAATTTTGCGTGGCACGTCAAAATAGCCCCGTCAAAACAGCCCCGTCATAATAGCCCAGACAAAAAGGCTCACACACAAAATAGCCCAGTCCAAAATAGCCCCGACAAAATAGCCCCGCCAAAACATCCCTAGCGAAAATCACAATAATATTTGTAAACACAAAACATGACCAAAGTTACTTTGTTTATTTATATACACATTGTATATAACTAATACCGGTTGGTGACTTGGGCGACGCAGGGTGACGATCTCAATGATAAATTCTTAATATTCAGTTAGTTGCTTCCCTTATTATTTTAAAACGAAAGAATACTTACGTTTTTTTTTTTAAATAATACTGTATCTGTACTTTCCGGAACTAGAAAATGAAAGAAGTAGATTTTCAGCTTTTACAAAAATTCTAAAAAAGAAATAGGCACCATTTACTATTTTATTATAGTAATACATGTTGTGTACAGATAATATAAAACACCCGTCTTATAGAAAACTACATTTGATTATGAAATAACAACATAAAAGGATAAGTATATTAAGAGCAATATTACTACAAAGTAGTTTTTATACTATTTTTTATTTTACCATTCAAAATTTCTGAATTATATGGGACACTACAGAGAAAATAAATAACATTAAAATTATGATAATCTTGTACTACCATTTCTAATCTGCGATTAAGTTGGACAGCACTAAGCTATTTTGGTAGGAAGCTATTTTGTCATGGAGCTGTTTTGTCCTGGCTATTCTAACGGGGCTGTTTTAACGGGGCTATTTTGGGTGGGGCTGTTTTGTCGGCGCACCAGAATTTTGATAATAAATATGAACTGTTTCTACACAGTGTTAAACATTTAACGTCCCGTGATGATTTGCCAAAGTTAGCAGAACACAACTATCAAAAAATTGAAAACTCAACCAATCTAAGATGACTACAATTAGTTTTTAAAGTTCTGACGCCACTATTGGAAAACCTTATACTTGCCGTTACAGGAAAAATTACAAACGTCAAATGACATTAATCATTTCCACGGCTTGCTGAATTGTGTGACAAACGTCAAAGTGGCATTTTTTCATACAATTTCAGTCCTCATAATCATAGCAAGTATTTTTAATTATAGATAGCCATGGAAATTGGTTCCAACCAATCTGCACTGATTACTTGTATTTCCCGTCACTAATCTTAATATCCAGAGTGATTTTTTAAAAATTGAATTGCAGCAGGCCGTGGATAGCCTGAATCAGTTGGCCTAGGCCGGGAATATTTTTCAAAAAAAAGTCACGTTTTCCTAATTTTTTTAATTACTCGTATCGATCGGCGGAAAAATAGTATGTGTATCTTGGACAAAAAGCAACATTCCCAGACTCCTGTGTTTTATATATAATATGTGTGTTGTCCGGGAATTGTTACGCTTTTCGGCATAGATACACAATGTACTAATTCTGTTCGTCCATAAACGCTTTGTCAAACTGACAGTTAACAATTTTTGACAAAACAAGCTTATTCATGGTAACTAGATTGCGAGTTACTTATTTTGAAGTACTAAATTCTGTATTGTTAAACAGTTTTTAAACTTATTTAATTAAACTCGTAGAAAAAATAATGTGAAATTTATTTGCTGACCTCGTGCTTTTGCAACCCTTGCTACGGTCGAGTTGCAAACGATCACTCGGTGCAGCAAATTCTACTCTCTATGCTTATTATACGAGTACAAATAACTATTTCAAAACGAATTTGTTTTCCAAAATGTAAGATTGTCCAACCTCATCTTGTTACACTACAAACCTCTCACATTGTCAGAAACTGGTTTGATGAAAATATGTTCAAGTTCTCCGTTGGTCAGATAGAAGTCTTGATTTGAACCCAATCGAAAATGTTTGAGGATATATGACAAAGAAGTATGAGCTTATACCACAAATCAGAAAGAAACTTGTAGATGTGATCCAAAACGAATGGAACCTTTTAGAAGATAACTATAATATGTAACATTTGATTATAGTATTCCAACCAGAAATTGGAAAGTTATTTAAAATCAGGCCAGCATTGAGAAGAGTAAGTCACTTCGTAATTTAATTCATAAAATGACTGTTTGATTGTCATTCAGTGACATTTCAATAATAACCTTCAAATTTGACATATGCATTAGGAATTTTGTAAGAGATATACGATTTTCATATACTATAATGCAACTAGTGGGTTCTTGATTATCAAATAATATATTGTTTGGCAATCACGCGAGTCCGAGTGGAAACAGAAATGATTTGATAATCAAGAAGACACGAGTTGCATTCGGCTAGATTATATCACGAGGCAATAAACAACGTTTGAATAATGTATTTTAAATATTAAAAGTACAGTTAATGTGGTTGTTGTGACAATTGTATTGACAGCAGGTAACGTGATGTTTGTGAAGGCGTGTGATTATCACCTATTAATCAGGAAGGTATGTGATTATCAGTTGCTATGTACATTATCAAAAGTTAGTACATGCGTAACTATGCATTTTGTCATTTTTCATTGGTTGATGTTAGAGGGAGTGGTATAATCAACATTATCGTATGCTAGCATACGGTTTTAAAAATTGCGGTTAAACAACCTAGTACCTAATTAAATCATGTAAAATGGTACTGAAACAGTTAGATGTACAATTTACAGATGAAGTGATGAACTGTCATTACGTGAAAGCTGCTTGACATTAGAAAATTATTTCTTGATTGTATGAAACCAACTTAGACATGACTTACACTTTCCATGATGTACTTGATTTTAAATAGCTTTCCAATTTTTGGTTGGAATACTATACCTCCATGCCTAGAAGGCTTCAATAGGTTTTAAATTGCAACGGAGCATCTACAATATACTACTAAGTTCATTCAGTGATTTACATTTTACATTAAATTTTCTTAGTTTTAGTTCTATTTTCAGTCTCTGTTCTTTTTTCTAATATATGGGGTTATTATAAAGTTAGGGGTATACTTTAAATTCTTATATAATCTTAACAAATCAAACCAGCAACAAAAAGTAGACGAATCTAATTGCTTAAATAATGGGATTGTATTGTATCTGTGAAAAACAAAAGTGTTGTCAAGACAACTGTTGATACAGATGTCAAAACGAAATCATCTCAATTTTAAGCAGACAGTTTGTGAATTTATGGCTATCAAGATCACCTGATCTTAATCGACCGGATTACTGGCTGTAGAGTTATTTAGAAAAAGGTGTTTAGGACTGTTTAGAACACTAACAAAATGGAGGTAATATTCAATATTTGCGGTAACCAGTTTTGGCCATACAAAATGCCATTATTTACACAATTCAATCTCGTTTAGTTCTTGTTATTAGCTTAATTTGTTAAAAATATATAATAAGGCTTCTTTTATGATAACCTTGTACTTATATCATCCGACATGTCTTTTACTGTAAGATAGCAATACGACAATAACTCTAAAATGTGAAAAATGACAAGTAGTCAGATACACACTAACACACACTAATCCACTCTGGATAAAACCGAGTAACTAGATTAAGTATCGTGTGAAATTTTTTGGCCGCGATAGTACAAAGGCAATT
>OW679202.1:85414725-85536787 GCA_940337035.1 Agriotes lineatus
TAGTATTTTTCTTGGAATTGTCTAGTGGTTGCCCTTCGCCTAATTGTTACCATATATGCATATTTTTAGCCATCCGGCGGGAAGCATAATTTAAAGATCTCGCAGATACTGTGTTATACACAGAATTAAAAAAAAAGTTTTTTCTAAAACACAGTAACTGCTAGATACTGTGTTTTGTTTGGTTCTTTCGAATATTATAATGACTTACTGTGTTTTGAATTGGAGAACAGAAGAAATTCATGTAGATAGATACTGTGGTTAGCTGTATATTGGTAACCAGTATAAATAGCTCAAATCTGATTAGCTAGAAAGACGCGGGACAACAGAGTATCTACATATGAACATTAAGTTCAATTTCACAAAAAATGTTGGATACTGTGTTTTTCGATGGAGCAGCCGCATACAACTTTATATCAAAATGATTAGTATTTCAATGACAAACTTTGAAGATACTCAAATTTGATTTGCCACACTTTTTAAACCACCGCATATAATCAAAACTATTTCAGTAATGTGCACCACCTTCGTAGGTACAACTTTTATGTACGTACATAATATTTATGTAACGCCAATAGTTTTAGAAATATCTTCCACCCCCGCATCGTTCCCTGACTTTGCTAAAAGACTATTAAAAATATTTCCATTGACATTGCTTCACTAAGTTGTTCCCATTCTTTCTATTTTAAAAGGTGGCCTTTCAGTACCAAGTTCTTTAATAACGGGGTGAATAGTTAACTCCAATGCTAATATTCACAAGGTTCTCAATATCTCTGATTTGAATATGTCTATCTTAGAAATATTTTTTCCACACATTTAACAGTGCTTTAAATTTTCAACGTGCTGGTTTTGTTTTCATGGATTTTTTTATTACAAAGGGCATAGGTGTAACTTGGGAGAAGCAAGGGAGCACTACCGCCCCCCTAATTATTTTCTTTTAAAGTGCAAGTGCAGCATGCTTTTGCAATATAGGTTTAAAAATTTTGTGGAAACCGTTTTCGACAGTATTTTTGACAGGATTTTGATTTTGCCCCCTGAAAGTTATGCTCCATGCCCACAGTAAAGGGCATTTAAAAATAGATAGAACTCAATAGTACTTCAATCCGCTTATGATTTTCATTAATTTACCAACCCTTCATCATAGATATGCTTAGATCTGCTAGTTTGCCGTACAAGCCTAGGTAATGCTGTTACCTCTAGTAAAATAATTTTTTATTGTTAAAATAATAATATTTTTCTAAACACGAAATTGTGGTTTGCTTGACTGAAAACCTTGAAATAAACAAATAAGTTGGTGAACATTGGACTCTTGACGACTTTGCAGAGATTGTTGTGGTACATTTTATTGAACTGTCACCCTTAAACTATTTAACAAATTAAGTAAATGGATTATTGGCTTTCTAATGGCAACATTATTACTTATAACTTGAAACATTTTCAATTAACAGTCCGTTTTCTGTATATCACGTTTGTGTAATTCCTCATATTTTGTATCCAAAACCAAGTGTTTGTGCTCTCTATTTAGTATCTACACCGGAAATAGTCAACCACACCTATAATTGCTCGTGTCATTCGCTCAGACTGTAGAAACGAGGTTTTCGTTGTGCCATTGTTTTGAGTACATCGTTTTATAGTTTCCATAGCTGCTGCCGTATTTGGACAAGTACGTTTTGTTATAAAACATATTCGAGTTGGAAATAACACGAATGACAACTACCACAACCTACTTTTAAATTACGATTTTTGCAATACCAAGTCGCTAATGGCTTCCTGCCAAGGGCAGGAACATAAAAAACGATATTTAAACAATTTGTCTGACCCAAAACTTGCGATGTTTAATAAATGTCTTTTATTTTTGCATACTTTACATTTTTGTGTAGTGTTTAAACATGTCTGTTTATATTCTGACCTAATTTAATCTTATGTGCGTTATAATTTCCTAAATGCGAGTTCTTGCGTAAAATCGCATTGCTTAATTTTTTTATCAGTATTAAAATTTAATAGAAATTTATTACGAAACAAAACAATCTACTTTGTGAAAACCCGGCAACTTTTTCACAATTAACCCAGTTTTACTTTTCTACATATAAGATGGATCGAGTCTTTAAAGTATACAAAGTTTTAAAATCGGCTCTTAATATTTCATCTTTTTATTTTTTACAAGTCTAACATTGTCACAAATCCAGCAGTTAATTAGCTTAGACAGGTTTGTATTTGGTTGTAGAACAACTTCCAGTTTAGTGGAAGTTGTTTGAATCAAGTAATCAAACTTGGTGGATCTCATTTCAACAATTTAAAATATACAGGATGTTGTACACACCGTACACACCATATTTTTCTTTTTCAAATCTAACGTCAGCAATGCAAGAATTGCTCCTGAGCGTCATTAAATGAGTTATAATTCCATATTCCATATATTACCTATTGAAATGATACTTGTTTTTGTTCAAACTATAAGTATGAATGGATAAAAAACTTTTTAATTTTCTACTATGTATAATTTGAGATTTATTTTCCAATGTGTATAACGTCCTAGTAATATACTACATTTAACACGTTAGAATTACTTCCAATCACAGGCATGCTAAAATAAATAAACATCGACAAAATGCTGGTTGACCCTGACTCCATGCAGAAAATGATTGTTTTAATTAATCAATTATCCAGGACCTCAAGGTCAACTACTCCGATAAAGACGTCGTTTTCATACTAGAGTCTCATTTTATATTAAATCACTTACTTTTAAAGCATGTTACATTTCGATAAACCGTTTAGAAAAAAAACAATTTTATCTACAGCTAAAAACAGAGAATTTATGACATACATTTAAGAACGAACCTGTATATGGTCATCTTTATAATGTTACTTTTTACTATTTTGTCCAAAATTTGAATACTTTTCTGTAAAACTATGGCAAATTATTTGTTACAATTTATTAAGAAAACGAGATGTGAAATTTGCGTTCCAGCCTTTATTCCCTCTGTATGTAAAATAAGTAAACAGAGACCGACATGTAAATAATGTCAATTTACTTGACATCTTTAATGAAATACAAGACTATGAACAGATGTTGATAGGTACTAACTTTTTCATGAAAAAGTACAGTAACATTGTGTTGTTTTCCGCTGAAGCACTATGAATGCAAACCATTTCAACAGTTATATACAGTTAGAACCGAAAGCGGTGGAAGGAGCCGTTAATATTGCCGGCTAATAATACATACAAGATTTTAGTTGCATTTATTGGCACTTAAAAGCACATCTGGTGGGTCGTTTACAATATAAGTATCTATAATTCTAAGCTGTGAATTTATAGCTGCCAATACTACATACTATATTTAATAGTGTACATATAACTTCCTTAACCGACATAGAAGATGTTATATTGCAGAAACATAAAGACGCGGACGTTAAATTTAGACGCATAGGAATATAATCAGTTGGACGACAGGGTGTTTCAAAAATAAGTCACTTAGTCACACTACCTATAGTTAGTCAGTATACCATAACTTTTGAAGCTAAAACAAGTAATCAAGCAGACAATATGTATGGAGTTGGCGAAAAAGGTATTAAGAATAATGGTAGTAATTAATTTTGCTTGTTAAATATTTATTTAAAGTGACAAATCTAAATGGATCTTCTCCATTCTTAAACCTTTTGTTAACAATTTCCAAACACCTGGACGTATCGTTCCGAGAAGCCACATTACTAACTGTATTTATACATACGTTTTTAAATATTGATATATAGTTACTACATGAGGATGGCTTAAGAAAATAATATAGGCATCCATTAAACAAAGAACAGCAATTAGAGTAGGTGTACGAAGTACTTTGTACCCTAAACGTTTGCTTCGCCGAAGAAGAAAGAGGTGGAAACACTGTATATATGCAAAGCTCATTGTAGCTGATTAGTCAACTGTTGTTCTGTGCGTGAAAAAGTGTGGTGAAACAGTAAAATTCCTGTTATTAGTTCTCTTCTGAAAGTTAAGGTGCCACAAACTTGGTGCAGTGTGTTTATTTATAACTACCAGCGAATGGTTAAGATTGAGGGTTGAACTTTTATAGTGTAGTTGCAGCTATCCGAGTAAGTTCGTTTCAAGAATATGTACTTTTTTTTAAATTAAGGATTTATTGGGTACTTCAATCACTTAGATTATTAGCACCTTATACTAAATACAATTAGGTTATAATTAATACATTATATAACATTATTTTATATTTTGTATAATAAACCAGTGTCATTGAGGAATTTCAGTACGTTGTCTGTTTTGCGTTCGTCGTTTTCAAGCGCTTCTTTAAGGTTTGGACAAATATTGTTTTTATGTCGTTGTTGGTCGAATTTTGGACATTGTAGTAAGACATGTTCGACAGTTAAAGGTGTATTACAGGTCTCGCAAAGCGTTGGTTCCATTTTTTTGATGAGGTAGTCATGGGTTAATGTTGTATGTCCTATATGAAGTCGTGTCATAATTATTTGCTCCCTTCGGTTTCTGTTTGATTGCCACTTGTCTACGTCTTCTTTTATTTTACGCCGTTTGTTATTTGTGGTTTCTTTCTATTTTTCTTTTCATTTGTTGATTAATTTTTTCTTGATAATGATTTTATAATCAGATGAAGGAATTTGGACATTAAGTAGTTCGGTGGTGTGTGCTTCTTTCGCTCTTTTGTCGGCTGTTTCAGTTCCTGCTATTGTTATGTGTGACTTATATCCAAATAAAGGTTATATTTTTGTTTCTTTCCTTTGAGAGTACATGTATTTTTTCTTGAATTTCAACAAGGAACGGATGACAAAAGTTTTTATTACTAATGCTATTTATTACGCTCAAAGAGTCTGTGCAAATGACGAAATTGTTAAGGTGCGATTCTTCGATGATGTTTAGGGCTTTTAGAATGCCGTATGCTTCTGCTGTATATATACTGCAAGTCGATAGTAGATGGAATTGGTAACTATCTTCTGCGAGCACCACTGCAGCTCCTGCATGGTTGTCCGATTTGGATCCATCCGTATATATATGAATTTGGAATTTTTGAATTTTTGTTTTAATTCGTTGAATAACGCTAGGTAGAGAGATGGATGGGTGTTTTGTTTTGAAAATTGTGTTAGGTAGGATATACAATGAGGAGGATTAGTTTGCCAAGGGGGTATTTTTATAAACCGTTCAGCTGATATATTTGAAATTAACATAGTTGTTTTTAAAGAGTTTGTTATGTATTGTTGCAGAGGCGTTTCAGTTTGTGTTGTTACCTGTCCATTATTGCAGTAATTGAAAATTTGTTTAAAGGTTGGTATATTTGGGTTAGCAGCCAGTTTTATTATATGATTGAGGGCCAGTTGGGT
The DNA here is from genome assembly GCA_940337035.1 of Agriotes lineatus. Lineage (NCBI taxonomy): Eukaryota > Metazoa > Arthropoda > Insecta > Coleoptera > Elateridae > Agriotes > Agriotes lineatus. The sequence continues at coordinate 85,420,062 of OW679202.1, forward strand.
TCTTCTAAATTCTAGGGGTTGTTCTCCGGCTTCGCAGGCTATACTGTTGGTCGGGCTGCTTCTATAGGCTTCTGTTGAAATTCTCATTGCCATATTTTGTACCGGATCTAGTATTTTTAATCTGGATGGTTTTGTAGCAGCGTAAGCAATGCATGCGTAGCCTAATTTTGTTCTAATTGTGGAGTTGTATATATTAATTAAAGTTTCTCGTTGTTCTGATCCCCAATTTCGATGTGCCAAAGCTTTCAGTTTTAATAGATGAGTGATCCAAGTTAGTTGTAACGTAGGATCTTGGTGTTTTTTTCGAAGTTTGCAAAAATGAATTGCCTTTGTTTTGCTGCAGGAAAAGTCAAATCCGGTGTTATCAGTCCATTTTCCTAAATTTTTGATGGTGTTTTGTATTTGTGTTTGTAAGGAGGTTAGGTTTTTTCCTTTTTGGAATATTACTATATCGTCAGCCAATAAAGCAATTTTTGTTAATTTAGGGATCAAGTTTGTTATTTTATTCATTGCTATAAGGAATAATGTCACGCTTAGAATTTCACCCTGAGGTACGCCATTTTCTTGATATTTGGTTTCAGACCCTCAGCCATTTATTCTTACTCGAAAATTGTGATCTTTTAAGAAGTTAATTACATATTGTAGTATGTTACCCTGTAATCCGTATTTTTCTAAGGATTTGATGATGTTGAATCTCCAGGCAGTGTCGTATGCTTTCTTAATGTCCAAAAATACCGCTAATAGATGTTGTTTATTACAGAATGCAAATTCTATTTCGGATTCAAAGTACAGGATTGCATCTGTAGCTGTTCTTCCTTTTCTAAAGCCATACTGTGCTTTGTTTAATATATTTTCGGCTTCCTTGTACCATATGAGTCGTTTATTAACCATTTTTTGAAGAATTTTGCTTAAGCAATTATAAACCGAAATGGGTCGGTAGTTTTGTGGGTCGGTCTTGTTTTTGTTGGGTTTTAGTATTAGGATTACTACAGATTCTCTCCATTTGTTAGGGTATACATTATTACGCCATATATGATTATTATGTTTAAGATATGGTTCAAGGTTTCTTTGGGGAGGTGCTTTATAATTTCGTACGATATACCATCAGGCCCCGGACTGCTGTTTACTTTCATATCTTGAATAGTTTCTACTAGTTCTGATAGGTAAAGCATGTATTTATAGGGTTTTCTGCATCTTGAATAATTTTTACTGGTATCTTTTCTGCATCTATTTTTTTATTAATGAATGTCTGTCTGTAGTTTTGGTTACTTGAGTTTTGTGCGAAAGTGTTTGCCAAGATATCTGCGATTTGTTGAGGGTGTGTGGAAATGCCTGTATTTGTTATTAAAGTTTCAGTATGAAAGATAGTGTCTTGACCTTCAATACCTTTAATTTTGTTCCACATTTCTTTGGTGAGAGTGTTTAAGTTGATTGTGGAGACATAATTTTGCCATGACAGTTTTTTACTGTTTAGAATGGTTCTGCGTGCAATGGCTCTTGTTCTTTTTAAGTGTATTAGATTTAGAGTACTTTTGTCTCTTCTGTATATACAGTGTGTTTCACTCTTCATGGGGACGGTCATGTATCACGGAAAGTACCCAACCAATTTTGTTCAAATTTGCAAGGAATGTATATACCCTTAGTGCCACCCAGGACACAAGGACACATAAGGTACTGCGATGCTCATTTGTTTTCTCAAAAACCGACTACCAAAGCTACTTGATCAAAAGGGAATAAAGTGTATAACATTTCTTATTCTAATTCCAAGTAAATTATTTAACAACAATGAAAAAACTTTATGTGTTTGCTATAGCCACACTTTAGAAAAACGAAACCAGTTAAAGTAATGTTTAAAACTCACCTATTATTCGAAAAATGACGAAATAAATGAACAGTATTTTTCAAGTTTGCATTTTAATATCTTTCTAAAGCATAAGAATTTTTGCATGAAAATTTGGCCACAACGGTTTTCAAAGGCGCGGATTAAGATTATGTTAAAAAAAATTGGCCGGAAAAAATCGCTAATATTACTTTGTGAAAAAATAGCCCCTTTTTTCGTCCTAAGACGGACACCTATGGACCCATTCTTATGTGTCCTTGTGTCCTGGGTGGCACTAAGGGTATATACATTCCTTGCAAATTTGAACAAAATTGGTTGGGTACTTTCTGTGATACATGACCTTCCCCATGAAAAGTGAAACACACTGTATAGAACGCTTTTTTGTTGTCTAAAATTGCCTTTTAACATTCTTCGTTCCACAGGGAACCCTTTTCCGTTTTATTTGGTTATGTTTATACCCTATTGCTTCTGTTGCTGCTTCTGTTATTTTCTTTGTTAAGTGTTCTATTAACGTATCGATATCATCAGTGATTGAGATGTCTGGGCAGGTTCTTGATAAAAGTTCAAAAAGTGTGCAGTTGGCTTTTTTACTTCCTTTTACTACTATAAAGGAAGTATTGGATTCACCCCAAAAATTCGAAATTGAGTTTTCAACAGATCTTCACGTTTTAGAGTCCCCTGATCCCAAAAAACATATTTTTTTTCATTGGTCTGTCTGTGTGTCTGTCTGTGTGTCTGTCTGTCTGTCTGTGTGTGTGTCTGTGAACAGAATATCTCAAAAACGAAAAGAGGTATGGCAAAGAAAATCGCATAACCGGAAGTAGGTGTTTACTCTTGTGATTTTTCAGTTTTTTTCGATTTTTTCAAAAACGGCTCTAACGATTTTTTTTTAATTTTACATTTTTCTTACATTTTTAATGTGTATTGATGTGAGATAGGTGATTTTCCAGTTGAATACTTCTAAAGTGGGTTTCTTTTGTTTTTTTTTTCTATATTTTTATTAACTCCTATTTTAAATAAAACGCCCGGTATATTATTACATTTTTGAATTCACCTTAAAATTCTAGAGAAAATTTTTCTCTTCAACTAACACTCGATTTTGTACCGTTTTTGTAGAATTTGTAATTTTTGAAAATTTTTAACAAATGGTTAAAAATTAAAACTGAAATTTTTGACTAATTATAAGATCACTGTAAAAGGAAGTTGTGTGAGTGTATCACACCAGATTTTTATAGTTCCATTTGTTGTGGATTAAGTTGTTAGAGAGGTTTGAGGATTTTTGTCTTAGGGTTATTGATATCGGAAAGTGGTCACTACCATGGAGGGATTGAAAGACTTCCCATGTTACATTGGTAGCAAGTCGTGCATGACACAAAGTAAGGTCTATACTTGAAAAGGAACCAGTTCTTGTACAGAGGTGGGTTGGAGATCCATCGTTAAGTTTGCGTTTAGAAGTTTTTCGATTTCTTTCCCCCGATGGTCTGAATGGTTGGATCCCTATAGGCGATTGTGTGCATTGAAATCTCCCATTATAATAAAGGGGACAGGGAGTTGTGATATTAGTTGTAAAACGTCGGTTTCGTCGATGCTTTGGTTAGGTGGTAAATAGATAGAGCATATGGTCACCTTTTGAGGGATATAGGTTGTAATAGCTACGGCTTCTAGATTAGTGTGTAGACTCAGGTTTTGTGCATAAAGAGAATTTTTTACGAATATTGCGACTCCTCCACTAGCTATTATATGGTTTTGACGGTCTTTTCTATACAGGGTGTTAATAAAAAAACTTTACACACTTTAGCAGGTGATAGTAGAGATGAAAACAAGAAAAAAATTCTAATACACTCAGGCCCAATACTCCTTGGTTTTCGAGATATGGAATTTTTAAATTTTTATTTACACCTCTTATGAATGCGATATCGCGTTATCTGCGAAAAACGAACAATCGCAGAATACATGTCAATCAACATTTTGTAACAAGTCTAACGGTGAAATTACTTATTGCTATTTAAGTTAGTCTTATTTTTGCCATGGTTCAATTTATATGTGCGGAGTACGCCGATATGCATTTATGTTATGGCGAAGCTCATCGAAATTCGCGAGAAGCTAGACGAATTTATCAGCAGAGATATCCTTTGAGGCATATTCCATCTCATCCAACTTTTCAAGAAGTCGACCGTAGGTTAAGAGAAACAGGTTGTTTTAAGCCGCCAAAATCAGACAGTGGCCGACTTCGTAGAGTACGTACGCCAAACACCGAAGACATTATTTTGCAAGCTGTAGATAATGATCCTCATGTGAGTACCAGGCGAATAAGTAGAGCTGTCGGCGTCAATCATGTATCTGTTTGGCAGACCCTTAAAGAACAATTACTTCATCCGTATCACTTACAAAAGGTTCATCATCTACGGAGAGAGACGGACTACCGTCCGCGTATCCAATTTTCCCAATGGCTGGTACATGAATGTAACATAAATCCAAATTTTATTGGAAACATTCTGTTTACAGACGAATCCTGTTTTACTCGTGATGGAGTTTTCAATTTTCACAATATGCACGAATGGTCAGATGAAAATCCGCACGCAATTCATGTTAGAAATCATCAATTTGGATTTTCGATAAATGTTTGGGTTGGCATGGTGGGTGATTATTTAATTGGACTATTTCGTTTGCCGAATCGGTTGAATGGTCAATCCTACCTAAACTTTTTACGTGACAATTTGAACGATCTACTGGAGGATGTGCCATTAGATGTTATTATGAACATGTATTTTATGCATGATGGAGCTCCAGCCCACTTTTTGCGTATAGTAAGAAACTATTTAAATGAACGGTTCGAAAACAGATGGATTGGCCGGGGAGGACCTGTCGCATGGCCACCAAGATCTCCTGATCTAACGCCCTTAGATTTTTTTGTTTGGGGGTACTTAAAAGATCTTGTTTACGCCACTGAAGTGAACACAGAAGATGAACTTTGGCAGCGAATTGTAGACGCCTGCCAACAACTAAGGACTCTAGGTGTTTACCATCAAGTGCGTGAGTCTCTTCGACGACGGCTGCAACTTTGTTTACAAGAGCAACGACGACAGTTTGAACATCTTCTGCGATAACTTTAGAGTGCGCTAAATGCGTTGTTTGTTGTAGTTTTTTTGTAAAAAAATGTGGTGTAAATAAAAATTTAAAAATTCCATATCTGGAAAACCAAGGAGTATTGGACCTAAGTGTATTAGAATTTTTTTCTTGTTTTCATCTCTACTATCACCTGCTAAAGTGTGAAGTTTTTTTATTAACACCCTGTATATGTTGTAATTTCTAAATTTTATAGTTTTCTGATCATGGAATCTAGTTTCTTGTATGCATATATAATCAGGTTGGTTTTGAGCAATTAGATGTTGAAATTCGACTAAGTGTGCGAATAAACCGTTGCAATTCCACTGTAGAATAGACATATTAATATAGTAATGATTTTAGACTAGAGTGGGGAGTTCACTGCGTGAATTTTGTTTTTATCGATCTACCTTCGAGGAAGGGGTATAGATCGTACATCACTTGTATCAGTTTATTGGTGTCAGTGGTATATTGGAGAGAGAATTGTAAGTGGTCACTTCTGCCCTGAACATTTTCCAAAAGGTCCAGTAATTCTTCATAGGATAGTATAAATTTATCTTGGTTGGTTTCAATTATTATTTGAAGTGGTTTTATTAACTGTCGCACTTCTTTAGTACTACCAGGGCTTTCAGAACGTAATTTCTTTTTTTTAATACTTTTGTAGGGTGGCTAGCAAGCTGTTCATTTGAGAATGTTTCGTTTTGAGAAGGGTTTGTGGGAAGGGATCCTGCTTTTGAGTCTGTGGAATCGGAAGCTAATCGTTTAAGACTCTCTTTCTTCTGGAGTTCTCGATTATCTTGGGATTCATTGGGAGTACTTAATGTATTTGTATCTGGTTCGTTGTTATTGATTTGTAGGGTGTTATACTTAGTTAGGAACTGGGAATATAGTAGCAGTGTCTTTATTTTGGCACAAGTTGGTTATGTGTCCTACTTGGTTACAGATGAAACACGAAATAACTTCTTCACTTATGAATATTCTATATTTGGTATTTTCATAGTCGATTAGAAGAGTTTCCGGTACAAGCTCTTCGTCTTCAGGGGATATGTAGACGTGTCTTCTAAAGCTTAAAATATGTGTATATCCTTCTTCTTGCATTTCGGCTTTTAAGAAATTTATTGATGACAATAGTTTTATTCCCATACATTTTAATTCGTTTTCAATAATATTATGGGGTATTGTTGGGCAGACATTTGATAGGATGATGCGTTTAGCCGGTTTTATCATCGGTCTTATATTAATTTCAAAGTTTTCTATTTGGATTGTTTTGTATTCTTTAGTAAATCGGTCGACAATGTCTTTACTTTTTAGATACATACAAATTCGGTTATTTGATACTCGCGAAGCAAATAAAATGTTTTTAGGCCCAACAACGTTTCCTATTTTTAAAACGTAATCTTTGATTTTTATTCCATCGACGGAGTTTAAGATTATAGCCTGTTCTTTTGTGGGAAAGATATCAGTTTGTTTCTAGGCTGCATTTGCTGTTATCTGAGCTCAAGTGGCTTAATATGAATAATAGACTTAAACTACAAATAGCATGTCATTATCATAAAATCATAACCAATAAAAATCCAACATATTTATTTAAGAATATAGTTTTCCGCACTGATATTTACAACTTAAACCTACGTAATCTAGATCTTACCATAACACCACCTCTTCATAGGACAGCCTTTTTTCAGAGATCATTTCGATACAATATTTCAAAAACTTACAACGCATTGTCTAATAATGTAAAACATCTAAACATAAGGTCATTTAAGCGATATCTATTTTTGGCGCTTCTGAAGGAACAGGGATAGAAACGGTTATAATTTAGATTTGCTGCTCTTAATTATATATAGTTATATCTGTTTTTTTTTCGTCATAGTGAAGCTTCATTCGGGGCATCATATTTTAGTTTTAGTGTTTAATGCATATAGGCATTCAGTTAAATAAAAAAAATAAGTTCTCTTGTTTCCATTTTAGGGTTTGAGTGGAAGAGCAGGGCCTTATCTTAAATACGGCATCTGAACTCCACCCTAAGATTTCTTGCCAACTAATTTTGGTTCTATGTATTTATATAATTATTTTTATGTTTACAAGTGGCAGAAATAAAGACATTATTATTATTATTATTTCAATAATTTCTGCTATTATTGGTGTTCTTACTTGGTCAATACATAATCTTCATTTTCTGAAACCACTTTGATCTTGTCTAGATTCTCTTCTCGATTTTGTTACATTGATTCCTAATCGTTATTTTGTATGCCCTTCTTTGTTTTTTCTTCTACTGGTAGTTCTTTCTAGTGCTCCTGTCATCATTCTAGCTAATCTTCTGTCACTTTGAATAGTTGCTCCTGCTTTTTACTCAGTGATTTTTCATTGTTGTAGTGTTTATTCGCTAGGAGTGTAGTAATTTTATACAGCTCCCATATATTATTTACAGCTCCTGCTTTCTGGGTCATATTGTCAGTCCATGTTTTATCCTTTATTGGTCCTTCTTAACTTGCCTGTGTATTTTTCTCTAATTTCCGCTATTTTAGCTTTCTTATCTTTTCTTTCTTTAATCTACTCTTATGTATCGTCACTTATCAACTTTTCTCTCTTTTCTTACGAATTACCCAGTGCATTTTTATTACTTCATGTATTGTTCCTTTTCTTATTTATCATTTATCTTTAATATTTTCTTCAGTTTGGTGTCTGTTATTTCTTACTTGTTCCTGTCAGCTACTCCATATCGTTTGTGCTTGTGCTTCCTCTTCTTTTAACAGTATGTTAATTTTTACTTATTTGTGCATTTTTCTTTGGCGTTGTTCGCGCACATTTTCATCCGTATTTCGCCAATTGACAGGTGGTTCATTTACTATTGATTGTTATCATCGAAGTACTGTGTTTGCTGCATTTGTGCTCAGTCTGTCTATTAATATTTTAGTTTAAGTTTTGCGTACTGCATTTTTTAAATTTGTTTAGTTCTTATATTTTTTATAAATTTACAGTACTTATGTCAAATTATCTAAGAGATCATCTTGCCCTATTCTCTTCTTTTTTTTTCTTTTGCTTATCACAGGTTCTTGTCAACCATATTTTGATGACCATATACATCACATCCCATTATTTCTAGACTTGACAATTTTTTGCGCATTGTTAAAATTGCACAAAACTCTTAATGGATTCCTAATAATAAATTAGTCAGCGACTCTCTTTCATGTGAGACTTGATTGAGCTTGTGTAATTTTATACACTAAATGCAGGTCGTTAGGAAATACATTTTCCACTTTGCTTATGTGGATTCCTATGTACATGCAACACTGCTTCTTATGGAAAACAGATTAAGTTTTTATTAGCACTTTCGAGCAACCAAAATTTGATTACTTTCGTCGCACCGAATCTGGAGCTGCTGTAGAAAGTGATAGTCAACAATTTATCAAAAGTAAAACACGTTGCGTTAAATTCAATTCAATAGTTGGTGCTCTACATAGCAGAACTTGCTTTTACAATACCTTCACCTCTGCACAAGCCTAACTAAATTAGTATGTCAATGTGATAGCGTGTAAATTGGGTTTTACTACAACCGATGCTGCAATAATTATAGTTATGCACAAAGTGTAATGGCATCGACAGCTCATCAAAACGCATTTTGTCAAACAATCAAAACGTTATTTGTTGGCTAATTCGATTATTTACGTCGCTTGCATAATTCCGTTTTCCCACAGTGATAATAAAAGAGAAACTGTTAAGTCACCATACACGGCAAATACCAAATTAATTTTAAACTCGTTCTAAGCCCACGCAAAATGCAATTAGGTTTATTTCCAGTACAAGGTTACCTTACAAGATTTCTCAAATTAGGAAAATATGTTTTTCATTTAAACAGTTAAATACTTCACTTACCAATGGCTGGTAACATTTTCATTATATTAAATAATGCGAGCATGTTGCCATACCAACAGATAAAACTAGATTAAACTTACCTTTAACTGTGTAAATGTATATAAATGGAAAATGTTCGCAAATTTTTATTTTATTATTCCATAGTATTATTTTATATCTAGATCAAGCACTAATTACAATTGTCATATGAACTTCAAAAATAGCGTTTAAAATTGTAACATAAACTACTATTTTTATACAGTTCCTTGGGACACACAATTTAAAGTCAAATATTGCTAGTTCAATCAAGATAGATTAAGGGCATGCTCGATCTGTGAGCCAAATAGATTTAACATTAGAACTAGTTTTCTAGATTGGAACAACACACAATTATTCCAGTCTAAAAATGTCAATATCACGGTATTTGGTTTGGTTTAATTACAGATTGATCTCAACCTGTTCTTGAGTTAATATATACTTACCACAGTAGCAATGATTTTTCAAAATGTCTCTTAATATGGGTTGAGAAGCTGTTGCTAAACTACAGAAATTGTTTTATAAAACATGTGCAGGACCACACCCAATGCGAAGAACACTTTTATGGGGGTCACAACCACCAACGGTGTCTAATGGTGGTCGGAGAACCTAACATAAAACCAATGTCCGGGCATGAGGTTCGAACTCACTGCCATGCAAGTTTACATGCTTTACCTTTCGGTTATACGGTTTCTTTTTTTCACATATAAATATGCAACATGGGAGCTCCAAAACTAAATTTAAACCCTACCAGGATCAGTTAGGTACTCTGACGTCTAAGTCCATTCCATCTTTTTCTATCTGTTATTAGCCTTCTCCAATTCTTGACCCCCGCCGCTTTCAAAACTTAATCCGCATTGTCTATCCACCGTGTTCGCGGTCTACTCTTAGGTATTTTACCCTCAAATTTTCCTTCGAAATTAATTGCTTTGTCGATTCTATCTGAATGATCTAACTACACCACTATATTATTTTTTATTTGGTTCCTACATTTGGTTGGTTGTACAATTCATTAGTTCGCTCTCCATTCTCGACTTACCATTACATGCTCTCAGATTCTTCTTAGTATTTACTTTACTTCTGTTCCATACATTACAACTGGTCTCACTACTGTTTTATACACCGAGATATTTGAATTTATTGGAACCTGTAGTTCTGCTATTCTCGCCCTTTTTCGCAGTTTCTCGAATATTTTCTGATTTACTGTCATTTCTTACTTCTTTTTTCGTCCGCTTGGAGTAATCATGAATTTTGACTTTGTTTGATTTACTTTAGTCCTGTTTTCCTTGCAGCTCTCTCCAGTTCTTCACGTTTCTTGCAGCTCTGATTTTTTTCTGGATATTATTACAGGGTCATCTGCATATGCGAGAATTGGTATGCTTCTAATTAATATTGATGCAGTTTTTGTATTGGTAATTATTGAACAACTTCATTGAAAACAAATTTCCGTCTTCTTTTGGCACACTTTTCATACATGTTCTTGGACTTTTTCTTTGGCGAGTCGTTTAAGCACATTTTTATTACTCTTTTTTGCATATGACATTTTTGTAATGTTTTGTTCAGATGATAACGCTGAACTGTGTCGTGTACCTGGCTAAAGTCTACAAAAAAGTAGTTCGACTTCCTATTCGCGGCTTTTTTCCAATATCCGCCCTAAGGAAAATATGACCTGAAGTACATCTTCCCTTCCTAAATCCACTCTGACAATCTCCTTACTCTCTTTCCATTTCCTAATTAGTATTGAACCTGTGATCTTATACACAATGCTAAACAATGCGTTCTCTCGGAAACTTTCATATATTTAAGAAACAGATGTTTTGAAAATTTTAAATCGAATTAAAACTAAATCTGTTGGAATTGATGGCATTAGCATTGACTTACCAATTATATTACCCCATATCACCCACATTATAAACCATTGTTTAAAGAATAGTGTCTTTCCCTCTTAATGGAAAGTAGCATTAGTGAAACCATTACCTAAAGTTACTAGTCCTTTAGAATTGAAAGATCTCAGGCCATAAGCATTCTGCCCATTTTTTCTAAAGTTCTTGAAAGTGCAGTTAACGATCAAATTTTTGAATATTTCAAAACTAATACGTTTTACCACCTAGCTTCAGGGCGGGCCACAGTTGCTCTACGGCTTTGCTTAATATTACAGATGACATTTTCCGATCTCTTGATGATAATAAAATGGTTATTACTTGACTATTCTAAAATAATGAACACTTAGTTGCTATGTTACACTACATTGGTCTCAGTGATGATTCTTCTCCTTTCTTCCAAAATTACTTAAATGATAGAAACAAAAGAGTAAAATTAAGCAAAAACCTATCGCACAGTCGTAGAGGTGCTAGTGGAGTTCCTCAGGGTTCTACACTGGGGCTTACTCTATACACCATATATACTTCTCAATTTTATGCGGTATCAACTATACATTCCACTTTTATGTCGATGATGTCGATGATACACAACTCCATTATTCATTTTCACCTTACAGTGCTCAAATTGTTTCTAACTCTATAAATAATTATGTTGATAATTTAATAAAAACCTCTCTTGATCACTGTCTAAAAATAAACGCTGGAAAATCTAATTTTATGATATTCGGGAATAAGCCAATTAGAGACGAGATTGCTTCTTTACTTAATATCGTAATAAATGGGTCGAAATTGATTCCAGTTAAATCAGCTAAAAATCTAGGGCTACCAGTTGATAATGATCTGCGATTGAAAACGCATGTTAGCACACTAATCAAGGTAGCAAACATGAAGCAATCTCACGTAAACTTACTGAAGCCAAATGGCTAAATATCGTATGATAAATAAGAGAATTCTCCACATCTTCTGCCTATATTACAAAATTATCCAAAACAAAACCCCTATTTACTTGCACGAACGTCTGCAATTTAGAACCGATGTTCAAATAATCTGACTCTTCGTTCTAAAGGGCTGTCAACTCCCCCAGTGCATGGAACATCTCTCTTTGAGAGATCATTTTTCTTCAATATTGCTAAAATATTTAACCGCTGTTCTTTTGGGATTGACGTTACTTCATGTAATACTCTTAATATCTTCAAGAAACGTCTAAAATTGGTGTTGCAGCTAGAGCACTCAGAGGATTAACTGTTAGTCGATGTTTCTTCGTTTTTAATGTTTGGTTACTCATATTTCCTCTTTTATTATGTTTTTTAACCTCTGTGAATTATATAAATTATTTCTTTATATTTATAGATATATTGGTCTAGGGTCATGTTTGCACACTATAAAAATTATAAAGTCGTTATAATGTATGTATTCTACAACAATTTTTATTTAACATGGGGGTTCAAGGAAGAACGGGCGCATGGCTTGGCGATATGTTCTCACTGAATTCCTTTTAGCACCAAACTCTCTGTTCTATTTCCTAATTACATTGTTTAACTTATTTTTTTTTCTGTTTGTGCTAATAAATGAATGTATTATTATTATATAGTTTTACTTTCATTTTATGTAGCGGTCATTTTTCAGTTCTTGGATATTTATTCTTTTATCCAAATTTTCTCGATCAACTTGTACAACTTTCGTTCCATGTTATAGCCCCCATATTTGAGAATTTCGGCTGAAATTTTATCCTTTCCTGGTGCTTTACCAGTTTTCAGATTTCTTATGATCTCGATTACTTTCTCTTCCATTAGAAATTCAACGTTTTATTCTCGGGACTGGGTTATCCTACTCATCTCTCTTCCTCTCTGCATTTAACAAGGCATTTTCCGAAATATTATTTCAGTTTGTTAACACTCTGTTGTTCATCGCCTACGGAGTTTCCTTTATTGTCTATGCGGAATATTCTTTCTAACGTTTTCCAGTCCTTTCTCTTGCACCATATCTTCTATTTCCACTAATTTCTGTTGTTCGTACTAGCACTTCTTTTTTCTTATTTTGTTATCTCCTTCTGTTTCTCACTGTGTAACTCTCTGTTTTCATTATTTATAATGTTTAATAGTATTAACCTCGCTAGCTTGTTTGAATTCTTCATCCCAATGTATTTTATTATAAATTTTTCTTTTTCTTCTTTCCCGAAGTTGCTGTTAGTAATGTAATTCTTATTTCTCTTCATTACTCTTCCACTGTCGTGTCTCTTTTCTCTTATTTTTAATTTTAACCGAGATAGACTGTCTCTACCTTGCTGCGATTTCACCATCTTGTTTTAACTTCTCCAAATCAAATATTTGTTTTTGTACTCCACATTCTTCTTTCTTTGTTGCAATTCTTTGAATGTGTCTAATATAATTATATTGTTCTGGGTGTAGATCAATTTGTGCGTATAAATATTCTGCCAGGTCATATTCCAACTACTATCAGTTCCTTACAAGTATTAACCCTAAACAGTAAAAACTGTATATTAAAGACAAACTATAGAGCTGTAGTGGGACATAATTGCGGAGTATTCAGCTATATTTGAAAATAGATCTTTGGATTGGGTTTACTTTAAAAACTTGCTGGAAGAAGATGAAAGAAAGCAATTAGAGAGTATAATAAGTAAATAGAAACAAATATGTATAAGCAAAAAAACAGAAGTTATTTAAATGGCTAAAACCGTAAATCTTGTAGCTTTACGCCAGTGGTTTTCAACTTTTTTTCTTCTGATCTCCGTAAGAGTTTACATCAGTGTGGCCACCTCAATTCTTGTTCACTTTTGTGTCCACTACTATCCACCAGCAGTATATTCAAAACAGCCCTAGTCCTATAACGTTTTCTAAGCAGCAGGATCTTAGTTTAGGGCGAAGTCTGTTCACATGATTGTTGTTATGTAATTGCGATATTGATGTGTTGCTGAACAATATGCAGACTTTTTAAATCACGGATAAAATTCTAAATTTTATACACAAAATTGTATTTTAAAAATGCAATAATAAAATGTTAACAATTTCGTTTTTGGAAAGCTGAGCGCACCTAAAGCATTGAAAAATAGCTGTTGTAAGGTTACTTTATATGATTAGTGCAAAATTAAAGCTGTTAGTATTTAGATTCATTATAATAATATTGCAATCATCTTTATATTCATATCTACTTAAACCAACTATGCTATTGTTGAATTAAATTCCAAAGCAACACCTTGAACATATAATATAAGCCCAGTAAGCGCGCGCACATAGTTGATTTAAAAGTTATAGAGTTGAACGAATTTTTTTTTCATCATTTAAATAACTTGGATATCTAAATTTATTTAAAAGTTCGTATGCAAGTTTTTGTACAGCTATTCTAAATGAGCATTTAATAACAAAACTAGTTTGTAACCAACAAACTAAAAATTAATAGCTTTTTAACTTTAAAAGAGGTTTCTGAGCATTAATCGTCTGCTACAACCGTTACCTTTTCATTGAATCGCTAATTATTTAACTAATACCCCAGAATTCGTAAATAATCAATCAGCCTGTTGTTTGGTCATTAGGAGTAATTTCTGGAATCACTTCAAAATATCCAATGTTTAAGTAAGCACCGGTTTTCCGGTAATTATAAGCCTATATCGCACAATCAGTCATTGACAAATGTCGAAATAACACGTTAAACTTTGTACAATGAGCACGTGAGTACTGTTATTTGGTAGGCATTGAGATTGGAAATTCCTTTGAAGGTGACGTACTTGATGTTCGTTGTGTTTGTGCTGAGAAATAAACAAATACTTTTTCTCGTTAAAAAACTGGACTTTTGAATACAGTGAGCATATACCGAATTATTAAGTCTTACAAAAATGAGAATTATTATCCTATACAGGATGTATCATTGTCCAATATTAGTGGTTTTTAAATACCAGAATATATAACATATGTTTTCTAAATTAGACAGTACTTATAAAAAAAATTCTCTATCAACGCCTTGAACTGATTCCAAAATTCTTTAAACAATGTCACAAAGAATTACAGGTGCACAACCACTATTAACCTTTGAGATGATTATCAGCCAATAAAATATGAGAGAAACGGTTGATATGACAAGGCCCGAAATATATTTTAATAACTGTAAATTGGCGATAGCGACAACTTACTTGATCTTTAAACCATTAAAAATGTTTATGCATAACAGTAGATTCGTGTATGCAAATAATTATTAAATTAGATTATTGTTTTAACTCGTTTTTTTTTAATAATTAATGGCGATTCCTTTTGTCGAGATTTTCTAGAAACAAGAACTTACCAGAAGACAGTGCAAATAGAAGTGTGGTCTATGGTCTACGTGCAATATCTGTTAAAATTATATTAACATTTATTTAAAAAGCGTACAATTTGAGAATCTTTGTAAGACAGTTTTAATAATTAATATTTAAAATCCAATTTTTGAACTGTATGTCATATGGTATATTCCACGCATACACAAACAGACCATTTTCCTAAATTTTCTAAAGTCAATAACGTGCATTATTTGTCTCCTCGCATGAATTTCTAATATTTAGCCTCTGCTTCTGAATGCCTGAAAAGGTAGTTTCGCAGTGTCATATGTCTCTTCATCTTTAGAGAATAATTATCACCAATTACTACCACTACAATTATATTTTTAGTTAAATATTACTTATAGATAACGATTTTCGACTACAATTAGAAATTTATTTTTACAACCGCAGATTATAGGTTATCTCATCGTCTTAACCGCATATTACCTTCAAACTATTCATTAAATCGACATTGCATCTCAGTTACATCATATAGCTTCAACATTATCTCTGCCATCATGTCAACTGATTTCGCACATTTTAAGTTAGCTATACAGGGTAAAAGTAAACGACCAAATGTTTAAAATATAAGAAATATAGGGGTCTATTTTTGTTTTGTTTAGGAGGTCGTCATATGAACTGGGCTTAAATTACTTTAAGTAACTGGGAAACTAAAACATAAATTTGAATTTTGATGTTCATGTAACACTTCAAAATAGCTATCCAATGTCAGTGTTAAAAATTAAAATCGGCTTTGCTACAGGGCATTAGCGTACAATGACATTCTCTATTACTATTTCTCAATAAAAAACTCTTGACTTATGCAGACATTTCCGTGCAAAACAACATTAAAAATCAAATTATTCTCGCAAAAAGCTTATAGTTTACTCATACCAAAAATTATGGAGTATCACTTGGAGAAAATATTCGAATATGGAAAACAATTGTTGTAATTTCTTGCACTTAAAATGGTATATTTATTAATTAAACGTTATTCATGGGCATAAGAATTTAATTACAAGATTTCGCCATTTGACCTTCAATATAATTTCGCTCTGCAGATGTAAACTTTAATTATGTGTTTCTACATGCCCTTCTGGATTTCCGTAATATTCTGGTAAATTGCTGAAAAAATTTAAATTTGTTTGAAGTAAAACATAAAAATATCTTTCTTGTAAAATTTTTAAAAATGCCAAAGAAAAATTTTTTTGAAAAAAGACGTTTTATTTTTTAAAGTGCTCACGCTGTACATATTTAGCCGAAAGGTATACATCTAATCCGAATGTAAAATATAATTTTCCTGCGACAAATAGTTTTTGAGCTATAGCCCAACAGACAAACCGACAGATAAACCGTTAGACAAACAGGCAGACGGGAATAATTGAGAAAACATGTTTTTGGTCATCTAGATACCCTGAAATGTAAAGATCTGAAGACATCTATAAATGACATGTTTTTCAAGATTACAAAGGCGAAGGAAGTAAAAATTATATGGTATAATAAAAAACAAAAACAACGTGTTTAAAAACAAGTTTCGTCACTGTTTACACGTAGTAAATACATATGTAGTTACTATTATATTAATGACTGTATGGTCTAATATATGCAACTATGCAGTAGTGATACTAAAAATTTCCATACATATTAGCACACAACAAATTATTATTCGTACTCACATTATTAAGGAATTAAGTTTTAGTGGCTAAATATTTATAAGTAGAATAAGCAACGTCATTGCTAGGGAATTCCTAGGTACATAGAGTAACTCACGAATTAGTTCTTATGTAAGCTTGCCGATGTGTTTACAATGTGACTTACACGTGTACTAAAGCAAGACTAATTTATTTCTAGTTACTTAAACTTCCTTTAAATTTAGCAACTGATAAAAATTCAATTTGGAAGAGTCCAACTATAATGAATTAAAGCAATATAATATTATTTTGAGATTGAATTTTAAACACTTTATCCAAATAGAGATTGATCATTGTCAGATTATACAAACGGCAATTTACCTGTTAATGTACATTTATCGTCGCCCGACACATATTTTTGCTTAGTATTGCTATGTAATATTTCATATAAATGGGATGTTTACGAAATTGTAAGATTTCAATCTCTTATTTCTAGATTTCATCAATCTCCATTAAGTGCGATACATGTTTTCCAGCACGGAATTTAACTTTTTACCTTCTTCAAAGAAGATTGTTAAACTGTCGTGCATCTACTTATTCAGCAACTGGAAACTAGGGTCCGTGCAGATTTAATGATAATACATTAAATTCATAAAACTGCAGTTGTAAACTTACAACAGTTAAGTAACAAACGACTTCCGGGATTGGACCGTGTCATGATTGAGACCGAAGAACTCGCAACAGTTTTATAAAATTTGGATATCTCTAGAGATAACTGCAGACTTTGCCGGCATATTTCCACCTATGCAGTTGACCAGGTGAAGCGTGACTATCATTGTATAGTATTAGAAGGGTCCCGGGTGGTGTAGCTTGAACAAGCGTCCACGTTCGATCAGTAGAGTTAAGCAACGCTCTTTCTGGTGAGAACTCTCGGTGCCTCGTGATACGGCTGTCACGAAAATAGTTGGTCCCGGCTCTCATAACAACATCATGATAGTCGTTAGTGGGGTTGGAAGTCCCCATAAATGCACAGCGACGCCTATAATTGACCTAACGGCTGTTGACTGAGTGCGAAATAAATAAATAAATAAATAAATTAGAGCAACCAGAACATACTTGATGCGCTGCGCCACATGTGGTTATGCCGACTTTTTAAACTAAGATAATGATTACGAGGATGCGATATTACTTACCTTTATCCCAACTTAATTTTAACAAAAAACTGACAACCAAAAAGTCACTTATGATACATCTATAAACTCAGAATTATGTAAAACTATTCAGGGTGTTCCATAGAAAAGTGAAGATAATTTCCGGTTAAACCTGAAATGGAATTTTATTAAAAGTCCATATGTTGACACACTTTATTCCAAAAAAACACCATACTAAATTTCATATAGATATATGTAAAAATGCAAATGGTATTTGGGGTCTACCAGAATTCAGTTACACCCGGTACGGTATATTTATTACAATCGCTCTAGAAATTTGCAAAGTCAAAGAAATTTATTTTAGTGACGATAATCTTTACTAAATTTTGATCTTCTCAAAACTATCCAGCGTACGCTATTGAGTATTAGCTTGAAAATGCTTATCAATAAATTAAATTTATTTAAAATTAATTATTGAATCAACGCAAGTACTCACATTACAGAATAGTATTCCTAGCAGTTTCGTAACACGGTAACAAAGATATTCAAATTTCTTTACACCCATTCCGGAAGGTATTAGAAATTTACATTATTTGTCCATTTCTCTGGCTGTTTCTAAGCGAATTCACTGAAAAATTAGGTAAATATAAATAAAGGCATCTGCTCCTGGTCAATTAGACGATTAGAAGATGATCGCACCAAGAGTAAACAAACTTGACCAATCAGAAGCCATTTTCTGATCATGGAATTGTCAATGACTGTGCATTTGTTACTGTATCTTCTGGGTAAATCCACTTTAGTTTAGTCAACAGTAGATTGTAGGTGTCATCAAGGTAAATGACCTCACTTCTTGGCGGTTATTCAACCAACTTCACCATTAAAAATTACAAAATTTTAATCAGAAGCCACTTTCTGATCATGGAACTGTCAATGACTGTGCATTTGTTACTGTATCTTCTGGGTAAATCCACTTTTGTTTAGCCAACAGTAGATTGTAGGTGTCATCAAGGTAAATGACCTCACTTCTTGGTGGTTATTCAACTAACTTCACCATTAAAAATTACTATTTTTTTTCTTATATTTAATTCAAAATAACCCCAGTCATCTTTATATCTTTAATAAGAATATTGTCTTCTTTTCACATTTTTCAATATACCTGGTACTGTATTCTTAATAACCTGCCTTTTTAAACAGGTACAAAGTATGCAGTTACCTAGTAAATATCAGTTTCAATACATTTTAATGTGCGTCGAAGAAGCAACCATTGAACAGTAGATGAACCGTTCAAGAACTTTTGCCGCATTTTGCATATTAAATCTCTTATAGTTAATGGCGTTAAAGAAGTAATATTTATAGTTACTCTGTCGTGCAGTATTTACTCTTCTTTTCATAACATCTTAATGTATATTTCTACTTCCCTCGTTTGAAAGATGAAGGAAGTATTGCAATCTAGAAAAAAACACCTTTCCAGATTTGTCCAGATCTTCACGTTTCAGGGTTTCTAGATGAGGAAAAACAGGTTTTCTCAATTTCGTCTGTCAGGCTGTTGCTGATATAACTGAAATACTGTTGGAGACCGTATTTTGCATGCGGATTATATGTCTACCTGGCGTAAAACCGGGAAAACGTTTATAAAATATATACAAGGTGAACACCTTAAAAAATAAAGTTTTGCCTATTTTTTGCTTTAACTTGAGAACTATTAAATGAAATTATTTTACACATAGCTCAAGTTTTTGCACTTTGGACCCAACATATACTGGGAGAGCACCTTAAAAAACTTATATTATTTTTGCTTTAATTTCGAATTACTTAAATGTAATAATTTGCACACAGCTCAGAAGACTTTACGCTTGTGTTTAATGGATCTGCATCGCAGAGATCCGAGCGGTCCTGCATGACAGCGTGCGACAAATGGTCGAAACTTGAAATCGCATTCACAGGCACTGAAGTTCAAATCCCACCACCGGTAATGTTTTTTCTTTGAAAATTGATGTAACTCTCATTAGCAAGTGTTTTCTTTTATTGTTTCAGTATTATTAGGAATGTTAAGATATTTTTACCTCTACTTTGCGTTTAAAATTTGTTAGTGTCACAATATGCAATTGCGAGGAAAGTTCTGAGTAAAGCCCTGTACAGATTTTGTATATGAAAATTCGCTTAAAAATAGAGATAAACAAAGTGCACTTTTCTACTTATATAACAGGGTGTCCTTGAAAAGGAGGTCAATCCGTTAACCACATATTCATTCAGCAAAAATAGGACGATTTAACTCGACTTACCTATATACAAAGTTGCTTCGTTTAGCCGCTAGGGGGCTTTAAAAACGATAAAAAATTTTAAATTTTTTCAAATAAGTCGAAAAATCTTTGAGATTTTATTCACTCCTTTTCAGGGACACCCTGTATAACTTTCGGTATTTTATTATATTTATTGCTAATAATACATTGCTATAATAATAATGCTTAGTCGAGTTTTTTATTATCCAGAAATTTTGCTTCGAATAAAATCGCAACTAAACCGAGAAATTAAAAAAAAGCAAAGATTTCTAAGGATATTTTTCTATCAATAGTTCGTTTAATAAATTATGATTGTTGTATTTAGTTTGTTGGTATTTACATTATGTGAGTTAATTGTCATCCGAGAGGAAGCAGTAAACCCTTAACCTACAATGATGTTGAAGTTTGAACCGGCTTTCTTACTCCAAGGTGCTTCCGTTGAGATTCGGTATACATTAGCCCTGTGTTGCTTGAACCTTCGAAAGTGTTTCAAAGCACACGTTTTATGCATTTTGTTAAAATCTGTATCAATCAGTTACATTCTACGACACATTTTTTTTAATTCAAAAGATTATGTAGCGGTACCACGATGTACCTGAACATTTTTTCTCTCAAGATTTGAAAATGGTACTCAAAAATATCAACAAGGTTATGAACTCATCTTAGAAATTAAGGACTGGTTATCAGTAAGATTTAATTTTTGAGTTAATTTGGTTAGGGTATCAGATGTCGCACCTTCGCTCCAATGAGAATCACGATTGGAATTTGGAATTCTTTAGGGCTGCTCATTTCTCCATTAGGTACAGGACAACGATTTATAGGTTTACTGGAAGAGCACCTTTTTAAAGCAATACCAGGAAGTCCCTAGTTTATCAGACCCAAAACAAGATCTCTTCGAAACTGCTAGGCGGCAGTTGTCCATTATATCAGAATGAACGACGTAAGCATTTACAAAGATGATCGGTTTCCAAAATAACCTATGTCAACAGTTCGTTGATTTTCATTCGATATCATACATTGCACTCAGTCTATCAGTATGAAGACGGCGCTTAAATATAGATTTTCATTCCATCTATATTTTCAAATCCCCACATCCGGAGAAAAAAATTGATAATCATCTTTCTCACATTGTATAATTTATGTTTTTATCATTTTGTCGATTCGACAAATGCTTTCCTTTGCAGTCCAACGTGTTTTCACCTTTTAGTTTTTCAATCAAGTGAATAGATGCAAGCTAGTTATTAAAAAAATCCATCCGATACTTTCCTCATTCATTTTCAGATGCTAGAGTTACCGCTAATATGAATATTGCTTAGAATTGCATCTACTCACGGCCCAAGCTACAATAATAGACACTCCTAAACCTGAAGTAAAAGCTAAATTGGGCAATTTGTGGTGATCCGTCAACATATTGGTGTTTTTTCCCTTTGAGTAGCATACAAACTGCTTTTATATAAAATATTTTGAATAGTTAAATCAAATAATTTTAAGAAAGTCGAAGTTGCTGCTTCGGTTGCTACAAATTTTACTTCTGCAGTACATTCACGAAATGCTATAATCTAGAAGAGTCATTTCCAGTGTATGTCTGTATCATTTTCTTTCAATGACGTAGATCTATTTTGTACGCTTAGCGACTTGTCCTTTTGGACGCTCATTCCTTTGACCGTCTAGTTTATCTGCGCTTAACGCTGAAATTTCTTCTGATTTACTATTTATTTCGAATTGTTCATTATCTTCGTCTTCCTGTACTCTAAATCTTTCACAGAATCGTTTCCTTTTCGCACGTCTATAGCTTGAAGAATGCCTCAAAATCGGTATTTTCCAATTGACATTAATCTTTAGCTGTCTGTTGTTAGCAATTGCTAATAGTTCACGTCTGTAAATGGATTTTCTTTTGCATATTTGCTAATTGAAACTATCCAAAACGTTTAGAATGAAAAATGGCTTGCCTTCTACAAAAATCAGAAAACCATTTTTTTGCTATTTACAAATTTTCGGTAATTAGTGATATTTGTAAGTTAGACAGATTATTCTACAGGAACATTGCTAGTTTAAACGGTGTTATCTATCAAGCCGATTTGTTTTTAATTTTCGGATTATTCCGGGTTTTTAAAACTATATCAATGACTAAAGCTGTACATCATCAAAATGTCAATATCCACATAGAGGAGATACATAACACACTTTTTTATTTTGGTAATGGAGAACATTAAAGAAGAAAACATTTGATATGCAGATAATTTTAAGTAGGAAGCTGTTTCAAATACTGCTTGTTTTCATTAAAAAAAATATTGAATTAATTGGACCAAACAAAAGTTGTCACGTGACTTCCGTTATCTGGAAAATTTATTTTTTTTTTGAAAATAATTGAGAAAAATGCATTTACTAACCAAGATAAAGAAAAAATACTAAAAAAGCTGTTTAAAATGCGATTTTCTATCTAAATACAAAATGTTGGCTCAAGATTTTGAAAAAATATCTTAAATTTTTAGAGCATGTTAACTGAATAAAGAAATATCTCATTTATACAACTGTAGAAGAACATTTACAGAGTTTTTGTAACAGTATTTCATTAACAGAAGAAGATTAGAGTTTTTAGAAGTCATTTAAATAGATATTAATTATTATCATTGAAATATATTTCTTCTAATAAGCGCCTTGCATCATAAAACGGAAAAATAAGCGACTCTATTACTTTTCGGTAGATACTCGTAATAGGGAATAATTAACATTTTCTATTATTTTTTGCAATTATAAATCTTTAGTCTTCACCTAAAACAATTGAATTTTAAAATTAAGGCTTCGTATGTAACATTTTGAAAATTAAAAAATTTAAAATTGATTTTTTGCGAAAGTTTTCTGGCCTTGAGATTGTTCAGTTAGCTAAAATTAACACACACGAAACAATCTCATTTAAATCTTACCTAATTTCCCAAAAATAGAATTTTTCTGGATTTGGACATTTTCTGAAAACGCCATTTTCTAAATAAGTAAAAATCACTCGATATATCTGATAGAGGCTAAATAGGTTTTCAGACGAACACAAATTATTACCGTAAATAGTGTACTCTTACCTATATGAAATTCAGTATTAATATTTTAACATTGAACTAATGCACTACATAAACTACTTTTTCAATATGACTATGGTGTATCAGTTAATTGTTTAAACTTGACGTGTGGGGCACATGGTTAAAGTAGTTAAATTTGTTAGCCGCACGTTTTAGATATAACTTTTAAAAAATTTTACCGTTTTGAAACGTTAGTGCTAAACTAATAAAAGTTGCTGACTAGCTTGGTGTATTCTAAACCGAGGAAGTATATTTATTGACTGTATGCATATATCCGTTATTCATTGTAGTCAGAGATTCAAGACTAGGAGAATATATTCTATTACTGTGTCCATATTACATTACCCGTATTGCATGAAATATACATTGTTATCGCTGTGTCCACAATAATGATCAATTAGAAGGTAGTCAAGTTACTGGTAGCCATCGATAATCATCTAATCGACCATTGTTCTTGATATTTAGACATATATGTCATATGAAATGTTTATCGGAAAGGAATTCATTAATCGTTTTTAGCATCATATCTATATTTTCATTTGGTTGTCTGTGTTAGCAAAAGTTCATGCATACCTATATTTAATGATTTTTGTTTCAATTTCCTTTTTAAATAATAATATCAGATACTGGCTTTAACAATCATTTCTTTAGCTGCAATTTTGTACTGTGATGGTCAATGCCATATCAATTTATTATATGATTATAATTCAATTAATCACAATTACCTGGACTTCAACCTGTGCTATTTCAATAATCAATTGTTTCTACAGAGGGAATAAAATAAACAAACGTATAGTCTTATGTTAACAGTTTCTTTTCTACTTCTTGAGTCAAAATTCGTTTCGTGATAAACATGTTACTTAGTAGCAAATAACGTGTCAAAGTTGCTTATATAAACTTCAACAGAACATATCTATAAGATTTTCAAATTCGAGGTTAACCATTTTTCACGTATTTCGTTTCTGAATTTGCTGTTATGTCCAAATATGTCATGAAAAGATAGGGTTAATAAATGCATGTAGAAATGTAAGAAATACAAATACTTTCCATCTGTCTTTCGCCCTTAATTGTATATATACATACAGGGCGTTTTTTAAGTCAACCGTGTAGCTTCTAGAGGTTAATTGTAAAAAATAACATAAAAAGAAATCGAAAACCTCAGTAGGGGTTTTGCTTCAGATTCGTCCTTCAAATAGAGAAATAGAACGCTTTGATTTATTTCCATGATATTCGATATCGCATTCCATACTGGTACTGGCCATGTTTTGAGATGATATTGGTTATTATCGGTCGATCACTAGTGGATCAAATACTGGTGTCACGACACAGATCAGATAGTAACTCAAGGAAAGTTCGATAACTTTGAAAAAATCGAGTAGGAGATATTCATTGCTAATTTTGTTGTTTTTCAAATTTTTTATATATCTTAATGATTTAGGCAA
The DNA here is from genome assembly GCA_940337035.1 of Agriotes lineatus. Lineage (NCBI taxonomy): Eukaryota > Metazoa > Arthropoda > Insecta > Coleoptera > Elateridae > Agriotes > Agriotes lineatus. The sequence continues at coordinate 85,444,658 of OW679202.1, forward strand.
CAAAAATAATACATGAGTGACTCTGCTAGGATTTTTCGGAAACAGATATAATCTACCTGCATGCATGCTGAAAAACAAATGATAAAGAGACAATTTACTAGTTACATTAACACATTTGCAGTTTCATCGCCATTTTTCTGCTGGATTTTTTACACAAAAAATTGGAAACTTTAATAATTACAATGATGACCAGGTCAGATAAAATGTGACGTTTTACAAAAAAATAGAAAAAATAGAATAGCTGCTGCAGATAGTTATTACCATCACCAATGCTAAAATTGGAAATTGTGTGCTTCCAACACGTTAAATGGTATTTAATTAACATTATAAAAACTACAGAGATTAAAAATATTACTGTGTTAAACGGTATTATTTAATTGTACCGTTTATTTAACAAAAACTGCACTTGTAAGTAGACTGGTTGAATAAATCTGAATATTTAATGTTATTTATACAAACTAAAAATCCAAATTATTTCATCAAAAACTGGCACGTAAGATAAACACGGAGAAAAAGTTGGACGTGTGTTGCATTTAAAAATTTTTTTTTAATATGAATGCCAAAATAAAAATGCAAATAGAGGTGTTAACATAAAATGACTTTATAGAAGTAAAATTACTACGTACAAAAAACTCAAATTCATCTTAGCCGCTAGCCTGTAATCCTCGTCCAGTATAGGTTTTATTCAATAAGACGAAAATTTTGCTGACCAAAAATTGGTTGCCGAAATGAAACATTTTCAGGTAGTTGTAGGCAACTCATTAGGTCCTTTCATTTCCGAAGTTTCGCACACAATATTTACTGCCCTTTGTTAAGATAATGACGTTTAAGTTCTGACTATTAAAGGAGTTTTTGTTTATTTTTGGTTATAGTTGGTACTGAGCATCAGTTTTTACGACGTTAAACGGATAGGTTTCCTTTCTTGCATTGAAAATTACCTTATCTCATCCTTCAATCATTTCAACTAGGTGCAAATGCATTTTCTTTTTCTCAAGTGCAAAAGCCTGATCATTGAGCAGTATGAATGTTATCGGACTGGGAAAGGATAAGTAAAGGTGCTGAATGTTTTTAATACACGAACCACTCTACAAAGAAAATAAATTATAACATAATTTTTGCTTTGACTGGGACACCCGTCACTAATTAGCACCAGGTTTCTACTAACACAGTTATTTTTATTACAATATTAGCAGAATGTAATAGCATTGATGTGATATCTTTGTTCCCTTTCAGATACCCCATCTGTGCCTATGGTATGTACAGGATGGTTTCATAGGGAATTTCGATAACTAAAAAAAGATATAGAAAAACGGACCCCCATCCTCAACCTCTTTTTTTTAGTAAAGGTTAATGGCGAAAACCAAAATGGGCTATCGTCGTTTATTTACGAGTTATAAATAAAAGTTGGTTTTCATACTTTACGTTTTGTGGCTATATCTCGCTTATTTATGAAAATAGAGAAAAGTCATGTTTACATTCTTCAGGCCCTTTTTTGATGAGAATGCAGCCCTACTCAGTTTTTCAAAAAAGTTTCGCGTTTCGAGTTATGCCATAAAGTTGTATTTTTTAATGGGAAACTCATAGTTGGCTGTGCCATCATGAGAAAGAGATTTTTTTCCCATTCTCGTGATACACAGTGTAGGGCCAATTTATTCATTTTCACTATATTACAGCAAAAACCCAAAACATTCAAAATAGTTTTTAATATTTACTCGTTTTCTGGTTGCAGGCTTGTGTCATTTAGAATATACCCGATTAAACAAAGCATCTGTCATTGCGTTGTTACAATACCGACCATTTAATTGCTAGAATTAATCACGTTTAATTGTTACCTACCATGCTCATAAATTTGGACGCATCTATTTATCAGAAAATTATATTCCTGATAAAAGTTCCTGCATCTTCTGAAACTAACAATGCTCACACCAACATTTAACTGCCTCCTTTCGTATACGGGGGAGGTTCAAAAATATAAAAACTGGCTCGAGAATAAAGTACACTTATTTTTGAAAATGCAGAAATATGTTATTTGCAAAATGAGATTTTTTAGCACAAATTTCGATTAACATAATTGTCGTATACAGGGGAAGTACGAAAATATAAAAATGGCTCGAGAATAAAGTACCCTCATTTTTCAAAATGCAGAAATATGGTATTTATAAAATTAGATTTTTCAGCACTAAGTTCGATTAACGTAATTTTTAGATTGTTAAGAGAAAGAATCTCAAATTCACCAATACTTACTTATTGTATCCGAAAATAACTTTGAAGTATTCCATTTTCCGTAATACGCAGGGTGGTAAGAAAAAAATTGTTTCTGGGAATAGGTGGCTGTGACTTCATATTTCACACCGCCTTTCAATTATAAACAACTTTTCCAAATACCATTTCTGTGTATTTTGAAAAATAAGGGTGCTTTATTCTTGACCCATTTTCATATTTTCGAACCTCCTCCGTAGACCAAAGGAGGTATTTAAATTTTAGCAAGTAAAGTTTTAGTTTGAGAACCTTTATCAAAATAAAATTTTCTGATAAATAAATAATAAAACAATCATATATGCCCAAATTTATGTCGGGCAGTGTATGCTACGTTATATATTATTATATATGTCATTGCAATGAAAAAAAGATCTTTTTTCCCACGATGTCAGAACCAACTAGGAGTTCAATATAAAAAAACACTACTTTATGGTGTAACTCGAAATTCGAAACTTTGTTTTTGAAAAAGTAACTACACTGGTTCATTTTTATCAAAAAAGTGCCTGAAGAACGTAGAAACTTGTTTTCCTATTTTCATAAATAAACGAAAGATGGTCACAAAACGAAAAGTCAAAAAATTGATATCGTATAGAACTAGCAAACAAAAGACAATAGTTTTTACCATTGAGCTTTTCTCGAAAAAAAGAACCCCCGGGTTTATTTTTTCAAATCTCTTATTGAGATTCCCTATGAAAACATCGGAATTTGACTACCCTGTACTCCAAACACGCTGTACCATAATTGTTGCGATTAAAATACTGGCTTTATAAGAATATGCAATCAATTTACCCAACTTTAGCTTTCACTTTTCTTCATTTCCAAGTTCTTCTGCTTTTCTGTATGTAGTTTTTGTTGTAAGCTTAAACTTGTAGTTCTTCATTAGTCAGGTCTTTGCTTGATCGAGGAAAGCCAAAATTATATCCTGAATTTCGACTTGTATATTTTCTGTAACATTAGATATTGATTAATGAACATTGAGTGCATTACTTTTACAATCAAGTCTGTTGGAAGACACTTGGGAGTTCTATCTTGGCCTGAACGACAAAATGTGTTCTCTCCGATACCCGTGTAGATAAGCATTAGTTCTGGTCTTGTTGTGGTGGCTCCTTAGAACTGAGCAGTAGATTTTCTTGTATTCTGCCTATTGTTATTCCACGAAAAGTTAAAAATGCTTTTCTAACATATGGATAAATCAATTGACAATTGTATCATCAATTGATGCCCAGTCAGCAAGTTTATCGTTACTTGGCACCCTTGTAAAGTATGATCAAAAACTAATCTCATCTAGTATGACAATGAAATTTTTTCTAATCTATGAATGCAACTATGTTTACACTTAAATGTCAAACTTGACATTTGATTTTTAAGTAAGTTATAGTTGCATTCATAAATTAGGAACAATTCCATGGTCATAGTAGATGAGATTAATTTTTGATCATACTATAGTTATCGATGTCGATTTCTTTTGGCTAGTATAGCATTAGATATCTACCTAACATAACACTAATCACATTCATTATTTTTACCCTGCTACTTGTGCAGTTTATGAATGCGAATTAAAAATGTTTTGACTCTTTCAGATCAGTTTGAAATTTTAATTGGTTGACCAAGATAAAACTCTTTCGTAGAGTGCACAAAGCGGGAAAAAATAAAAAAAACCCTAATCGGAAAGTGATAATCATCAGAACTCTTCGAGTTTATCATAATCGCAAGAAAAGCCCACCCCCACATCTGCTTCAATTGATAATAATAATAGGAAGATCTACTTCTCAGGATATTTCGACATTGACAATGATGAATCAAATTCGTCCGGAAAATCGGCAGTGTCTGTTGCCAGCGTTGAAAGACTGTTTCCTAAGCTTCTTGAATCATCAGAAAACACTGAAGTCGTCTTAACGACAACTCAAATAAATATCTTCTCTTCTACCTAGATTTCTGGGCTAAATGTGACCTCAAAGATCATGTTTGTTTTTAATATGTAATTTCATGTTGCGTTTATAAGCAGCTCGCCATTAATCACCAATCGTGTTATTTTCTTTCGTTTTCATAGGACCTCTCTGTTATCGTTTTTTGCCAGTTCAGCATTGTATGCTATGCATGGCAGTGTTTATTAATATTTGTCACACTAAAATCACTATCGGTTTAGACACCTTTATTCACTGATATTTAGGATGACCGTTTAGAATTGGTTCGGGCAACCAATCTCGCACATATTTTTATTTATTTATTTTTTTATTTTTAAGAATGGTTTGTTTACTTCATAAGATAATGGGTTAGTAGAGATTGTAACGTATTACTTTTAACCACCGTCGTCATTAATAAGGTCTACTGGTAACTTTCGTTTTAATCTGTTGTGTATTTGTTTTGTACCGAGTCTGTAGTATACTGTACCACTGCACTGGTCAATATTATTATAGAATTTCTTTGTTGTATTTGTTATGAATTCTTCTACTGTGGGCATCTCTGTCTCCCTATGTATTTGGGAGTTTCTAACAAACCACTCTGCATTGGTTATGATGCGTAACACCTTATTTTGTAGGACTTGTAGTTTATTTAAGTTAGTTTTAGAAGTTGGCCACCAGGCCATAAGAGGTGTCCACATTTGATTTTAAGTGGTAATCTTCTGTTCAATATAGGATAATGCATGCCAAGTCTAGCATAAGACTCAGACAATTTCTTATTAAGGGGTCCCGAGTGGTGTAGCTTGAACAAGCGTCCACGTTCGATCAGCAGAGTTAAGCAACGCTGTCTCTGGTCAGAACTTGGATGGGAGTTCCACGGCTGCATCTATCGGCGCTTCGTGGTACGGCTATCACGGAAAAAAGTTGGTCCCGGCGGTCATACAACATCATGACAGTCGTGAGTGGGGTTGGAAGTCCTCATAACTGCACAGCGACGCCTGTAATTGGCCTAACGGCTGTTGGCTGAGTGCAAATTAAATAAATAAATAAATAAATAAATAAATTAATATGATAACTCCAGCTTAGCTTCCGATCAAGGTAAATCCCAAGGTACCGGACAGCATTATCTTTAGCATTACATGGTATAAAAATATTATTGATAATTATATTTGGTGGGTCTTGGGGTCTTCTAAGAGTAAAGATTTTGCATTCGCATTTATCAGCGTTTATATTAATGCACCAGTTGTTGAACCATAGGCTCAGTTGATCGAGACTTATTTGAAGTTTACGAGCAGCTAGGGTGATATCTGTATCTTGAGCAATTATAGCTGTGTCATCAGCATACATGGCTATATCTGTGTTAGGTGTTTTTGGTATATCATACATAAATAGATGGAAACGAATAGGGCTTAATATGGATCCTTGCGGTACCCCGGCGTTAATGCTGCGAGCTGTTGAGTTGTGCGAGTTGATTCTAACTTGAAAGGTTCTGTATGTGAGAAATGATTTAATGGTCCGTAACAAATAAGAGGGAACATTTATGGTTATCATTTTGTATATCAGGCCATCTGTCCAGAGTCCATCAAAAGCCTGGGCAACATATATAAAGGCTATTAATGTGTGCAGTTTGTTTTCGAACCCTAATTCGAGTTTTTCAGTAATGCGCAATATTTGGTGATTTGTCGAGTGCGAGCCTCTAAATCCAAATTTGACCAAATTCTCGCTCTCGCTCGCTGTTTACAATCCCAGATGTTGTCTCGTTTATCGTGAAACTTTAGTTGTACACGAAGTCGATTTTTGCTCTTGTCTATCAGACCAGGCAGATGGGCAGCCTTTTGATCTTTATCATTTCGTAAAAATTTGTTAGTAGAACTATTGTTTTCATAAACCGCCTTAAAACATTTATATAACTTGCACCTAACATTAAAAATAGAAAGATGGCACCTAACATTAAAAATAGAAAGATGCCAAAGATCCGCTAACATTTTGATATTTCATAAACGCACCTGCAATCGTTTCCTACTGAACACTTTTCCACTAATTATTTCCCTCATCTAAAAGACGAAGGAAGTATTGTCTGTCTGTCTGCCTGTTGGAGGTATAACTCAAAAACTATTTGTTAGAGGAAGAGAATATTTTGCATGCATATTATATATCTGAAACCGAAAAATTTCGGAGAAATATATAGAGGGTGAGCGCACCTTAAAAAATAAAATTTTGTTTAGTTTTATGTGAGAAATAGATACAAGTAATAATTTGCACATGGCTCAGGCATTATTATTGGCGAAAATGTGACCTAACAGATACAGAGTGAACATCACAAATGCGACAGGATAGTATGGTGCTTTATAACGCATCACAAACCCTTCCAATTCAAACCCGCCAGTGGCTCAGTTATCTTAGCAGCGGAAAAGAAAATTGCTCGAAATATTCGCCTCGGAGCGCCGAGTTCGAATCCCAGCGGACTACATTTTTTATTTTCAAATTCGTCAAATTCGCGCGAGGAAAGTTCCGTGTAGAGATTTTTTCCTTATGATTTACATCCACCTTTAGCCCATGCCCCTTTCACAGTTTTCATCTTTTGTCTAATTTTTTAAACGATGCTCTCGTCTTTATTGTTTCGTTTTGTAAGTCACCACCGGTGTTCATTTTTTCGTTATTTTATTAGAAATTTTAACACTTTTTTCAGCCAAACAACAAAAATGTTAAAGTTAGAACTGGTTTATACTGGCGCCGCTTCATTTTTTTAAACAAACATGTTCTGGACTAGTGTTTTTTACAGAAAGTCTATGGACATTTGTCATTTTTAAAGAATTATTGCATTTTCATTTTCCTGTTACATGTTACTTTCCAGTTAGCCGACTTGGCAGTGTCCTTAAGAGCAGTTTTCTATTAAAACCTCAATTTGCTAAAGTTTTTCAGAAGAGTGTTCAAGAGGAATAAAATAGAAAAGCCGAGTCTTTCTTTTTTTCGAATCGTTAAAATTGTCCCGCAGCTTCATTAAACCAGACAAAAAAGTGGCTACATATTACTAAAACCCAATTACAACCAGTGCATGCAAAACTGTAACGAAAAAGCGTAGAGTTTAAACAAAACGGGTTAGAAAAAAAGGGGAAGGGAATTTTATTTGTTTATAAATGATAAAAATTGTTGAAAAAGCTTCGTACAATCCGTGAGCAGTAAACTTACATTATTGTTGGGTATACAGTGTGGAAATAAAGTAACGGACACATTCATTAACTTCGTTGATATTCATTTTTATGAAAAAATCTGGAAGGAGTGTAGCGACTTTGACCATAGGGAATATTTTCAACTAATTTTTAGTTTCTTATGTAATTTGTTTTGCATGATATGACGTGATCCACTTTTTTTTAAATAACAACCTACTTATATTTTTTATTATTCTATTATTAATCTAGTTACCGGTGGATAAAACAAAAAAAGATTAGTTACATGTCAGACTTAAAGAATTTATAAATGGCATAACAAAATAGGCTTCCTTTGCTTTTTCTAAAATAGAATTTACTGTATTTCATTAATAAAAGTGGTACAATTAATCGAGACTCAGGGAATTGCATTTTTTATTATTTATTATTGTATGACTTTCCGTTAAACATAAGTAACTAGATTTATTTTTCTCATTTCATTGGTTTTTAATATTTAAACTTTAAGATCATTTTCCTCGATTTTGTTAAGATGTAACATATTGAAAATTTTATATCATTAAAAACAACATAAAAAGTTCTACCAAAATCAATAATAAAATACAGGTTGTCATTTAAAAAAAAGTCGATGACGTCATAACTTTTAAAACAAATAACGTAGCAACATATAGGTGGTTGTAGTGTATATTCTATAATTAAAATCGCTATACCCAAGATTTTTTCATAAAAATTAATATTAACAAAGTTAATGAATTTATCCGTTACTTTATTTCCACACTGTATAATAACGTGCTAACAGTTTTAGAATTGTTTCCTAACTGATTTTTTTGTGTAATAATGAAAAAATTTTATAGATTCTATATTGACTACAAATTTTACCGATTTAAAGTGATTTACGTTGCTTTATTTATTTTTTGTAGTTCTTCGAGTTTTTAAAAATTGTCTTCATTTCTGCATAGTGTTGATGCTAGCTGAAGCATTGGCGTAACCATATAATTGAAGCCTGCAAGATCAATGTGTGCTCCTCCTCACGAAAGTATTTACAACGTGCATCACACAAGTATAATTTGAAGGTTATGGGAAATCAAACCATATTCTAATAACGAAATACTTATACCTGTCACAACAAGCAGTTAGGAAATACAATATACACAATATTTAATTACTTTATTGTATCATAATAACAAACAAAAGTCTGTAAAGGACTTTATTCAGAACTTCCCTCGCTGGACGTTGTGATAGTAAACAATTTTAAAATCAAAGGAAAATAGGGGTAAAAATATCTTCACGTCCATAACAATAGTGAAACAATAACAGGAAACACGTGGTAATACGAATTAAACTAATTTCAATTTAAAAAAACCATTACCGGACTTGGAATTTGAACTGCAGCGCCGTGTGATGCACGAGCCCATCGAGGATCTCCCCCGGCTGTACGATGCGCGGCGGTATTAAACAGAATGCAACTTTTGTTACATTTATCGTGTATCTGTTGGATCCAATTTTTGTCAGATGTAAAGCCTGAACTATGTGCAAATTGTTACTTTTATCTATTTCTCAAACAAAAATTATTTTTTGTAATGTGCTCACCCTTTTTCTTCAAGGGAAAAAACTTGAGCTATATGCAAAATACTACTTTCATTTAAGTAATAGTTATTGGGTGAAAGCAAAAATAAGAAGAGTTTTATTTTTAAGGTGCTCACCCTGTATATTTCACAGAAATATTTTTTGTTTTATGCCAGGTAGGCAAATATCGTCTTCTTCCAACAAATAATTTTTGAGTTATACCTGCAACAGACAGACAGACAAACATATATACGAATGGAATTGAGAAAACCTGTTTTCTGGCATCTAGGCACCTTGAAACGTGAAGATTAGAAAAAATCTCGCTTTTTTCGCCATTACTCCCTTCGTCTTTTAAACGAGGCAAGTTAAAATTACACGTCAGTGTACCAATACACCACGAAATCTAAATCCCTACAAACTGTGATACGAGTGCACTGCACTTACAATCTATTTTTTTCTTGTTTCTATTCTAGCAAATGCATTTATTGCTTGATGTATGTTTACATTTTTATTGCTGGGTTCTTTAAATTTTTCTATCATTTTCAATTTCATATGGTTCTCTTGCATGTACGTGGTTATTTCGTTGCTATCTCTGGTGTTTAATTTTAATATTTTAAAAACAGTACTTTGCAGTGTTACTTTTATCTCATCGCGTTTTAATTTTATAACTTGTTATTTGTTGTTTTTTTTTTAGAATTATGCTGATTATTAAGTCAGAAGACCCTAAATCACAGCTGACAGCTGACGCCCCGTTTCCCATAATGCATTGCGTTCCGGGTGGGATTCCGATTCCGTACTTTGAATTTAACTTTTATCTAAACGTTTAATGTTTCTGATCATAAAGCTTTTTAAGTATTTCTTGTAACTTATGGGTCGACGCCTGTGCCTTACTGCATATGTAGATAAGGGCTATTTTTAAGGCAGTAGTGACGCCATGAATGTTTGGTCCCATCCATAATCACATTCCATTCATTAATTTTATTAGTACTATCGTAGATGACTCAAGCAAACCTTTTCGTGAGTATGTTTGTGTTCCCAAGTTTTCAACAGTATACTTTTTTTATCTTCCGATGATGGATCCTTTACCTGTGACCCCCGCTACACTGCGTGGTCTTGTGGGTCTATAGTTACGCCAATGATCTAGAGTATTTAAAAAAAATTATGAATGACGATTTTATTGAAAATGCAGTCTTTTCATTGTATTTTACAGTTTTTTTAAATCTTGGCAGAATTAAAACACATGGTAGAAAAATTAGTTGCTGCGCAATTAACAAACTGTTCGACCGTGACGATTTCAACAGCTTTAACATTTCGTTCGAATTACATTTGTTTTTAATCTGTACTACTTTAAGCAATTCTAATATTTGTTAAGAATTGCAGGGTATTGTAGCTCTGAGAATTTAGACAAACCTAATGATGTTAAAGAGTTGCAGCTATATTTATTAGGCGATTTATAACTTTCCATTAAAAATTTTTTAATAGAGTACCAAGAAATTAAGGACACTTTTAGTCCATGATTGAGCAAGGAAGTTTTTTTCTAAAATAACATCCACTCTGTATATAAAAAATCTGTTAGCAGATGTATCTTTAGTACCAAATTTGGCATTTAAGCGTCTGGTGATTAAATTAAATGGGTGTATACTGCCCTCAGTAGAAGTAGATTGCAGTAAAAATTAATCCCTTACGGGACAAAATCGTATTAGAAATAGTCCAGACTTTTGAGAACTGCTGGCTAAATCAGTAAGAATACAGTGCAGCAAATATGAGTGAAATAACCAAATAACTGCGTTTTTTGCTAGTAAATTTTCTTTAACTTCGGCCTTATCGCAACCACATATGCGAACCTTGTTGATAAAAGTTCATTCCAGTGACCGTTTAAGCAAGTAATGTTTGATTTTTTTGCGGGGTTATTATTAATTTTTGACGTATAGTTTATTATACAAATTTGTGCTGCTTGATGTCCTCTAACTACGCGTAAATTTAATAACCATACTTATGAATCACCCTGTATAATGCTACATACATAAGATACATCCATATACTAAGTGCCCAGTCTAATAGACTACAATGTAATAAGTATGCGGAATGCCAAAGCAAACGGAAGAAAGCAATCAATCTTGTTACTGTTACCACTAACTGGAGGTTGGCTCAAAAAATGCACCTTATCCGCTTTTGACACCGATAATCTTCTCTAATAAGAAGTTCTGCCCGGTGAAGGTTCCCCTGTGCGCTAGAGAATGCAAAAAAGTCCAAGACCTGTTGCGGTCGTAAACCCGTTTACAAACGAACCTTGCGAATTTTTATGCACTTGCAAATAAATCCGAGATTCAATTTCCAAATGGCGTGCCAATCTATCGGAAGGCGAGTTCATGGTGCATTCGGCCCTGGAGATGTCCTCTGTGTTTTATTGGAACGGGTGATGACATGTGGACATTCCTCTCCCATGGTCAATCGTGCCATCAACTGTGCAATTTCATTATTAACGCGCTTCATAGCTCAGGTTGCAATGGCAATAGGCTGAACTTATACAAACAAACGGCTTTGACAATTTCTTTTTTTTTTTCAGAGCTCTACTGAAATAATTTCGCCTGGATCTGGATCGCACTGCCTGCAAAATGAACAAGTACCTGAAGTTATTCTTCCGGAGGATTGTCAAGGATTTTCAACAGAAAGAGTTGCTGCCGTTGAAGCTATTGTTTTTCATACATGCATCTAGTAAGTATCGTGTTTTTATAGTTAACGTGCTTGCCCACATGGCAAAACGCAAACAAATTACAATGGATTGTTCCTATAAAGCCGTTTTGTTCAATGTAGCAGCTTACACAATATAAAATTTAGCCATTTGAAAATTTCTTAGCGTTTTGTAGTAAAAATTAATTTTAAAACATAAATACATTCAATAATGAATGCACTACAACAAAATATTTAGAAGTGCTACAATGTTCCACAATCATAAAATTAACAGACATGACTGTCCTCTCAACTAAAATAAACAGAAATTTCAATATTTTTCGCTGATAACAAATCTTCCGAGGTTAGAACAAAGTACATATTTAAATAAAGGAGCAATACTAGATAGGTATATCGCTACATTCGTTGTTTTAATGATTAGCTTAATTATATTCAATTATGCTCAGAAAATTATACTTAGTACAGTAAAATCTAACAAATTTTAAAATACTCGTAATGGTATACCGGGTTTGAACAATAAGCAATTGTTTTGTCATTTATTAACTAAATTAAACTTGTATTTTAGTGGAACATAACGTCAGTAGCTACTACGTGACATATTATGCTATACAAAGCGTGTTTCTTTAAAACTTTTCAGTGTGAGTTAGTGTCACTAAAACATAACCTTTCAGAATGTTCGCTGAACGAATGTTTATTTTTCATCACACTTACATATGTTCTTTGTCTACCAGGAAAAATCACACGATCTCTAAAAAATAAAATTCTAATGCATTTTTTAAGTAATAGTAAGAAACTGAAAAGCAAAAACTATTTCCAAAACCAAATGCACAAATACTACCATTTAATTCATAAAATGCTTTCTTAATATGTAAATGTATCGCAACTAGACACATGGCAAATATGTGTGGATAATAAAATTGACAATATAGCATCGTGTGTATATCACATTAAAAATTACATCAAACTACAATGCCATTATCCACTGTATTCTTATTCATGGTCAACTCTTATTTATATACTACATACACACCTTTAAAATAAGAAAATTTCTGGTTCTATCTGTATAATTCTAAAATTGTTTATATACCCTATTAGGGACTCTTGTCGTATTTTCTCAATACGCTACTACTTAATAAATTAATAAACCAAATACTGTTTGATACCAAGTTATTCCTATTAATTCTGCTAAATAACAAAAGCAGTATTCGTTTGTGAGAGTTCTAAATCCCATTTCACGCAACGCGTCGTGGTCAATAAAAACGACCACAAAACGAAAAATTATTGCGTTGTAATATTTGTTCGTTTAACACCGTCCACCTTGTCCACACACACATGTATTAGGTATCGCCCTGTATAATGAAATTGCGCCAACTCAAATTTTGGCTATAATTAAACTTCAATCATGCAACTAGAGGCACATATGCGCATAATGGTATTAATTTCTTGCAACAACGCGCGTTGTAATTTTTAATATATCTTAAAATTGCACGCAACTCTCCGTGGTCCAGAAGAACAACCACAAAGCGAAAAATTGTAGTATTTTAATATTTGATTGTTTAACGCCGTCCATAGCGCAGAGTGGCTGTTTTTGCCCACTAAAAGTTTTCGGTATTTGGGCGTAACACATACATGTACAGGATATCACCCTTTATAATAACATTGCGTTAACTCAAATTTTGGCTATAATTAAACTTCAATCATGCAACTAGGGCACATATGCGCATCATGGTATTAATTTATTGCAAAAACGGTCATTTTAATTTTCAATATATTTTGAAATTGCACGCAACGCCTCGTGGTCAATAACAACGACCACAAACCGAAAAATTATCGTATTTTAATATTGGATTGTTTAACACCGTTCACAGCGCGGAGTGGCTGTTTTTTGTCCACTAAACGTTTTCGGTATTTGGGCGTAACACATACATGTACAAGATATCACCCTTTATAATAACATTGCGCCAACTCAAATTTTGGCTATAATTAAACTTCAATCATGCAACTAGGGGCACATATGCGCATCATGGTATTAATTTATTGCAAACAAGCTCGTTTCAATTTTCAATATATTTTGAAATTGCACGCAACGCGTTGTGGTCGATAACAACGACCACAAAGCGAAAAAATATGGTATTTTAATATTGGATTCTTTAACACCGTTTACATCGCGGAGTGGCTGTTTTTTGCCCACTAAACGTTTCCGGTATTTGGGGGTAACACATACATGTATAAGATATCACCCTGTATAATAAAATTGCGCCAACTTAAATTTTGGCTATAATTAAACATCAATCATGCAACTAGTGGCACATATGCTCATAATGGTATTAATTTATTACAAAAACGCTCGTTTTAATTTTCATTATATTTTGAATTTGCACACAACGCGTTGTGGTCGATAAGGACGACCACAAAGCGAAAAATGATTGTATTTTAATATTTGATCGTTTAACACCGTCCACAGCTTGGAGTGGCTGTTTTTTGTCCACTAAACGTTTTTTGGTATTTGGACGTAACACATACATGTATAAGATATCACTCTGTATAATAACATTGTGCCTACTCAAATTTTGGTTATAATTAAACTTCAAATCATGCAACTAGGGGCACCACTATGCGGTGTTAATTTCTTGCAAAGGCGGGCGTTTTTCAATATATCTTCAAATTGCACGCAACGCGATGTGGTCAATACGAATGGTCAAAAAGCTAAAAAATATTTGGTTTTGATATTTGGTCGTTTAATACCGTCAACAACGAGAAGTTGCTGTCTTTTCGGTTATTGTCCGCTTTCAGTGCTTGAATGTAACATATACAGGGTGCTGCATAGGCGGATGCAACATAGCAAATTGGGAAAATGGTAAATAATTGTTTTGATTTTTTAAAATATGTTATTGTTAAAACATCTTAAAGCTTTGTATATCACAACGCACAAAATGATGTTTATTTTTGACGTAAATGCCCCCTTTGCTATAGAAAATTATTTATGTAGTATACTGTATCTGGTGTATAATACAAGCATCATTGGAAATTTCTGAAAAAAGATAGCTTACATGAGACACACAGAAAGTGCTTCGTACTAACTATTGTTAACTAAAAAAAATATTGTTTTTAGCATTATTTAAAATGAAATAAGAGCTCCAAAAGTAATATCTTTTAACAAAAAGAAAACTATAGCTAATGCAGTAGATTCTAAAAATATGTGACACATTTGTTTAAATTCACTATTACCAGCTATAAATACTCGTAATGGTATACTTGTTTTGTACAATAAGCAATTGTTGGCGTTATTAACTGAATTAAACTTAAATTTCACTAGAGCGCAACGTCAGTAGTAATTGTGTTACATACGAAGCTATGTAAGGTGTTCCCTTTTACACTTCTTAAATATGAACTAAAATAACTAATTTATAGTTATAAATAGTACACGGTGGGTAGTTAAGCATCTCAATGATAATAAATACTACAATTCAAACATGAACCATTTTACAGCTATAAATAATTACGTCAGTGAAGCTACCGTGGTGTGCTTTACTGAATATTACGAAGCTACAATGGCAAAGACTCGTTATCATTGCAAAGATAATTGCGTATTGTATGATATAATAAAAATAGATTATCTCGTGGAAAGCAAAAACATTATTAATAATGTTTTATTATATGTTTGAATAAATTCCATACGCGTACAATACGAACCAAAAGCAATATTGCAAATTAAGGTTTAACCTTTGAATCGGCATACTTTTTCAACCATGAAAAGTTTGCAACAAGAGATGACACGTAATATATCTGCCTTTGGGCTGCCTATTTATAGCTGTTAGATTTAATATAAAACACGAGTTATATGCTAGATTCTAGCACTAGCATTTTGTGGTCCATGTAATGCCACCTGAAATCGACCCTGTCCTGATCAGATCTTACGTTGAACCCATTAAAAAGTACTTTTATTTAGATGTAGCTGGGTGAAAAGCATATGTTAACCACATTGAATTTTTTTAAGAACTTTGAGAGCTAGTTCATACAATCTATCACCAATAAAATAAATAATTTTGTTAAATAGCTTTGTATTCTACTTTAACTCTAAAATAAGCAAGGGAACTTAAGGTAAAATATACCAATGTAATTTTCTTCGCAAAATATGCAGATTCAGTTAGGCAACTGGAATATAAATACCAATTTGCTTGTAACCGTGGTAGTGGTCTACATACTCAAAAATCTCAACAAAGTCGAGCATGGTGTTTACAAGCTGTGCAGATGTAAATTCTATTCTATAAATTCGTTTGCTTCTATTTTTTTGGAGTGGATAAAAGGTAATCTCATACAATTGTAGATTTATAAATAGATATTTATAAGCTCATTGAAATAGCATAGGAGTAATTTATATGTCGCTATTTAAAACTTGTGAAGCTTTACAGTGCTTGATTCGAGACTAAATTGTTATCTTGATAATTACTAAAAACGATCTGAGAACTAGATGAACAAAACTAAGAAAATTTGTCCCATTTGTTGTATAGCTATATCTGTGCGCGGCTACACACTGATCTTAATTGCCTGTTGTAATTTGCAGTTTTTTGTGTATTATATTTTTATAATTATTCTTATCAAAACTAATTGCCATAATAATATCTGCATATATTGACGTAGAAATTAACATATTTCAGGACGCTGGTAGCTGGCGAAGGTAGGAAGGTAGATAATTTTATCAAAACTCTTAATCTTTCTAGATCTAATGACATACAATCTGGCATGAATTGAGATGCTTTTAGATATATTTTTAAATTTTTTTTTATTAAAATTTTATATTAGAACAGAACATAATCTCAAACAAGGTGACACGGTGCAAGCTGCTTATCAATACTTCGGCACATCGCTGGCATGAAGTGGTTTCTGTCATTGCTCTTTCGACGTTCCCTCCTTGAGACACATTCAGTCTTCGTAATTTGTTAAACCGGTGCTTTCAATGAGGTATGGCCGTTATCATATTATGTTAAACACATATGTGCGACGACTTCGGCAAATGAAACAAAAATCATTTGCTGCAAGACCCAGAAGAAAGAAAATATGTTTACAAACGATTTTCCAACACAATGAGACAAGGAATATACTGTTATGGTAGCATCTCAAGATTGGTAGTTGTTTGTGAAAGTTAATCATAACTAGAGATTAATAATGGAATGATAAAGTGCCTATTTATTAAAATGTACAAAGGTGACTTTCAATAGTAAAAGAACAGTATAACTATTCCAAATTTATTGAATAAATTACAGATTAAGTTCAAATCTCTTAATGCATTTAATATTCAGAAAAAGGTTCTAACATATCAATGTCAAACAATTCATTGGAGGTTGGTCGTTTTTTCTTCCAGTGAAAAAAGCTAAGTTTCTTGTTCGTTTTAATTGTTATTCGTTGATAACGAGGGCAGATTGTCCCTCGAAACATTCGTTATTAATATTTTCGTTATTTAATATTTTTAATTTGCAGAGTGGCGAAATACCCAAAATAAGAATATAAATTATATCAATTAAAAATATGATTTTTGGAGTTATATGGATGGTTGTTTGGTGTTACCAGAGAGTAATTCATAATTAAAATTAAATATCAATTAGTACAAAATATAAGATAGTTTGAATTAATGTGAAAGCTATAAGCTGAGTTAATATTTTAAAAAGTTACTTGAAGTGTCAAATTAATAAATAAATTGTATTGTAATTTAATTCAGAAGTGTTAGTTTAAAAAAATGTCTGAATAGATTATTTCTATGGTGAACGGTAATTTGAAAAATAAGAACTAATTTTTAATTCTAAAATGTACAAATAAAATTTGGTATAAAGAAAATTTGATAATAAACTCCTTTCATAAAATTAAATCTATTATTGGAATAGTGTAAAAAGGTGTAAAGGAGTAAATTAATTATGAAATAAAGGAAAATAAAAGAATTTTAAACAAACTGTAATATGAAGAAAGTTAGAATTTCACTATTAGAAGAAGAATTAAGAATAATAGAATTGGTGAGGTGAATTCGTCTGAACCTGAGTTGATTGGTTGAGCTGCATTTCGAGTCGTTGTCGAGGTGGATACATCTGTAAGTGGGTTTAATTTGGACGTGCCGTGGTCAAGTCGTTATCGAAGTAAATACATCTGTACCTGAGATAATTGGTTGGATTGCGTTGGTGTCGCTGTTGAAGTGGATACATATGCAACTGTGTTTGATTTGAATGAGCTTCAGTGGAATTACTGTTGGGGTAAATACATATGTACAAGTTTGATTTGAATGAGCTGCAAAGAAGCTACTATCGAGGAGAGCTATTTTGTTTAAGGTCTCTGTGTGAGTCTGCGTCAGTGTTCTATCCATCGTGGCAGTTTGGGTTACCGATTTAACAAGTAGAGGATTTAGGTGAAGTGGTTCTTTAGGGAGCTCGTTGCAGAGCAGGAATCTTCGTTGAGGTTACAAATGGAAGCACCTGGATAAGCTGGTTGCATTTGCATGACTGGGCAGGAGTATTGGATCAACTCAATTAAGTGAAAGTAATCAGGTATATGTAAACTAAACAGTAATCAGTAACCAATGCGAATTGTATAGATATGAATTCAGCTAATCTGTCATATGAATAATCTGGCTTTGACAGTTGCAGAAGTCTCATTTAATAGTGTTTCTCATAACACCAATTAACCTTACGGTATAATTATTTGATAATCAAGACAATAGCAAGGAGTAATAAATGTAAGTAATTCATTATATTTTATAAAGCATGAACCCAACCTGAGTTGAGAGTGATATGTTCTACCGGAGCTAGTAAAATAAATAAACTCAATATTTAAATATTTTAAAGAAAGCCATATTTTACATAATTCCAATCCAAAATAAATACTATACAGGGTGTTATAGCAATGCATTTGCATCCATATCTTTCGATAACTATTAAGAACAAACTTGCCGGAACCGAGATACGAATGTCGTGCGTATTGTGGCAGTCTCTTCGCCATGCTTACGCGGTATCGTTTAACGTCTATCATTGGAAGCCCATTTGCAAATCGACAAACACGTACAAATAATCCCAAAACCTTTGCAGGCTTCCATTGATATTCCATACAAACTGGCGAGGAACTACTGATAGGTTATTTTGTTCTCGAGTTTTCTTTACATCCATCCAGTGTGACATACGCCACTTTAGGAGATCGCAATTGAGAAGTTAAGACAAAAACTATAAATTTGCAGAAATAGTCGAAGTCGAAAGCAATACTTTGACAGGTTGTGTCGAAGTAAAAGTCTCGATTATACTACGAAACTAAGAACATTTTTAACCTAGAAGTTATTATGATTATTAACACCTGTAATAAAGCGATTTTATTAGTTCAGTTTGGTGAGTGTTTAGTTTAGCAACTGATAAATGCGGGGGCATATCCAAAAGCAGCAAGAATTGTGTTGCGCTACGATCAATTAGAACTCGGAAATTATGTTATATGTAGATAAGTTTATAAAAAAGTTGTTACATTTATTGTCGTCTGCCTAAAAATTGCCAAGTTAAATTGGAATATCAGCGTACATTCTGTACCGTAGTTTTATGTAGGAAAAAAACCAAATTACTTTTAAAAACGCGTGACAGCAGAGTATTTTTAAGTGCGTTTACTAAATAGCTATTTTATTTTCTGCATTTTTATTTTTTTTGTGTTTCTTTAATTGCTGACAGCGTCTTGCATATTCAAATGTACATTCTACAAATCGTAATTAACCGATTGTGTATCTAATATATTTCGTGTTAATCGACTCCGTATATCACTTTATATAGCTATTTTAACACTGAATATTAATTATAAGTGCAAGTAAGAATAAGCAAATCGCCTTCACCTACTTTCTGGTGCATCGCACCATTTGATGTTAGTTGCATAGGTAATAAGAAATACAATTTCATCATTAGATCAGGCACGTAACCATGCTTACCTTTCATATTTAGCGAAAGGATATTACGTTATCTATACTCTCATCGACATTTATGTGAAAAATTAAATTGTTATTGTTTTGCGAAAAACGGTTATTTTTTACCCATTAAAAATTAACGTTTATTTGCTTGCTGTTCCAGTTCGTAACTATTTGTAGTAAATGAATTAAAAATATTTTTTATCGTTTGAAAGTATAAGAACCTTTGCTAATACTATATCAGTATAACAATAACGAAGATCCAGAAATCCCATCGAAAGACTAAGGAAAACTGATAGAAAGATGCTAATTTTTCACAAGAATATGCCATAGAATAGCGCCAATCACATTTTCTTGGATGTTTTGGTGCACCCTGTATGTAAAATATATTAAATAAATGATAGAAATATTTTTTGCTGCACCGGCTGTTCTTGTTAACTTGTTAACAACCGGACTTAAATTCAGGTGTCGTTGTATATCAGAAATATAATTTTCCTTCTAATGATCTTAAATACAAATTATTTAAATTAAGCAGTCATTGACCTCCCATTTTGTGAAATGTAGCCACACATTTTGAAGTGTTTAAAAAGCAACACCGTACTGTTAGAATGAAATTTGTTTGTCATATGTAGATTAATATGGAGCTAAAAATCACAACCATTTGCTAGATTTAAGATGTGTCAAGGATGTGCAATAATCCAATAATTATAGGTTGCATCTATCGGCGCTAAAGCGAAACCAATAACAATTCAATGTGTTTATCATTAACAATAAATAATATTTCTTCAAAATGTTTAAGTGAAATGTTTAGATAAGCAGTGAACGAATGCAATAATCGCGCCTCTTATCAAACGGAACTTTACTATTACAAAACAAATTGTTCTATTTGAGGAAAGAAGTGCGATTTGCATCGAGTTCCATACAGTGGCGGCACTAAGTATATAAGGAATATCTAATACTAATTATAAGATGGAAAACTACATTCCAGTGGCAATTATGGAATAACTACAAATATGCGCTTGATATAACCATTCTGTAAAATATTCGCAGAAACTGGTAGTATATTCTTTAAAATCATTATACTGCGTTTAATACGTGGTGAACCGATTTGAGTACCAGCACCTATTCTGATGTGCAGAATTCAAATTAGATACGAAGTAGAATTGCTAGAAACATTAAAGTTCTCCTTGTTACAATGTAACAAATATTTGAAAAATGGTATTACTTATTTTGCAGCTTTCTTGTAGCTATTACGAGTACTTTTATAAACTTTTTTAGAATTGGTTAATATTAAACAGTCGGTCATATTGTATTGTCGTTTGCTATATCAAATGTAGATCCACTACTCGTTAGTTAAAATTATGTCTTGCAAAAAACATCTCTGGAGAGATATTATAAGAAGATCCTCAGTTAGTAGTTAAATGTAATCTTTATTTTACTGTCCACATATTTTATCATTATACAATTCGGCGTCACCTAAACAATAATATAATGTCCTTGAGAGTAGATATCCAATTTACTTAGACTACTAACAAGGGTTAACATTTAAAAATTTAAGGATTTATTTATAACAAGAAAAAAAAGGCTGAAAATACATACGTGTAAAAGAAAATACAACACTAAAAAACAACAATAGTATAGAACACAATTCTTAGTCGATACAATCGTAGACTATACTATGCACCCTTTAATTTTTAGTGAAGTAAATAAATTTATTTGGTACCTACAGTTAGATAAACTCTCTAGGTAAATAGCAAACCTGACGCAGAAAGTTGTACTGAGCCTGCGTCTAATTTGACTAATTTACTTAATTTTTGTTTTCTCAGTGTAGCAATATGTAAGCACACAATTGCTTCTAGTATGTTACAGCACTACTACTTACTAAATCCGAACCCTTTCTAAATATCTTTCGGTGTAAGGTTAAAAAAGTTGAGCATGCTTCTTCAGATTTCCCTCTCTGGAGAGTCGGGGAATGTCTGTACGCACCACTCCTTTGCTTTCTACCGATTTCCTCATCTCTTCTTTTTAAGCTTTTCAAGGCATTTCTCTTCTTCCTCCTCCGAGCTCTTTACCTTCATACATTCTCTTAACCAATCGTTGTTCTTTCATTCTTTGCATGTGAACTATTCATCTTAACTAATCCTTCGATATGGTAATCTCTATTGAATTGTATTGACTTCTCTATAGTTTTCAGTTCACATCTCTTTTGGTTTATATAAACCTCACTTCTGCACTTGCTAATTTATTTTCCTGTTTCTCTGTGAATGCCAACGACTCGGTTCCATGGTATTGGTTTGACCACTTTCCTAATAACATCGAGATTAGTGCTTTCCGGTATCTCTTCTTCGTAGGATATTGTTCTGTATGGTATCAAATAGCTTCTCTGTTTTTGCTATTTTATCTTTTATATCGTCGTTTTCGTTTCCCTGTGATACAGTGTCGCCTTGCCGAACTCGTTTGCCTAGAAGAATTCGGTCAGTTTTTATATCATCCTCAATTTTGATGTGAAACGTTGCTTGCTGGTAGATGTTCTTTAGGAGGATAGCGAAATTACTACTTTTCAATGCTGTCAAATACCTTATGGAAATGTACGAATGCTAGATGTAGATGTATATTGCATTCAGTTGTTTTTTCAATAAGTTCTCTAACTGTCTGCAGATGATCGATGGTTGAAAAGCCTTTGCGAAAGCCTGCCAGTTCGAGGGACTAATAGGAGTCCAGTTTTGTTGATAGATTCGTTATAATTTTTGTTAGTAATTTATATAGATGTGAGAGCAGACTAATGGGGCGATAATTTTCTATGTTTGTATTATCACCCTTTTATATACACTTTCGGTATGTTTAATTCCTTTTATAGCGTTCGTAAGCTCGGTCGGGCCTAATTTCAACATCTCGGTTGTTGTATGATCATCTCCGGGAGATCCCCCTTTTTTCAGCTGTTTGAGAGCATGTTGCAGTTCTGATATGGTGATTTCAGGTAGCTCTTCAGATCCCACATTTAGAATGTTTCTTGACTGACTTTGTGGTTGTGGTATTGTTGATGTATATACGTTTCTATAGAATTGCAGGATTACGTTTGCAATGAATCTTTTATCGTTTATGAATATTCCTTGTTTATGTTGAATCTTCACGATATTCTGTGTGCCTGTTGACAAACTTGATCTTAGCACATTCATGTTCTTGCTTGCTTCAAGGGTTCCCATTATTTGTTTTGTTTTGTATGCTCTTGTCTGTCCATATCCTCTTTTTCACTTTTGTGTTTTTTTTTTCATTGTATTCTAGATCATCTCGGTTCAGTTGTCTCATTTCTTTTATTAATTCTACAGTTTCTTTTTTTATTTTAGCTTGTTATTTAAATGTCTTGTGTTATTTTTTCTGGTTCTAGTTTCTTTTGAAGTTCTCTTTGATATTCGTTCTTTTTCTGTGTTAGTATATGTATTGTTGGGCCCCTCGTTTTATTTATTAATTTTTGTCTTTCTTCTTTGGTATTTATTTCTATGTATGCTCTTACTAACCTGTGGCCACTCACTGTATTAAATCTGTTTTTGTTAGAGAGGATATAGTCGATTTCTGTAGTATGTCTTTATTATCTATTATTAATATCATTAATCTGTATAGCATATTTCTACAATTTTCAGTTCTTTATTTTGCAGAATCCTACTTTCTAATCTCTTTGTCTGCAATTCCTTAAAGCTTCATTCAAAACTACAGTGTAACGTATTGGGCTCAAGGTACAACCTTATTTCAGACGACTGGAATATTGAAACTTCTCTGCTTTCGCATTTCTTGTTCTTACATAGCGTTTCGTAGCTTTATCTAAACTTTTTATATGTTCTATAACTTCAGTGCTGACTTTCCTGTTATTCAAAATTCTCCAACCCTTCTTTTCTTGTCCTGTCGAAAGTCTATTTTCTAAATCTTCGCTATATTTTTACTTCCCTCGTCTTAAAGGCGAAGGAAATATTGTAATAGCGAAAAAATCACCTTCCGAGATTTCTTCAGGTCTTCAGGTTTCTCAATTACGTATGTCTACCTGTTGCCGCTATAAGTCATTTCGGTGAGAACTTTAAAAAATAAAATTCTGCCTATTTCTGCTTTAACTCAACAACTATTACTTAAATGAAAGTAATATTTGGTCATAGCTTAGGTTTTTACCTATGCTAAAAAAGAGCATAGTTTGAAGTCAACAATACAGGATGAGCTACCCAAAAAATAAAATTTAGTTTATTTTTGTTTTCACTGAGAAATAGATAAAAGTAATAATTATTTCACATATCACAGGCTTTACCGTTGACGAAAATAAGACCCAGCAGATACGAAATAAATGTAAAAAACAAAAAGAGGCAACAAATAAGTAGGATGCGTTTAATAAAGCTGCAGCGCAGAGATCAGAGTGGCAACGTGGGTCGAACGATGAAATCGCATTTACGGGCGCTGACGTTCGAATCTCATCGCCGGTTACAGTTTTTTATTTAAAAATTCATGTAATTCACATTATCAAGTTTATTGTCTCAGTATTATTAGGAGCGTGAAGATATTTTTATACCTACTTTTCTTTGATTTTTAATATTGTTTAGTGTCACAACATTCTCTTGCGAGCAAAGTTCTCAGTAAATCCCTTTACAATTTTTTCTGCTGTACTTGTTAAAATGAGTTCTCTTCTGCAGTCTTTACTATCCCCTGATTTATATAACACGATTGAGGATAAAAAAATTAAAATCGAAATAATTTATTATTTTTAATTTTTTTATTGCGTCGTAAGTATACAAAAGAAATAGAATGAATAGTAGAAAACCACAAAGAAGTTTCAAAGATACTTATCCATTATTCAACAATTATTAAATAATAAAAGTTGTAACGCAGGGGGTAATTTTAAGCCGGATCTGCGCAGAAACCTGCACCCCTAAAATCTGGGGCAGTCAGCGACCGTGTGTTAACAGACTTGCACGCATTTTAAACTTACGCTTTTCATTAGTTACCAAATTTATTATATTGTTTTGATTCATCCGTTATTATATGATTGTTCAGTAAGTGTGGTGTTTTATTTGTTGTTTAATACGTGATTTAAGAGTCAGCGAGGCGCTATAATCTGGCAGCCCAAACGTGGAGTCGAAAAATGTAATTAATTAGTGTACGAGCAGCTTTTAAATCTAGTAAGAACAATAAACTGTATGGTGTGTATGTGGAAATATTCAAAACATTGAACAGTGAACTGAATACGTGAGTTAAAGTGTGGAAAAAACAGAAAATTAGGAGTTTTCTGTACAAGTTATCAGCGATCACCAAAGCGTCGCTTCGCAATGTTCAACATCTGCTAACGATATTGGACCCCAAGTCGGCATTTCTTTGGTTTTCGTTTCAACCACGGTGATTAATGACTACTGGCCATCGTTGCCCTGCATCCCAAAACACAGCGGAAAGCAAGGAACCTCGCACCACAGTTGGTTTGTACAGATACAAAATCAAGTATTTGCAACTTCGAGGTAAGCCTTATTCTTTTGCTGCGGTGCGTATTTAAATTTCTGCAGCCGCTTTAATTAGTGTGCGAAAACAGAAGGAAAGACATTCGACAACGGCGTCGCGTCGCGTCTTTAAATAAAAGACATTTCGAAAACGGCGTCGGACCGCGTCTTAAAGATCTGTACTCTGTCGCGTCGCGGAAACAAAGACACTTGCTATCGTTTTGTGGTTTCTCGGCTATAAGAAATTCATCGCACGCATTTTTTGTGAATGCCGCGAAAGCGTCGTCAAAGCCAGAGGCTATTAAAACAGAGCGCGGATTCAAAAATTGAACAAGCAGCTGATCTGGAAACAATAGCAATGGCTTCCACAAGCCCCTCGGTAATTCAGATGTCTACAAATCAACTACAGCAATTGCTCAGTGGAATACAAGCTCAGACCAATAAACAATTGCGCCAAATTCAACAAGAGTTTCAGCAATTCCTGCGATCGCAACCTGCTACGCCAGAACTTTCAACTAGCACATCAAAAGGGAGTTTCGCGAAATGCACATCGCGGTTTGCGGGGAACAAGGGTGGCAAGGCATCAAATCTTCGGTGACAAATTGGGCAGATGCTGAAACAGCAATGAGAAATTCTTTCGGGCCGCGAAAACCCGCGTATCAAATATATCGCGAATTGTTTGCAAATGAGCAGGACGACAAAACATCGACTGATATTTTCGTCAGTAATGCGAGGGCTATGTTTTCTCACTTAGAAAATGTACCGGGTGAGGCAATTCAAATTGATATGCTACTTGGTCTTCTACATCGCCGAATTCGGAAGCGGATTTTGCGAACAAACGTTAAGACTTACGATGACCTGCTTAAACTTGCGCGCGAAACTGAACAAGCCTTACAGGAAATTCAGCAAAGTGAATTTCCACGGTTTCCGCAACCAAGTGCGTCAAAACCTAGGAAAGAGCGCCCGCGATGCGATTATTGTCGCAATTTCGGACATTCGTTTGACGATTGCAAAATTCGTGAACGCAAACATCCAAGAGACGATCAACAAGAGATAATAACTCCACCTGCGCAGCAGGCAGTTAAATGCTACGGGTGTGGAGCCATCGGTAAAGTGCGTGCCAATTGCCCAAACTGCAATCCAGAGGAACAACGTAGAATAAGTGCCAATTCCGCTACCATGTTGAATTTCACAACTATTATGGAAGCGCGCGTCATTACAAATCCGTGCACTAAACCTCTACTGTCAATTAAATTGCTCGATCGGGAAGGAATCGCCTATGCAGACTCAGGTGCTCAAGCCAGCATTGCAGGAAGACGGGTGTACGATTATTTAAAATCGGTTAATCATCCTTTATCGCCATCACGAGTTACGATCGCCTATGCGGATGGAATTGCCAGAGAAGAGGATATATTGATAGCTCAGGTGAAATTGGAAGTTGCAGGTAGATCTATATTAACAGATCTTATGATTCTGCCTAAGTTGGAAAATAATCGTACCCTGTTAGGCATGGACTTCCTGCAAAACGCTGGGATTGTCATCAACTTCGGCCAGTACACCTGGAGCTTTGCAGATGATCCAAAGAGGGAGTTCGAATTCGCAGAGGACATCATTGTGCTAGAGGAAGGGGGGTCAAAGTCGCCCCAAGTTGTGGTCGAAGAAGAGAACTCGAAGCAAGAAATCGTAGATTCTGTTTCAAGTGTCCCTGAAACACAACGTGCGATCGTTGATCTAAAATCGAAAACCGAACTTCAGCTGCGTGAAGATGAACTAGTTAATCTGGCATCTGATGAGAGGACCCGACTCAAGCAGCTACACTTTAAGTACAAAAGTACCTTTAATCAAGGGAGGGAAGCAACCCCTTTTGCAGAACATGGCATGAATACGGACACACTATCTGAAGCAGGTGAGTCCAATGAGCATACCCAACACCTACGGAAGCGACAAGCTGACAAGGCACGGAGAGATTCTCCGCCATTCGAAGCAGGCGATTTGGTGCTGGTCAAGTCGCATCTACTCAGCAATGCAGCCAAAGGAACTACTTCAAAACAGGGACCACGTCGTGATGGGCCACATGTCATAATTAAAGTCGTTAGTCCAACCACCTACGAGATTGCCCATCGTGCGAATCAAGATGCTTCCTTAGGAAAATACCATGCATCAGATCTAACACCATACCACCTGGGAAATAAGGACATTCCTGAACCAGTGGTACCCCTTAGGAAAAGGGGTCGTCCTAGGAAGCTGAAAAAACAAAAAAAAATCCTGGACACAAAGCCGTGACGTCTGTTTGATCCAGAGGGGGGGACTGTAACGCAGGGGGTCATTTTAAGCCGGATCTGCGCAGAAATCTGCACCCCTAAAATCTGGGGCAGTCAGCGACCGTGTGTTAATACGCATTTTAAACTTACGCTTTTCATTAGTTACCAAATTTATTATATTGTTTTGATTCATCCGTTATTATATGATTGTTCAGTAAGTGTGGTGTTTTATTTGTTGTTTAATACGTGATTTAAGAGTCAGCGAGGCGCTATAAAGTTGCTGTATTTATATATGGTTCTTTAATAATAAAACTGATATTTTAAAACTGATTAACAACATACTAGACGCACAGAATGTGACAGGCAATTTAATGACAATAATCTTTCCGGTTTTATATTATATAAAAAATGACAAATTACAGAAGTACAATGTTATTAATGGCGATGTTTATCTATTAACGTTGATTGTACAATTCGAGGAAAAATCATTGCTCCTGTGTTTATATAAGTTTATATTTGTCATTATTCAAGGACAGAATTGCTTTTGTTACACGTGTTAAGTTAACTAAATTGCTAGTCCATGAAACACCTAATAGATGCGATAATATCCCTTATTCGGTATGCTCAATTAAGTAAAAAAAGTTCTACTTACGTATGACGTGGTATGAATATAAATAAATCACCCACTGTGAATTTTTAAAAGTGAGGAATATAAGCATGTAATATGGTTGAAAATAAAACAAGAATCAGCCGTCTTCCATAGCATACACTCGAAACAATAAAGTACAATCAATTTTCGAATTGTTCTAGGGCTGCAACCTTAATTAATTGTAACCACTTTGCCTAACATTCAATACATTAAGATAAATGGTTTGAAAAAATATATATTTGCAAATATAATTGATCAAGATCTAAATATTATTTCGCCTCCAACCCTGAGAGATTTGACTTGTTTCATAGAAAATCCAAGGCATATCTATGAATAGACGATTCAAGATAGTTTCACTCAATAACCGTTTTCGTAACATATTGTTGAGATTCATGCTAAAAATGGATCAAACTGCTGTCATTGGCAATGATCTTGCTAGAAGCAGATGCTGTCAAATTTGGCTTATTCGGCAATGTAGCCAAAGCCAAAAGATTCTGCAAAGGAATTCTTCACAATCCAAGTGTGGGTTCTAAAATTCCATTTTCCGCTGCAAAATATAAAGATATTAGGACTTGTCGATCCTCTAGAGTCTAGATCGTCCCATACTTCAAATTCAGTACAGCGTTCTGCGTTCTGTGCAGAACGACGTTGTCATATTTTAGCACACATCTCCTTGAAAGTTAATACGCACCTGTCAATCAAAAATAAATTCGGATTTTGTATTTAGGGACACTTAACAACTACTAATAGCTTGCTTCCTCTTATCCAGATTTGGTATTACCTCAAGCAAACTTAGACCGTCGGTCGGTCTCGAAAAATGGCAACGGCGGCCACTCCCATAAGAATTACATTGCGCTATGCTGCCCGTACTGAATCTGAAGTATGGAACTATCACCAACATTTAATTTCGAGAGATATTAATTTCGGTAAAAAGCAGCTGTAAAAAGTTTCTCAGTTCAGTAATGAAGTATGGAAAGAGTATGTCGACTACGTAATAGTTTATCCGCCAAAGCAGTAGTTGTAACAAAATTTTCATAATTGTCCTCTAGCATATTTTCTTAAAATTCCATAAGCTCAATATTATTATAGAAATGTTTAATTAATATTTAGTAACTATCCCTTAAAAATTCGCTTTAGCAAGTTTTCTTCTAAATATTCTCTATTTACCTTGAACTCTTATGACTTCTAGAAACCACGTTTAAGGGTGATTAACTTATTGAGTATGACATGAATTATTACCTATCGCAAAACCACCTAAGAATTTGAACTTTTTGTATTATGAATATTTGAATATTTATATATTACAATGGATACTACACAAAAATATTAATCTGCGCTACTATAAATACGACAATACTGCATGACAGTAGGCAAATTTAAGAGATTAAAAAAACTGATCCTCAGCGGGCGGTGTTATTCCAACGTATGAATAATATGTTGGTGGCACTGTAAGACTATGTAAAATTCCAGGTTAACAGGTTAGGTTTTGCGTCAGTCTGTGTCAAAACTGAGGATCTGGTTCTAGTTGCCGCTTACAACTGGACTGAAAGAGGTTAGTAATATAGTTAGCTGCAAGAGATATGAATATACAGCTGGATTTATCAATTATGACTGAAGGGAATGGAACAAATCATCTTATCACCCATATGGTCCACCCACTAACCCCGTTTAATCTGTAAAATGAGGTATCATAATTACTTTTCCTTTAATTAAGAGTGAATGAACGAAGTGGGACGAGTTTAACTGTAGTTTTTAATAACACCTTCACATCTTGTATAAAACGAAACTGCTGTGACTTTTTCTATATAATACACTCGAAGTCATTTATACAAAGATTTAAATGTAGGTTATGATAAATGGTATCGAATTTCAATTATCGGCTTTCCATGTATTGCTTAAGTGGCTATCCTGTTTTTTCTGAATTTCTTCCTCAAACCTTTTATTAGCCGCTTCTAGTATCTAGTTCTGAAAACGAGAAGCTGTATTTCATGAACCAAAAGCAAACAATTGTTATATTTTAAAAGTGACACCTATATCTTTAGAGCTTTTCTTTGAATTTGAGATTAAGAACTTCTAAAAATATTTTGTCAGTTGTTCATCTTAGCAACTTTTCAAAAATAAAATCAAATATTTCTCAACAATTACTAGGACGTCAGTACATCAGTATTGCAATATATCATAAAATATTCTAAAAATGGTTGTTTCTGTTGATAACAACCGAAATTGCTGAACATTATTCAGTTCCATTAGTAATCATCTTGAGTACGTAGGTAGCAATAAATGCAACTTACTACTTTGCTTGAGCAGTTATTTACAAAATATATTGCAGTCAGTTAAGTTGCTTCGACGAATAGCTAATAACGAAATCAGATTTTTATTCAATTTTTATAGCGGCAATCTGAAGTACTTAAGAAACTAATTAATAATGTAAAAATGTAACAATTATTTAGATATTATTTGATAAACATTTTTACTACAGTGAAACTGTGAGATTTTGAAATTTTTCTGAATACATTTTGAATAATGTAAAACTCTAGAATCTGAATTCCAAAATGATTTATATCACCTTTCCTTTTAATCTCTCTATTGCAATAATTATGTATATAGACATATAAGGTCATATCACTTTTATAAAGACAAAACATATACAACAGTGAGGACCAACATCCCTCCTCCCTCCCTTTTAACTTTTGAATGCGTAAAAATATTTCAGACAACATTTCAGGTCAATACAATAT
Source organism: Agriotes lineatus (assembly GCA_940337035.1). NCBI lineage: Eukaryota > Metazoa > Arthropoda > Insecta > Coleoptera > Elateridae > Agriotes > Agriotes lineatus. The sequence continues at coordinate 85,475,261 of OW679202.1, forward strand.
TAAAGATGGAATTTTAGTGCAGGGGGGGGGGTCATGTTAACACCTCATTTGAAAGGTATAATTGAGTTGGGCGCGTATCAGACATTTTTGACGATCCTTGACTAAATGACGTCTTCATTAGTTATTAAAATGTTGTTGAGGATTATATATTTTTTAAAATTATAGGTATATATTCCACTCAACAAGATCTTTCAAACGGAGTGTTACATGACCCCCCCCCCCTTGCATTAAAAATATTTAATATACAAAGATATTTATCAAACTTATTTGAAAGTATAAATACATGTACTACTTAATAAGACCTTTCAAAAGAGGTGTCAGGTGACTCTCCAACCTTTGTATTTAAAAAATATTTAATATAGGTACGTATTTTACGCAATGAGGTGCCCCCTTTCTATTAAAAATATATTTAATATGGCACAGAGCGGCTATCTTTAAAATTTTCTGGAACCTGAAATGGCTTAAACACATGACATTTGTGTAGTTTACCATTCTAACATTTGACTAAAATATTTGACGCATTCAAAAGTTAGAGGAGGGTGGACGGGACTTTTGGTCGTCAATGTACATTTCACTGTTATAGTAACTGAATGGCAAGTTCCCTAGCTCAAACCCACTTCCTAAAAATATTTTCTAATTTATTGATGTACATCAATCACTGGCAATAACTTACATGTTTTTATTAAAATATGGCGCTTTCAGTTCGTGGTACATTTGCACTATGTAAGGGAATATTTACAGGTCCTTTTTAACTAAGGATTGGCACATACATAGCTCAAATCAACTTCGTGTTTAGCTACCGAATGGCAAGTACTATAGTGCAAACCAACTTCCTGAAACAATCTTTCAATTAATGTTCTATAGGAATCACTGGTAGTACATTATCCCTATATTAAAATCTCCTGGGGTCTGTTCTTGGTACATTTGCAGTATGTACGGGATTATCTTCAGGTCTCTTTTAAATGCTGACTGGCAAATACCATAGCTCAAACCAACTTCCTGAAACAATCTTCTAATTGATCTTCATAGTTTGAGAATATATACTTCATTGAAGAAAACAGTTTGATCGTATTGCTATATTGAGGTTCTGCGTGAACCACAACCCTTTTATTAAAATCTGTTGGTTTTAGTTACTGGTACATTTGCAGTATGTAATGGTCGTGTTTAGTTACTGAATGGCAAGTAGTATAGCGCAAACCAACTTTCTGAAACTATATTCAAATTGATATCACCTTATCCTTTCAGTAAAGTCAGGTGGGGCCAATTCGTGGTACAGTTGCAGTATATAAAAGAATATTTTCAGATCCTCGTTAGATACTGATTAGACCGGCTACTTGAACGCTGTTGAATCGCTTTCATGTCTATTTTCCGCTAAGATTTTGAGGGTCCATCCGTCCCTGCCAGTGAGCTAACAAAGTTATTGGAAACAGGGGCACTAAGAATGTAATCATGAATTAATGATCGTAGCAATTTAAGTTTGAAAAATTACGTCGACATACCCGTAGAATACAACTATACAAGAGTGATCTATTAGCTCTATGACAAACTTTCATTGATGCAATTTTTTAAAATGAATAGCACGTTTTAAAATAGTAGAAATTTTCTATACCTGAAAACGCCAAAAAATTACTTTTTTCAAAAAATGTCATGAATAAATACAACACTTTATAATAATACAAAATATAGTAATCAACTTGGAATACCATTTTTAGTCTAAAAGCCGAAGGGAGTATTGCAATCGTGAAAAAATCACGTTCCGAGTTTTCGTCGGATCTTCACGTTTCAGGGTCTCTAGATGACGAAAACCATGTTTTGTTAATGTCACCTATCTGCCTGTATGTCCGTCTGTCTGTCTGTCTGGCCGTCTGTTAGCGGTATAACTCAAAAAATATTTGTTGGAGATGCTCAATATGTTGCATGCCCTTATGTTTACCTGACAATAAACCGTATATACTTTCGGTCAAATATATACAGTTTTAACACCTTAAAAAATAAAATTTCGATTTTTGATTTAACAGAACCAAAGAACAAGGAACAGGTTACGCGCGGGTTGATGCAAAGCGTTGAAATCGCTTTCACAGCCTCTAGAATCGCGCTCAGTTCGAATCTAACCGGTTACAATGTTTTTTTTTATTTTTCAAATCGATGTAATTTTATTTTTATTGTTTGAGTATTACTAGAAACGTCAAGATATTTTTACTTTTAGTTTACTTTGATTTTTATAATTGTTAGTGTTACAACTTGCGAGGGAAGTTCTGAGTAGAGCCCTTTAAAGGTTTTTTATTTCAGTGAGTTGTCATAAATTCTTTAGAAAAGAGTTCATAACTTTCCAATATCTACCCCACTGGATACTATTTTCTGTCTCTTTTTGGCATGTGAAAATATACCAGTTTACTTTATATTAAGGTACAATATTGGAAGCAAATATCTCTACTTGCTTTAAAGCTCAACTTTAACAACCTATCAGTACTTTTTTCTTAAAAGAACATTCTCTTTTATCTTCTAAACTTTATGACAGAGCTAATAAATCACCCTTTTTATCACACAATGAAAATCGAATTTGATGTACTCTTTCGTATTTGAAACTATTTTTGAAACGTCCATCATGAATGAATCACGACATTCGATATTAAACTGCAATAAGAGAGAAAGAAGGAGGGGGAAAGACAGATGACAGCTTCTATCTCAAATTAGACAAACGACATTTAAATTGTCCTTGAAATGTAACATAATAAAAGACGCTATCTTTCCGTCGGTAATAAGAGCGCAGTCTGCTTATTTTAGTTATACTAATAATAAAAATAGTGGAAGACGAACTATTACGGCATTAAAACGGAATATAAATATCCATGCAAAGAAACAATCAAGACAGTTTAAAGAATAAAGATCCTATGAATGCTGTAGACATCCAATAAAGGAAAATGCAACCATCAGGCTGTGGTGTAAAGAGTAAAGACGAGGATCTGAAGAAATCTCGGTGATTTTTGATGATTACAAAAAGTAGTATTAGTATTAGTAATATTAGCTCAAACCAGTAGTAAAGAATATGAACCATAAACCACCAGATCAAAACAGTGTAAACACTTTTAACGTAGGATAACCTTTAACTAGTTAATTGAGAACTGAACAAATATAGAAGATGTATTGAACATAAGACAGGGTTCTAGGTAAATTGCTCGAATGCAATTGCTCGAAAACGAATTGCTCGAAATCAGTTGCTCGAAAGTCAACTGCTCAAATGTGACTTTGCTCGAATTGCAAGTTTCTCGAACAGCAATTTCTCGATTATCTGTTGCTCGAAAAAATAAAGTTGTGAAATAGCCTTATTAATAAAAAATAGGTACTTATAGGTATGTGATTAAGTTAAAAATTATAAAAACCAAATATTATATGTTTTTAATATGATATGTTATGTGCTATTCCACCGACATAATCATATATACTTCTGTCATGTCCATAATTATTCACTAATCTTAAAAGTCTCTGTGCACTATCACGATATATTCTTCGACCTATGGTGCATTGTTGACCGCTGGCATATTGTTCTATCCGTAATTCGTTCAAACTCTGCTCCCTCTTTAATGCCGAAATAAATTTCCAGATGTTAAGACCACATAAATTCGAGCAAAACATTTTCGAGGAATTGCGGTTCGAGGAACTTGTATTTCGAGAAAAGTTACATTCGAGTAATTTGATTTTCGAGCAATTGATTTCGAGCAATTGATTTCGAGCAATTGCATTCGAGGAATTTTCCGGAGACGAAACACTAAGGCAATAAAATATGATTTCAGAATAAAGTAAATGCTTGCGAGATATGATTCTCTTAGAGCTCTGAATCATTTGTGTACTGATATATATTCATATAGATATATAACAAGAAACTAGTCATTTGTAGGACGAAGTAACCTAAAGAGGTCCTAGAAAATAAATCAGGAAGCAGAATACCAGAAACTGAGCAAAGAATGTAAAAAGGAATTTAAAGAAGCTAAGAATCCAAAATTGGATTTCGTCCTTTATATAGTAAACTCCAAAATGCAACAGCTTCCAAATGATAAAGCAATTTAAAAAGTAATCTTTATGGCACCGCAGGTTATTTGTTGAATATGGTATGAGTCAAATACCTACGTTCGTGATCTATAGAATTTTCTAATCATCGACAAAGCCGACCATTGCTCTCTCAGTATATCTTGCGCCATAGTTTCCATTTTACACTGAATACTGATTTTCAGTTCATCTACATTTCTGAGTTTTGTGGTATATTAATACCAGCTGAAGAACAAGGTATCAGTTCTCAGGCGTGACTCTCGAGGCTCGATGCGGAGTAAATTCAATCATTGGCCGATTCGACCTACCTGTGGTGACGCCACGCCAGACAGCCTTGCTTTTCAGGCGCTACTGGTTATATGCACTCTACTAATTAGATAACCCGAAAGAAGAAATAGATGCTATGGTGTAATAGGAATCATTATTGCGAGATGTGAGACAGACGAATCTTGCTTTATGATGCCAAATGTCAAATTATCTCTAAAGGATACTGTTCTGAATATTATCTGTATTACGGTAACTGATAATATATTCACTTTAAAATCGCAAAAACAAAGTATCCAACAAAGTAACTGCCGCGAAATGAAAATAACAAATTGAATGGAAAAGTATTGATTCTGAAAACAACTACAATATTGCGACATGTATAGTAATTCGAAAACAGGCTACGAAAAAAGAATGCAATTAACAGAACTACTAACATGCAATGAATGTACAGAAATGGCAGCTCAAGAAAATACAACTGTTGGTATAATAAAATTAACATGGCGTTTGTCAAGTTATTTAACAAGAGTTAGTACATTTGTGAAAAGAACCCCCCTAAAATAAGATTGCAGTTTCGAAAGGTAGGTATCTACAGCAAAGTACAATTTTTCAAGGTATATCCTTAGAAAATAATATGAATACAATATTGACCACAAATTCTTATCATCGAGTTCAATAAAAAGGAATAATAGACTTGGGATAATACAAAACACGTGCATAGTGTTCAAATGCGGACCTAGAACAAGAGTTACAAGGTAGGAAGACGAAAATAAAAAAAAATTGAAGGGTTAGATAATTTGGAGATAGGTACACTGAAATTAACAATTTAGAAGGTCAAAAAACCGAGAATATTATGAGCATGTATAGTTTGATTTTGGTGAACCTAATGGGGTTGGCACATTTTAAAATTATTTTGACATATACAGGGTGTCCCAAATAAGTTTGGCTTGAAAGAGTACTAACGTTTTAAATGGAACTCCCTACAATTCTTTACGGCTATTCAAGCCCCGTTTCGAACTTATGAACGTTTCTTAGATTTCTCGTCAATTTCAAGGTTACATTTAAAATCTCACATTTTCCCCACTTTTGAATCTTTTTTCCCTGAAAATTGAGGGGGGTCGCTATTTAGAATACAAAAATACTAAAGTTTTATTACAACCAAGATATTTTGATACAGGGTGTTCGAAATAATGGTTCAAATTTCAACATCTTTAATCATTATTTTCTCATTTTTTTTCAAATGGGACACCTTATACTTTATTTCAGGAATAAATAGAGCCTTAAATTTCTTTTATTTTGACCCCAATATGTTATACTTTATTTCAAAGATAAAACTAGAAGCGATTAAATCTTGACAAAGGCAGTGAAAATGTTTTTATGGAGCAACTTTGTAATCGCCAGGTGTAAACTGAAAATATTGTTTACATAAGAGCATCATTTAATTCATAATTATAAAATGAAGTACAGCAATATATAATCAAAGTTGGGTAAGTCCATGTATTATCATATTTATTATTTACACGTAAACCGCTAATAAATACATAAATTACACCGGTGCATTATTGTGCATCTAATTTAAAATTTCAAGGTCATTTAGAAACAAGTAGCGCCTCAACAGCGAGTCAGTTTCATCACTTTCTGGTTTTTGCATTTATTTTTAAACTAATTGGAGTGACACGTATATCTCTCTTCTCGTCATGAAAATAGTGTCCTCCAACCACTTGTTATTTGAACTGGCTTTAGTAGTAATGGTCGGCCAACTATTAGAAATGCACATTTAGCGAACACCTCTAAGGCTGCAGTGACCTTGAGGACCTGATATGTTCAATGAACCTAAGTTTCTATAAAGGAGGTTCCTTACAGCTAGGAAACCTAACACATGATCTTACCACATTTTACAAGCGGTCAAAAACCACCTTCATATAAATATGGCATAATAGAATACGACTTAAGTACATCAGGCACATAATCCATCAATATTTTTAATCGATATCAGTCAGACTATAGCAAAATAATTGTTTGAATACGTATAATGTACTATAAAATTGCAATTAAAATTCTTTAATATATAGGAACAAATATTAAATTAAAAACAGCTTTCTGGTCACGCAAAGAATTTTATCGTTACAGATACGTTTGCTAGGTATTATATACTATTTCAGTACTATTTATTAATCATGATAAAACATTGTGTTTTATCAACTGAGAAATCAGCTGACACACGTTGAAATCAATTTCTTCAGTTTAATTTAACTTTAAATTATTAGTTCATAGAACAAGTTATTTCTAGTCAAAATATGCTTTTCCTGATACCTTCGATGGATTAGCCTTTCAAAGTATAGATTTTGAATTCCGTTTCATTTTTGAAAATGCGATTACTGTCCAATTCTTCTATTACTTTATACTGGTTTTTTTTGCATACAGTCGTTATTAAACTATCTTTCGAGCCAATCACATAAGTGGTCTTATTCTAAACAAAACATGTAATGCCAGTAGATATATAAAGTGTATGAAAACTATTGTCTTCCTCCAACAAATCGTTTTTGAGTTATACCGCCAACAGGCAGACCGACAGACAGACAAACGGAATTGAGAAAACTTGTTTTTCGCCATCGAGAGACTCTGAAACGTAAATATCTGAAGAAATTTCGGAAGGTGATTTTTTGGCGTTTACAATACTTTCTTCGTCTAAAAAGCACATCTCGAGAGCGTTCAAATGATGTACTAAATAGGTAGAAATATATTACTGTTACTAATAATACTGAAAGAGTAAACAGAAACATTTGGTAACGCAAATTACATTAATTCACAAAAAAAAACATTGCAGTCAGTGGGATTTGACTCTGGGGAAGTGTAGAGTTTGATTGCAAGTCAAACACTCTAACTGTTTTCCTACAAAGGCGTTCATATCGTGCTTCCTTTTCGCTCCGTTATAAACGACGTATGACACCACCGCCGATTGCGGACGAAGTGCTCCCGATCGGTGCCGATGAAGAGGTGGCGCAGAGACACAGAGACGGCTACACAACATATGTCTATATATAGAGAGATAAAACCAATGCATCTTTGCCAGCAATGTTTAAAATTATACCTCCAACTGTTTTGACACAACGCTTTTATTTCATCTTTTTTTTTGCTTTGTCGTGTTTCTCCAATTGTCGTCGCTTCTTCTGTAGGTATTTTTTCCATTTTTCTATAATCTTTTCTACGATTTTTTAGTCTTTCTCTTTTATTCTTTTACTATGATACCTATTGGAACAGTTGTTTGGGCTATCTTTCGTCAGACATTCGGCTTAGATGTCCGTGTTGTCTTCACAGTCTCTCAATTTCTATTGAGTTGTTATTTTATTGATTTATCGTACAGACTACTTCTCCTCATTTCAAAATATTTTCTGTTATTGATTTTTATATCATAACTTAGTTGTCCTTGTGATATGTACAATGTACACTCCACCATATACTAATTCCTGACTTTGACCTATTCTTTTATTATTTCTTCCTTTATCACTCCTTTATCACATTTGAATTTTTGCATTCTCTTTATTTAATTTTCTTCCATGTGCAATGTTGATGCTTTACTTCTCCCTATAATCATATGTGTATATTCCGTGTTTGCTAAAAATTTTGTCAGTCGCCTTTCTGAATAATCAGTAGCTTTATTAGTTTTCATTTCTTTTATAATAATTAGTTCTGCTTGTTCATCGATGTGGTGGTCCCAGGGGCATTCTCCTCCACATATCTACCCCCTTTAAACATCTTACGAAAGTATTCTGCATATTCTGTTAGTGTTATTTTACTAAGGTTACATCATACTTTTCCGTGTTTTCCACGCTTCTGTTGGCCATCTTCTTCTTAAGTACTGTAGGGTTTCTATACATTTTCTCTTCCACGTTATGTTTCTTGGTTAGTTCTTTTCACTTCTTCATTTATATTTTTAATTCCTTTTTGTTCTATTCCTTTATACTGGATAATCATCTGTCGTATGCTTCTTCTTCTTCATTATAAGTTGTAATTCTTGACTGATTGGCAGCTCTCTAAGAAAATATTCTTTTTCTATGCTTAAATCCTCCTTGGCTTCTATAAAGTGGTTGTATTCCGTTGAGTTTCCCTTTACTTTGATACGTATTATAACACCCGTGTTCTTTCAATCAGCTTTAATTAGTTCATTTCTTCAAAAAAGGTTCTAACGATTTTTTTAACTTTACATTTTCAATGTGTATTGATGTGAGATAGGTGATTTTCCAGTTGAATACCTCTAAAATGGGTTTCTTTTGTTTTTTTTCCTATTTTTTATTAACTCCTATTTTAAATAGAACATCCGGCATATTAATACATGTTTGAATTCAACTTAAAATCTTAGAAAAAATTTGTCTCTTGAACTAACGCTCCATTTTGTATGGTTTCTGTAGAATTTGTAATTTTTGAAAATCTTTGACAAATGCTTAAAAATTAAAAATCAAATTTTCGGCTAATTATAAGATCACTGTGCAAGGAAGTTGTGTGCGTGTATCACACCAGATTTTTTTACAATGCATTTGTATCTAATTATACATTATTACTTCCCTCGTCTAAAAGGCGAAGAAAGTATTGTAATCGTGAAAAAATCACTTTCCGAGATTTTTCAGATCTTCACGATTCAGGGTCCCTAGATGACGAAAAACAGGTTTTCTCAATTCCGTCGGTCTGTCTGACTGTCTGCCTGTTGGCAGTATAACTCGCAAACTATTTGCTGGAGGAAGACGATATGCATGCCGATTATATGTCTACCTAGCATAAAACCGATACAATTTCGGAGAAATATATACAGGGTGATCACCTTCAAAAAGAAAATTTTGTTCATTTTTGCTTTAACGAAGAAATAGATAAAAGTAATAATTTTCACATAGCTCAGAAGATGAGACTTAAAAATACAGGGTAAATGCCACAAATGGGACCGAATAGTATGGTGTCTTTATAAGGCAACAGAAACTCGTACAATTCGAGCATGGTCGTGGTTCAGTTGTTCAATCGGCGGACCCGTGCGGCAGAGTAGAAACTATATTCCTTTATTTAGTACACTCTATGGTTAATTGAATTGATACAATACGCGAGTGATTTTATGAGTACACTTAGTATTCATAGGTGAACGCAAGTTAGGTACGCAGCTGTCTGATTTCAACGACAGGTCGTCGACGGTCGTCTTTTTCTGGATTCTAAAACGCCGCCATTACCTTAGGTGAGAATATGTAATTCATTTGTATCCGTCAACTTATTATTATTGACTCTCTGCGTCCCTGTCGAATTAAGTTACACAGAATCTCTTACGCTTCTCAAACTAGACTTACCTCTACGTCCCACTTGCGCTAGCTGTGCCGTTTTTGCTTGTTAACAGGTAGTAATTATGATCTCCCCTAACCAAGTTTTAATTCAAAAGCATGACTATATTTAAAAAATATTTTCAGGCAGAACATCAAAAAATATTTTTGTTCGAGAAATCAGTGGTATTTATAGCTGCGATTTTTTTCTTTAAATTCAACTGCATTACTGTAGAGCATAACCAGGGAAGTATTATCAAGCAGTATTTTTTTCCGGAAGCTCCGTTTTGTAAAACTAAAGCTGTACACCGGAGGCATCCAGCCTCTTTGAAAACGATCCTAACCAACGCTTCGCGATCCTACCATGGAAAACTAAAGACAATCATGCACCAGACTACGAGTTATTATATTAAATAAAACTACCAGCTCCTACCAGCAGAATTATCAGTTGTGATTGTTGGCCGTACATTCATTGTATGGGCTCATTATGAAACGTAGCTTAAAAGTAGGTTTTTATATAAATTTTCGTTTGTTCTATGGCTTATTAAGTCCTTATCTACGTCATATGGGTTAAATAAAATAATTTTAGGGTTTGATATATCTCACCTGTTTACATAGAAGCATAGAAAAATATTACAGTTTTATGACAATGCAATATAGGCAACCCATTTAACACAGTTGGTTACCAAGAAGACAAGGCCAAATCTGACAGTAATAGTGGTGTGCCACAAATTAGAGAATTAGCATAGTATAAGAAGCTACCTACCCGAAACAATTCAAAAGTAAGAATAGAATAGAACTGTGTTCATGCAAAGAAAATAAAGTGTCGTAGGTTTGAAATTAATAAGAATTCAAAAGTATACCACGAATGTTATCGCTCAAAAATGGCAATTGGTGATTGCATCGAAGGTTAGAACATAAATGCACCAAATCCCCAAATGTCACTGGTCACGTGTTCTTCAATCATGTAGCGATTTGCATAAAATAATGTAATTTAACGTTCAATTAAGGCAGTTTTTAATCATTTGTATCATATCTCAACAAATAATACAATATTTTATACCCCAGTACCCATTACTATATATACTATTTGCTTCTTATTATTTAAACATTTCGCAGTACCTAACAATAAATATTAATTTTTGCAAAGTGTACAGGAAATTTAACTTTAAAAATATAGAACGCAGTAAAGTCATGTTTCGTCTAAAAGACGAAGGAAGTATTGTAATCGTGGAAAAAATCACCTTCCAAGATTTCTTCAGATCTTCACATTTCAGAGTGCCTAGATGACGAAAAACAGGTTTTCTCAATTCCGTCTGTCTGTGTGTCTGTCTGTTGGCAGTATAGCTCAAAAAGTATTTTTCGGAGAAAGACGCTACTTTGCATACATATTATATATCGACCTCGCATGAAACCGGGACAATTTCATACAACTATATACAGGGCGAGCATAAAGTTTTTTTTTATATTTGCCTTAAGTGGAAATAGATTAAAGTAGTAATTTGCACATAGAGCAGGCCTTATACTTGACGAAAATAGAACCCAACAAATACAAGATAAGGTCGCAAAAAATTCAAAAAGTTTCAACAATAACACCGTTCGCTTAAATAGAGCCGCGCGTCGCACACATATCAGCGAACCTGCATGGCTCAGTTAAATCTGTTTGACTATCGACTATTGTATCCGCAGATGATGTAGATCGAATCCCTCCCCGGTAATGTTTTTAATGTGATAATTGATTTAATTTGCATGAGCAAGTGTTAAGATATTGTTAGCTCTATTTTACTTTGATTTTTAGACTGCGAGCCGCATAAATGCGTAAATCCCAAACCTTCAAATAGACAGGAAACGCATATTTGGGCGAGGCATCGACGTATATCGTAAAAACTATTGTAAATAATACATTAATTTATACATCCTGCGTATGATATGTTTAAAAATGAATAAAGAAATGTTTAGTGGAAGAATCATCTGCATTGGTTTATTGATGTAAAAAATGTAATTAATTTTCCTAAGACATGCCCGGCGTGAAGGTTAAGCTGAAACCCAACGATACGAACAGGACTCCATAGAGTAGCAAGAAATTGGTGGGTGGATTTGTTCGCAGTCGCAAGCGCCGCGGTTCAAATCCCTCCGGTAACGGATTTTTTTTATTTGAAAATTTATTTAATTTATTAAAATTATTTTGCGTCACAATGTCGACGAGGAAAGTTTGGGGAAAACCTTTTACAGATTTTTTTAACTTTACAAATATTATTGATCTTTGTTGTGATAGTAATTGTGAATAACTACTTTACGTTAATGATAAAAATTATCTTCTACTGCCTGATATTATAAAATCACCTTAAATTTGTCGTAAAGTTACGTGACTTTACCTCAAACATATTTTCTTAGTGGTTCACAACCTGAGGTTGGAAACTACTCACGGAAACTTAGAAGTCCTTACAAGTACAATTAAATGTTGTAATGAGCTCTCAACGAATATGATTCAAAAACTTGCTTCACTGCTTTGTTTAATTTCATTAATTTAGCCTGAACTTTTTCCATTATTGTAGCGTCTGCAATAATTTTTTTAAAATTTTCGACTCCCAGACAAAAAAATTGGAATTCCCCGTACGCAAGTTTGAAATGAATAACAAGGTTACTGTAAATTGTAATATTAATTATATTAATGTGTTTTTTCCTGACATCTCTTCAAATTTGAGGTTACCTCCTTTTATATTATACAGGATGTTCGGAAAAAGTATTACACCAACTAGGGGGATGAGAATAGTATCTCTCATCAAAATAGGCGGAAAGAGCCAAATATGCCTTAGTAAAAAATGCATTTCTCTATTATTTTCTTATTCATAACAGGGAGGTAAAACGGCTTCTTTGCTTCATGTTCTACAGCTAAAGCTTCTTTTGTTTCAGCTCTTTTCGTTATCTACCCTTACCTAACAATCCATATGAGAGAGCTCGGAATCAGCGTGGAAGAAACAGCAATAATGTCTGCAATTACACCCGTTGTCAGCATACTAATGCCGCCGATAGCTGGTCTAATTGCAGATAAAATTGGCAACTTCAAGGTGAGCTTTACATATAATTTTATTTTCTATAACTTATGAATCAGGAGCTCTCTGAGATTCTTCCAATTGTAAGTCTAAAAATAGAAGCATCAATGCAAACATGTTGCTATTCCCAGGCCAACTCAGGCAAAAGAGGCAAGAAAAACAGGCTGAAACTTTCATAGAATAAAGGGAACATTCCATGGTTATCATTGTTATCAATAAACTTTGAAAAGTTTGCTATGGTAGAAATCATGTTAGTTGAGTTATTAAAAGTAGATAAAAGGTAATGTGCACGGTTCGCAAATTGCATCATTTAATTGTATAAAAGAATTTGATCCGTTGTTTAAATACAAAACTAATAAATAATAATCACGTTAGGGAAGGCTGCGACAAAATTATGTCATACAGAATACTATTTGGCCTCCATATGCAGTATTTTAAATTCCACGCAGGTTTGAGTAAACTTGGTTGCAAAGTGTGTCACCATTTGTTTTGTATACCTGTTGCAATGCTACTATGTCAAGTATACTTGCTCTTTTTCTAAAAATAATATAAGCCCTCTCCGTTATACTTTCTAGGCCAGGAACGCGAAACCTAATTTAAATACTGTTTCAAATTATAGACGCTTGTTGGTTGTTGCTTAATAAATTAAACTAGTTTTAGAGCGAATTTCCCCCAGTCAGTAATTAGAATTTGGATATATTGTTCGTAATCCAGCTTGAAACCTTAATTAATGGATTAATACGAGGGTGGTTCACCAATTACTTTCACACCGTAAATATATTTTTATATAATTACGTAAAACTTCAACTAGTGCTACGCTATTTGCTTCCAAATCTAAAAGTATCAAAGTCGCAGTCTGATCCCTCTCTAAAATTGTTTATTTCCCTAAGTAATACAGTTGCATTGTATTTTATTTTAAAAATGAAAGTCAATGAAAAGAATAAGCCTATTTTCATGTCCCCCGTATATTTTGTAAAAATTATGGACAGCCATCTCCAAAAACACACATTTTACTAATGTAAAAATGCATTGGTAATACGGCTATAAACAAGCATGCAAAAACTGCGATAAAATATGATTTAATTTAATTTAAGACAATATTTATCTTAATTTTAGTGTAAAAACAAAGTAATTAATCAAAGATGCAGTGAAATTACAAATTTAGCGTGATATTCATTTCACTTCTTCAATATTAAAACTTTGTAGCATTTTTTTTTTCAAAAATGTTCATCACGCTGCATCGTCACCGATTACGTATATACGTGGTGTGACTTAAATACGTCAAAATATTTCGTGCCGGTGATCCTTAGCGAATTTAAAGAAAAAAGTTCAAATAAACAAGTCTCCAAAAATTCCTCTTTTTCCATATATAATTAGTGCTAGTAGAACAGTCGACTGTTCTACTAGTGCTATAAATTTAATAAGAAAATTAGTGACAACGTGTAGAAAATGTTAAGATACGTCGTTTAATTCCAGACATAAAGTGACTCTTCGATTTGTTGCTATCTCTCCTTGTTTCTTGGTAAATTTAATTTTTCTAATGCATTTTACCGGTTTTGCAAAAAACTCTGTTTAGTAATATTCATATAGAAAACAATTTTTTTAAAAGTAGTTCATATGAAGTGTTTTTTTTCTTAAAATTGGTTAAGATTACCACCCGGAACTAAGCCCAATCTGAACTGTATAGATAGAACTAGAACATTATTTTCTCATTTTGAGCTCAAGTTCCAGTTGACAGAAGCAACATTATTCTAATTTCACACGGATGTAGTAGCACTTTTAGTAAGTAGTTTACATGTTCCTCAGTTCATATATAGATGTAGTTGCCGTCCACCATTAGGTATTTTGGATAGAATGTGCTAAGAGTTAGCGTTCGCTCTGTAGTTATAAGCATATCTCATCTAATATTTAAAGCCTGGCCTTTCACTACGCGAAGACTTATACTTGGTGATAATATAACACCATAAAAATCTGTAAAGAGCTTTACACACAACTTCTCTCGCAGGTGGACGTTGTGACACTAACCATTTTTAAACATCAACAGAAAAGAGGAGTAAAAATATCTTCACTTTCGTAATAATACTGGAACAATAAAATAAAACACTTGGTAATGTGAATTAAATCAATTTCAAATTTTTAAAAGTAGCTGAGCTGGGATTCGAACTACAGCGCCTGCCAATGCAATTTTAACTTCGTCCGTTTCCACGAGCCCATCGAGGACCTCTCCCGGCTCTGCGATGCGCGCGGTATTAAACAGATATTGTTGCCCCTTTTTTACTCTCTTTACATTTACCCTGTACCTGTTGGATCCTATTTTCGTCAAGTGTAAGGCCAGAACTATGTGCAAATTACTAATATTTCCAAAGTAAAACAAAAGTTTACAAAAAAATATTATTTTATGGTACTCACTCTCTATATGTTGGGGCCAGTGCAAAATATTCTTTTATTTAAGTAATAGTTCTTTAGTTAAAGCAAAATAGGATAATTTATTTTTTTAAGTGTTCACCCTATATATATTTTAACGAAATTTTATTTTTTTATTTGTAAAATACAGTAATTTATATTACCAAGCGTTTCCTTTTATTGTTTCAGTATTATTGCGAATGTATGAATATTTTTACCCCCTATTTTTCTTAGTGCTTAGTGTTACAATGTCCACTTGTGAGGTAAGTACTGAGTAACAACCTTTTCTAATTAATTTTAACTTCCTCCTTATTTTTTCTTTAAATCTACTATGGAAATAAATATATATTTTGTCATCTGTGTTTTATCATTGGTATTTCTCTAATAAAGTAGCATTTGATAAGAGTGGATAACATGTTACTAGAATCACTAGTGGATAAAACAGCTCATTAAAAACATATGCGTACCTTGGTAATTGGCACACAACCAGACGATGTGTCTACTTTTTTTAAATTATTAGTTAAATACTAATTTTCTTTAACTACTTTTACTTCCCTGCTCTAAAAGACGAAGTATGGTAATCAGGAAAAAATCACCTTCCGAGATTTATTCAGATCTTCACGTTTCAGGGTCCCTAGATGACGAAAAAGAGGTTTTCTCAATTCCATCAGTCTGTCTGTCTGTCTGTATGTTGGCGTATAACTCAAAAACTATTTGTCGGAGGAAGATGATATTTTGCATACCATTATATAAAACCGTGAAAATTTCAGACAAATATATACAGGGTGAGCAACTTACAAAAATTAAATTTTGTTTATTTTTATTTAACTTAGTAATAGATACGAGTAATAATTTATACATAGTGCAGGCTTTATTCTTACCAAACATGGGAGCCAATAGATACAAAATAAATGTTTTAGGATACAAAAAGGAGGCACAAATTAGCGCGTTACTAAATATAGCTGCGACGCAGGATTCGAAAGGTCGTGATAAAGCCTTTTACAGCATTTTTTTCAATGATGTACATACCGTCGTGGTCAATAAATTCGGGCCAACTCTTGGGACGTTTTTGCTTATTGAAGTTGTTTACTGACTTAGTAAATCACTGTAGCCTACAACCTGTGGATATAGCATTCAGTTGTTTTGTGGTATCTCTACTTTTCACTTTCAAAAATATTGTTTTGAGAATCAACAAATTACGGATATTGATCTGTATTTCGATATACAACTGAGTCACACCATTTGATTTAGAAATAAAAAATAAAAATACGGGATATTAAGATGAAATATCTGAAGAAGTTTTTATTATACATCTTGGAATTAAATCGGTATCAACTTATCTGTTAGGTTTAGCCAAGAATTTGCACCCAGGGATATTCTTTGGATATTTAATGCATACGACGATTCCGTCGGTTGACCTGTTATGGTAAAATTAATGATGTAGGAAAAGGTATTCCCTCTAGCAATTTCTTGTTAATTTATAATGTTTTATGTACAATTCAGAGCACTTAAAATATCGCGTTGATTCAGAAACCGGACCTCCTTCCACTCCAAAAAGATTAACCTGGTTAAATTACCATTGGCTGGTATTATCCTTGCCGTGTGAGGGCGTAACAGTTCGGGCATTGAACCCGAAACCCCAAGTTGAGAGATGCACCTTTTAGTCTTCATCAATTGCTCTACGGTTGCTGAATCAACACTGTTTGACGATTTTTTAAAAATTAATTATGGCATTATTTTGAGCGCTTTAACACTTTCATAACTCCAAATTAAAACTTCAGAAATCGCCTCCAGAATGTAAAAATCTGTAAAGGGGTTTACACGGAACTTCCCTCGCGAAAATTATATTAATTTTCAAATAATTGTAGGCTAGGATTCGAACTCCGCGCTTCCAGGCGAATGAGATTAATATTTCCATCCAAATTTCTAGTCCGTTGTTCGGATCCGCCGCTTGCAGCAGATGAACAACTGATCCACGATCGTGCTCGAATAGTAAGAGTTACTGCTGCCATGTAGAGACACCATACTATTCTGTTCCATTTGAGATGTTTACCCTGTATCTGTTAGGTCTCATTTTCGTCAAGGATAAAGCCTGAACTATATTCAAATTATTACTTTTATCTATTTCTCAGTTAAAGCAAAAATAAACAAAAAGGTTATTTTTTAAGGTGTTTTACCCTGTATATATTTCTCCGAAATTTTCTCGGTTTCATACCAGGTAGGCATATAATCTGCATGTAAAATATTGTCTTCCTCCAACAAACAGTTTTTACGTTATACCGCCTATATACAGATAAGCAGACAGACAGACAGAATTGAAAAAGCATGTTTTTCGTCATCTAAGAGCCCTGAAACGTGAATATCTGAAGAAATCTCGGAAAGTGATTGTTTCGGGATTACAATACTTTTTTCGCCTTTAAGATGATGGAATTGAAAAAATCAGTTTCTCTCACTTCTTCCTTGACTCCTCCTTATTTAACTTATTTCGAATACTGATTATTAAATGGAGATGTCTATACAATACTCAGTTCCCAATTGAAGGAACTGCACAATACTGATGTTCTTGCCCTTATTTTCCTATACAGAGTAACGTGGGGCGCTATATGGACCATTTCTAAGCAAAACTTAAAAGATCGACTTCTAAATTTCCAAAACGTTTACTCAAATTAGTCGTAAGCAGAGCACATGTACCCAGGTGTAATTTTTACAACGGTATTCGAATAAGTGTCCTTAAAGTGTCTCAAAAATGTAATCTTTTCGTAGATGTACTTCTCACACTAATGTTTTTTCATACCCCTCAATAGCAAGTAGAAATCTGTATGTCTCTAGCTACGTGACCTGGATTACTGTTGTTAAAGCTGAATACGAGTGAGCGTTGTCTCTTTTGCTGCTGATAAAAACAGGGAATGGCTATCTACTCAAACCTATACAAACAGGTCAAAAATCGTCACCAGAAGAATATCGGAACACAACGTGGTAGCTAGAGATAGAAAAAAATCTTCATTAAAGCATCTTGTTGAGTTTTTATATTATAATTTCAAACATTTGAATCCATTCACTTAACTTAGTGAGTGTTCATCATCCAAGATACATAAGCGTGTGGCAATTAAATATTTTCTAGTTGTTGGTCAAAGAGAACCTGCAAAATTGCAAATTATTTCAATACAGAACAAGTGTGAATAAAACTACAGCGTGCTATAAAGGTTCAGAAATTCTAAATCTAACGATTGAAGCTTGATTGTAACAAGTAATTTCATGATTTCATTATAATTCTGTGGTATCTTTTTGTATAAAATAGTTTTTACTTCCCTCGTCTGAAAGACGAGGAAGTATTGTAATCATGAAAAAATCACCTTCCGAGATTTCTTTAGATCTCACGTTTCAGGGTCCGTAGATGACGAAAAACAGGTTTTCTCAATTCCATATGTCTGTCTGTCTGTTGGCGGTATAACTCAAAAACTATTTGTTGGAGAAAGACGATATTTTGCATACTAATTATGTATCTACCTGGCATGAAACTAAGAAAATTTTAGACAAATGTATGCAAAGTAAGCACCTTAAACAATAAAATTTTGTTAATTTTTGCTTGAACTGAGAAATACATAAAGGCAATAATTTGTACATAGCACAGGCTTTATCTCTGATAAAAATTGGACCCAACAGATACAGAACAAATGATGTACTAGACAAAAAGAAGCAAATAATAAATGCGTTATATTGACCTCTTTAGGCCACGAGCCGCATAAATGCGTAAATCGCAAACCTTCAAACACACGGGAAACGCATATTTGGGCGAGGCCATAAATTCGATCATAGGACGTGCACTTGAAGATATAGTTTAAAAACATGTACACTACCTGGATATAAATGTGGAGGTCTCAATTTTTTTAAATTGCAAAAAACCAGAAAACCCTATTTTGGAATTTTTTTATTACTGAAAATTTATTAATATTATGCGTACATCGAAATAACAGGCTTACTTTTGAATATTTCTCAATGATTCTTAAATTTGTCGAAAACTTATTCTTTCTGGATTTAGATATAAAATTAATCTCAAAATCATTTTTAACAAATGCTGCAGATATTGGTTAAACAAAGCGTACGGGGAATGTGTGGCATACATTTCAGCATCGAGATATCTTAAAAACTATTGCACGTAAATATATACATCCTGCGTATAAAATGTGTAAAATAGAATGTAATTTTTTTAGTGAAAATATTATCTTCATTGATTTATTGTTATAAAAAATATAACTAATTTTCCATCGCTTGATTTGGTTGAAACGTACCTCGCTTTGGCACGAAACTTACATACATGCCCGGCGTGAAGGTTAAGCCAGCTGCAACGAAATGATATGAGAACGGCTCTGTAGACTTGCAAGATATATTAGCAGGCGCTATGGTTCAAGTCCCGCCGGTAACGATTTGTTTTATTTGAAAGTTGTTGTAATTCGCATTCAAGTGTTTTCTTTTATTGTTTCCGTATTATTTGGAACGTAAACACGTATTTACACCTAGTTTCCTTTGATTTTTAAAATTATTTAGTGTCACAATGTCCACTTGCGACGGAAGTTTTGAGTAAAGCCTTTTACAGATTCTTTATAATTTTATCGAGATATCTTAAAAACTATTGCACGTAAATATATACATCCTGCGTATAAAATGTGTAAAACAGAATGAAATTTGTTTTGTGAAAATATTATCTTCATTGATTTATTGTTATAAAAAATATAATTAATTTTCCATCGTTTGATTTGGTTGAAACGTACCTCGCTTTGGCACGAAACTTACATACATGTCCGGCGTGAAAGTTAAGCCAGCTGCAACGAAATGATATGAGAACGGCTCTGTAGACTTGCAAGATATATTAGCAGGCGCTATGGTTCAAGTCCCGCCGGTAACGATTTGTTTTATTTGAAAGTTGATGTAATTCGCATTCAACTGTTTTCTTTTATTGTTTCCGTATTATTTGGAACGTAAACACGTATTTACACCTAGTTTCCTTTGATTCTTAAAATTATTTAGTGTCACAATGTCCACTTGCGAGGGAAGTTTTGAGTAAAGCCTCTTACAGATTCTTTATAATTTTATATACTTTGGAAACAAACAATTTTTAATTAGTGCTAGGGCGGAATGAGACGAGATTTGCCCATTCTCCAAGTTAATACTCGACTTGGAACTCGAAAATTCTTGATCTCGTACTCGAAAAACTCGATTTTCGAATTTTAAATATATGCACTGCGTATACCGAATTGAGGCTGCGGTTATTTTGGGGTTATGGAGTTTCAGTATAATCCGAAAATAGACGCGTGTGCTTCATTCTTTAAGGTTTTAGGATTCCCCTGATGATATCTAGGGAGCATTATACTTGAAGGTGCAGTTCGGTGATTTCTTTATGTAAATAAATAATATGGCTCGCTCTCTAACGTAATAAGTGCACAGTCATTTGTTCACGTTTTGTGATGCAAAATCGTGTGAATATTGAGTGTTGGATTTATGAGAATTGTGCAGTTGTTTCTTATATTAAGTCTCAAAGACTTAGTAAGAAAGATTCGAGATCGAAGAATGTCAATCTCGATCTCTAATTTCGAGAAAAATGTCAACTCGGTCTCGCATTTCGAGACGAGATCGAGAATTTTCTCGTATTGGCGGAATCGCTGTTTTTAATGCACCAGCACTGATAATTAGTGCAGCGCAAGTTAAATAAAAATGCTCCATTTTTATAAGCAACTTTGTTTATTATCTAACCCTACAATTTAGATGGAAAAGCTTAAAGTTTTTCTTAGTTTTAAAAAGTAACTGTGACCGTGACTGTATATTACAGATGCTGCTGGCTAGAATTACAATTAAGACATGCTTAGCCAACTTATTTGTACATTAAAGTGTAAATTACATAATGTTTCGTTGCTGCTTGAAACAAACACCTATTGTATTTCAATCGGCTTTATTCTACAGTATCCACTGTACTTTGTCTGAATTAAGATTTTAGTTGGATCGTTATTACACAACAGAGTTGTTAATATCCCATTAAAATTGTTCTATAGTTTACCATAACTAGTTTTAGATAATAAAAATACGCTATAACAATGTAACAAAGTGCAAAGGTTTACGTAACACTAGAAACTACGAGCACATCACAGAAATACTTTAAACATAAGCACTCGATAACTAATTTAAACTTTTTATTTAACAATTCTTGGTTGTTCTTTTCACAATTCGTTGGTTTTTAGAGGTTTTCCAAAACCTCACTACTGCACCTCCAGAAAAACGTTTAAAAAATCATAGTTTATAATTTCGAAGAGGAACGTTAAACCTCAAATATCCCTTGAATACAACATTATGAGTTGAATGAATACAATACATCTACTTACTTATTTTTCCAGCAGGTAGAAATACACAAACATTTTTTGTTAAATTTGATAATGTATGTATGTATATAATCAGTAACCTCATTTACCTTGCGGTGTAGAGGCTGGTGCTTTATGCGCTGGCATCTGGCGGTACAATGCTCAACTTGCCCCGGATTCGGGATACAGAGTTGGAGCGCGCCTTTGGTGCTTGCGCGACAACCATTGTGTGAGGGGTGTGTCTTGGTGATGTGTTGACCGTGTTACTCGATCTCTTAGGTCTGGAGTTCTGAGTAGAGCACAGTTAATTTGGTGCCCAAATTTGATAATAATAAATAAAATTAAGATATTAATATTTTATTAAAACATGTTTTTGTGCACTCAGAATATCAAAAAACAACAAGCTCTCCTGATAAATTAGAGAAACTGGTTACGCAATGATCACATATAACAGTAACAATCACGCTGAACGGATGATTTCAATGAACGAAAAAATTACCTAAACAAATTAGGAAAACGTGACCCTTCCAGCTGATTCGTAAATGTTTATTCCTATTTTGTATCAGATTTAATTAATTCAATAGATTTCAAAGGAAGCAAAATATGACCTATATGAAATTGAAGCAAAATTTTAGCCACTGTTAGAAACTTTTATTTGGTTTTAACATGTCAGAAATTTCCAGCATTATTTAAATGCAATTTCATATGTTTTCAAATGTTGCGAATTAAATTACTTACTTGTTTACTTAAACACATAAATAAGGCATAAATTACACTGGGAAATCCTCAAGTTGATAACTTGCGAAACGCCTACGATTGCCACTTCTATTTGTAAACAAATAATATAATGTGGGATAAATATTGCATGCTATGCGCATAAATTATTTAAATTGTCGATTAATTAATTACAACGGTATTTAACTTTTGTTTATACAAATGTGTCAGTGTCCTCTCCTATATTTTTTTATGTAATGGAAATGTACTTAATTACTCCTCGATTGCAGGCTTTTCCCATTAAAAAATATAAATATGTGTTAATTACTGTTTAAGTAGATACCTATCTAGTGAATAACAAATGAATCACATTTAAAAAATAATGTATGAAGACCAATTAACAAAATAAACATTATATTTATTAAATAGTAACATGTTAGGGATAATAGACTAATGATTAACCATCGTCGTAGCAACAATGAAATTCTCCTCTCAAAACAACATTCCTTTGCTACTGTATTATACAGTGTCCCAAAAATGGTAATAAAACGCCAGGTAGCAATGCCCGGAACAGCTCTGAAAAGGATGAAGTATGAACTAGCGAATTTCAATCTTTAGGTTCGCTTTTCTCAAAAACTGCTACTCCCAGCAACTCCAAACAAAAGTACCTTTTCTATGCAGAAAAGTCTGACCTTTTTGAATGTCTAACCACAGTTAACTGTAAAAAGTAATGATAAAAATAATCTCTCAACTTCTGCATAAACTATCCCTTTTGAGCTTATACCTAATTTTTCAAGGTCATTCAATTTGGAATATAAAATTGCTTAGATATATCAAATTACACCAAATTTGCTGTATCTGTATTATTTTAATCAAATAAAATCCTTTTTATCTCCTTTTTCTAAATACTATCACTTGTTAAAGTTTCTTACCCTCTTTTTAAATACCCTTCTTTTCAGAAGGTATGTTTAGGCCCTATGACCCTAGTCATGTACATTTTTTCTAGGAAAATAGGATCTTATTTTAGGGCAAACAGTATTTACATAATTCAAGACTAAGGTTTCCAGTACCTGCATCTGGTACCGGGACCTTCTTGGGATTCTACAAAGAAAACCGACTCCGGGAACCACAGGCGATATCAGAAAATTAGAACGGGTATTCACCGGCATCTGGCGTATTATTACTCATGCCTCGTGCACATTCTGCATTATTTGCTTTTTGTGTAGACAAGAGAGGTATTGTATATCTACCAGCGTGGAATCCGAGCGAACATTTTCAGTGGCAGAATCTTCCTCTACGAAAATCCGTTCGAAATTAAATGCCTTTGTACCTCTAAGATCTAAAATACTTTATTTAACTTAAAATACTTTTTTGTTTTGAAATTTGGTTTCCAGATAAACACTATTGCCCTTTCGGGACCATTTTTGGAATCTTTGGAACTAGTTCCGAGACGTGAAATTTAGTTCGTCCCAAAAGCACTTTTGGTCCCGGGACTTGCAAACGCTATTCAACACCCTCGAGGAGGGATCTGTTCTCTGGGTACACTTACACAACATATCTTTTATTTTACTTTACTGCTTACTGTGGCTTCCGCAAGTGCTGCTGTGGTCCACAATTTTTTGTGTACTGTGGTCTCCTACAGATCCTTCCGGCCGCCAATGAGAACTACTTATTTAGAAAATTATTTTCTTTTGTAAAAATATTAACTTAACCAAATACAACCCACTAACTTATTTATTTCAAAACAAAGAGAGACCACAAAATGAATCAATTATCTTCACAACTTTGACAGAATTTGTTGATTCTTTCCTCAAATGCAGAATAATAAATTATATTTATTTGAGGATTAGATTTAAACTATTTTTCATCGTTTATAGAATATGATTTTATGTATTTGTAAATATTTGATTTAAAATATTAAGCTTTCATATTTGATTTAGTGTTGAAGTAAACTTCAGGTTTTAGAGGCTGTTATACTGTACGTATCTAATTTAATGGCTACCATTTTTTCTAATAATACAAATACACTTCTTCTTCTTCTTCTTTTCCTTTCCCTTTTGCCCTTAGAGCGTCGGGTCCTCTATCCATTTTCGAAATCTGTCCCGGTCAGCAGCCATTCGCTTTACCTCTCTTAGATCTTTTCCTCTGAGTTCTACCCTTTGTGCCAAACTCTCTTCCCATGTCTGCCGTGGCCTTCCTCTGTATCTCCTTCCTTCAGGTCTTGCCTCCAGTACTCGCCTCGGTTCCCTGTTCCTTCCCATTCTCGCTACATGTCCGTACCACTTTAACTGTCTTTTTTCGATGTCTGTTATTAATGGCTCTACGTCCATTTCTTCTCTGGTTACTGTGTTTCTTACTCGGTTTCTTTTTGTTCTTCCAACCATTCTTCTTAAGTATTTCATTTCGCCAGCAGTTATTCGGCTTCTTATTTTGTCCTGAATTGTCCATGTTTCTGATTCATATGTTAGAGTAGGTATATATACACTTTTGTATATTCTTAGTTTAGTTGTGTTATTTACTTCCTTCTTTCCTATGACCGTTTTATTTAGGGCGTAGTATACTTTGCTTGCCTTGTTTGTTCTGTTTAATATCTCTTGATCAGTTGTTCCATTCTTACTTATTGTGGTCCCTAGATATTCGTAATTGTCCACCCATCCTAGCTCTTTTCCGTCACATGTTATCCTTGTATTTTCGTGGCTTTCGTATTTTTCTATAGCCATCACTTTACTTTTATTTGTATTAATTGTCATTCCCCATATCTTTATTGCTCTATTCCATATGTCTACTATTTGCTGCAATTTTCTAGGTGACTCTGCAAGTAACACAATATCGTCCGCATATACAAGGCATTGTACATATATGGGTTCTAGGTTCCAATTACCTACTTTAACATTGAACCTGCGTTCGTTACATTCTTGAATAATTTGGTTCATCACGCCTATGAACAGTAGTGGACTCAAGGAATCACCCTGCTTTATTCCCATTTTCATTTTAAAAGTCTGTGATTCCTGTCCTTTCATTCTTATTCTCCCTTTTGTCCCTTTGTATAGATTCTTGATAGCCTGTTGGAGTTCTTGTGTTACCTCTAGTTCTTCTAATGCTTTCCATATGTTTAACTTAGGTATTGTATCGAACGCTGAGTGTATATCTATAAAAGCTAGGTATAATGGTTTGTTCCTTTCTAGCTTCTTTTCTATAACGAGTCTTAGGACGTGTATGTGGTCTTGGGTTTGTCTTTGTGGTCTAAAAGCGGCCTGTTCTTCCTCCAGTGTTTCTTCTATCTCTTCTCTCAGTCTTCTTTCCAGTATTCTGGAATATATTTTCGATATTACAGATGATAGACATATTGCTCTGTAGTTGTTGCAGTCATTTGTATCCCCTTTCTTATGTATAGGAACTACTATGTTTTCGTCCCAGTCTTCGGGAATTTTTTCGCCCTTCCATGCTAGTTGGCATATTTCTTGTATCCACTCTTTCATTTTTTGTCCTCTATATTTAACCATTTCTGGGGCTATTTCGTCTCTTCCGGCTGCTTTTCCCAACTTAATTTTTATCGCCTCTTCTACTTCTTCTTTTTCTACATCTCTTTGTTCCTCTTCTTCTCTAGTTGTTCTCCTTCTTTCTCCTCTTCTCACGTTATTTGTGTTTTTAAATTTGGTGTTTTCTCCATGTTTCTAGGACTCTTTCCCCTTCTACTTTTATTTCCCCCTCATTGTTTCTGATGCTACATATCTGCTTTCCATATTTGCCTCTTAGTCCCTTAATTACTTTCCAGAATTCCCTTCCGTCATTTTCATTAAATTTGGTTTCCAGTTCTCTTCCGAACTCTTCCCACGAGTTTTGCTTTGCTATTTGAACTGCTTCTTTTGCCTCATTTCTCATACAAAGACACAAGTATAGGTATTGCAAAAAAAAACGAAATAGCAACTGCTATGGAATTTCAACATCCACAGCAGGTACCTTATTTTATTTAAAGGTACCAGCTAATTACCAACTTTTGTATTTATGTTAACTATTATAAAATCACCACACTCAAATAAAAGAGCAGCAATTTAATTAGACAGATTAAACATGATCTAAGATTTATGCGTTTACACTTCAGCTCTGAATTAGGTAGGTACGTAGTACCTACATATGCAAGCTGATAATTTAAAACAGAAAATAACTTAAAATATAAGTAGGTACTTGCTCAAAAAGTTTAAAATATTTTTAGCAATTGAAGTACTTAACATTTATAGAGAAATTATTTTATTCTTATAATTTTACAATTGTATGTGCTTTCAGGTCCTCTTGGCAGTATTCTCAGCACTTGGAGGAGCATCGGCTCTACTTCTACTTCTTGTTCCTGTTGGAAGAATAAGTATAACATATCCTGATAGAGTTGTTTTTGGAATGTCTTGCACCCCTGGATCACATCTTGCTTTATCAATGTTTCAAGAGCATTCCTGTACATCTTTAAATGAAAATACAAGTGAAGTAGAACTAAAAATCGAAGCTTATGGATTTGTTTGTCAGGCATTTGCTACTGAAAATGATTCAAGAGCTATTTTAAATGCAAGAAACTACGGAGTTCAAATGCATAACATAAAAGCGAATACAACCACTACCATTAGTTATGAAGTTAGTCCTGATAACATACTACGTGTTGCAGAAGAATCTGCACTTACAACTCAGAGAATACTTCAAAATAATGAAAAGTATTCTACAGCTATTAGAAAACTTTCATTAAATTCATATTTCTTTCCAACAGTAGGTCTATATAATGTTTCATGTGGCATAAAAGCAAATACAGATGATCAGTTTCTGGGTGAAACTACTACAACTCAACCTGTGGAATCCAACAATACACAATTATTTGCTTGCAGTTTTGGTACTAACGATCAACTGCAAAGATTAAAATATAAAATTGGTCACACTTTTCCTGCTGGAATACATATTCTTTCACAAAGTGAAGATGACATTGCCGAAGATAAAGTGCTTTATAACATGGAATATATTAAAAATGGCTCAAAAAGTCATCAGCCAATGTGTTTAGAAAGTTTTCCAAGAAATAAAGAATATATCAGCATCAATATTCCTCTGTACAATGATAATGATTCTATACCATACAAAACTTTAGATTTGGGGAGCTGTGCACCAAGGTCTCTAGTAACAAGTCCTAGAAAAAATATTTGTTCAAATCTAAAAGATCAAGAAGAAGTGGATATAAACTTAACATTTTGGTCCTACTTAGCAGTGCGAGTTTTCATAGGAATGATAGGTGGAACCGCTTTTGCTATGTTTGAAGGAGCTGTAATAGCTATACTAAGGGAACATAAAGCCGACTATGGTTTACAACGAATATATGCTACTATTGGTGGAATGATAAGTTCTCCTTTGTCAGGATTTCTGATTGATTATGCTAGTAAAGGAAAAGGATATACTGATTTCAGGTGCATATAAAATATATACCAATATAAGTTACTTATTATTATATAATATTTTTACTATTACAGGCCAATATTCTTCTTGTACGCTGCATTAAAAATACTCAGCGGCGTCTTAATGTTGTTCATGAATTTGGAATTTAAAACTCCAGCAAGCAATGTAATTTCTGATGTCTTTTCCGTTCTTAAAAAAGTAGAACTAATAGCTTTGTTTATTGCTTGCTTTGTATTGGGTAAGTTAAATATCTACTCATGCTATCCAGCTTTATATTTTTAACATATTTTATTTAGGAACTGCTTGGGGATACATCGAAAGCTTCCTGTTCTGGTTGATTCAAGATTTAGGAGGCACAAAATCCCTTATGGGTATAACTATAACTGTAGGAGGCATAGCCGGAATTCCTCTGCTGGTGTTGTCTGGTCCAATTATTAAAAGAATAGGTCATGCAAATGTACTTTTCATTGGCTTCGTATTTTATGCTATTCGATTACTTGGTTATTCTCTGATATATAATCCTTGGTTATGTTTGATATTTGAAGCTATGGAAAGCATAACATCATCACTAAGCTTTACAGCTGCTGTTACTTATGCTGCTAAATTGTCATCAATAACCACAGACACCAGCATTCAGGGAATGTTAGGAGGACTCTATTATGGAGTTGGTACGATATATATTAATTTTAATTTAGCTACAGAAATCATAAATACATTTTTTGTTTATAGGTAAAGGTGCTGGAAGTTTAATCGGTGGATATTTAATGAAATTTTTTGGAACAAGAGTAACGTTTCGAATATTCTCCGTTTCTACAGCAATAACGGGAATAATATATTTCCTCTTCAACCATCTTTACTTAAGAAAACGGCCATCGGAAGGAACAGATATAACAAAAAAAGATCCAGTCAAAGCACTACAAAACTTTGTAGATGTAGACTTAACGACAAAAAATTTAACAAATGGAATAAAGGGTCATGAACCTGCCATCAAAGAAGATGCACTACCATATGAAGATGCGTTGACAAATTTAGGTTACGAAGACACAGAATTGGATGAAGAAATAAAGCAAGATAATGAAGCCAGTAAAGAAAAAGAAAATAAGGCATAGAAATCACTTAAATAACTTTATTTTTAAAACAAGTAGGAAATACACATACTGCTATATGTTCCAGCAGTAATGCAGACGCAGTTGCAGAACCAGTCTGTAATATAAAACCATGATGTAATTGTCTGATAGGTAGTTATAAAAACGTTCTCATAACAACCAGATAACATTTTTATAATAGGTAATAGGAAATTTACAAAATTATTGAAATTTTTTAATTCAGTGAAGAATCAAAGCACATTACTAAATGAAATTTTATGACCAAGTTGGTTAAAAGAATGGTGTTATAGTACCGAGAATGTTTATAGACCCATTTAATACAAAATGTACCTACCTTAATGTTGTAAAACTATTTTATTTTACGACATAATTCTTCACATATTTTTAAAAAGTTGTTGCATGTATTTTGTTATATGTTCTAACATTTTAAGTTAGGATTATTCTGTGATACACAAACAGTTCTAGATAATATATTTATGTTTTGTTGGTGATTGTTGTAGTAAAATAAGTTACCAAATTTTAAAGTTTAAGTGCCTTAAAATATCAAAATTACTTTTTAATACAATAGTGATGAAAAGGACTTCTCCACCATTATAATAAAAACTATTTGCTCGATAAATATATATAGAAAATTGGATTTAATTTTTGAGATAAGATTCAAGAATTATTCTAATTATTTTCACACTCAATTTTAGTTATATGTAGTTTGATTTTTTATATTTTGACAGTTGAACACCAATTTTATTATATAAATAGAAATAGCATATATCCGCTTTAAAGAAAATAGTTTTATCCTCTTAAAAGTTTATTTTTCTTAACAAGATTTCTTAAAATTCTGTTAGCAACCAGATATCCACTTTTCATCACTAAACTTTGACTATTTTAAGTCAATAGCGGAATGTTTGAAATAATAATCTGAATGCTTCCACTTTTCCATTTCATAATGTTGTAATAAAATATTCGGAGTATAAGTTGTTTTCTTTCATTTCATTTATCCCTATAACTACACTTTCTTAATTTTTGCTTTTGCAAATAAAAACTACTATCTATTCACACCTTGAAGTATCAATGCGAGCTTCCGATTCTCTGTCACATTGTTAGCCATAATCTTTACCACTCTCATCTGTTTCACTTATTACATACATTTAACATCTGTGAGTGTATTCTCCAATAACCGCAGTAACCTTCCTTGCTCTCTGTCATAACCAGATGCAAGTATGAAATTATACAAAGAGTAGGTACCTAAGTAATATTAAAAAATATCGAAATAAGAACTGCATCAAAGCACACAGCAGAAATTTTTATTGCGGAAGTAGTAGCAAACGGACTCTAGGACCGCTTAATTTTTATTCACAAACACTTTAACGGACGACAATAACCTAATCTCAAAGCTAATGAAACATGCAACTCTCTTCTGCCAAATTACAGTTTTGGCAAAATTAAGAACCTCCAGTCGGATACCACA
This sequence comes from Agriotes lineatus, assembly GCA_940337035.1. NCBI lineage: Eukaryota > Metazoa > Arthropoda > Insecta > Coleoptera > Elateridae > Agriotes > Agriotes lineatus. The sequence goes on from OW679202.1 coordinate 85,505,372, forward strand.
CTGCAGGGTTAATTTATGTTAATGACTTTCTGTAAATAATAAACTTTCATTTTATTCTTCCATATATTTTCTAATTTAGATGTACCATATACATAATTTTTATGAGATCACAATATATATATGGAGAAAAAATAAATGTTGAGTGGTAGGTGTTCATTTTCAATAATGAAAGTGAATTCTATTACCAAAATATCTTGTATTATTTTTTTAGTATTTGCAGATTCATAAATTCAGGATGTTAAGAAAATACACTGTTACTTCTGATGGTGTATTATGTAAAACTGAAAGTGCGCAACAGTTTCAAAACATATAAACATCCACTTTTTCTGTAAAACATATACTGCACTTCCAGAAATCAATGCTGTTCCAGACTATTCTAGCCACTAAATTTACAAGAAAATAAAGTTACAAAATGCTTGGAAGAAAATTCTTGGCTCGCTGTTGCACTTTCTAAACAAACTACAAAATGTGTGTTTGCATATTCCTTTTTATACAGAATACTAACCCATTTTAAATGAATTAAGATTCGTAAATGGGAAAAAATGGCAAAGTATTCTACAGGGTGTTATGGAAATGAGTGCAAATATTTTAACCCGCAATAGAACTCGCTAAACTGAACAATTTCTCCATTTATAATTTTTTTGAAAACGTCCTAAAAACTGAGTTAAAATTCAAAACAATTTTACTCTAAAAATGCGTACCCGCCTATGGAATAATATTTTAATTTAATGGCACAGAAGACAAAAACATTTCTTTGATATGCAAACCAACAAAAATTGCATAGGTAGGTACTGATAAAACGTTTAGTTCACCATCTGGTCACCAACGTAGTTTATTAATTGAGGTAGGTAAGTTATTGACCGCATGTTTTTTGTGCAAGAACTTGGCAGTTTTAATATACTTGTGTCGTTCGCCTTTAACTTAGATTTGCTTACCAAGCGGCGGCTCGTCAAATTTAGGGGAGATAAATGATTGAGAAAATATACGATTAAATGAAAAACGATATACAGAAAAGTTGTTTATTTTTGTGAGCTCTATCACTGGTTAAAATATTTGCACTCATTTCCATAACACCCTGTATAATAGTAACTACAACAGCTCTAAAGTTTTTGAAATTTACATTCTAAAAACACCCTTAACACTATAAGAGGTAAAGGTTAAGTACCTATATAAGTACCTAGGTACCTAATCAAAAACAAAAGCTACCTGAAACAATTAGAGCTTTTTTAGAGTATTTTGTGGTAGTGCATATCCAAAAGTAATTCGGCAGACAGTTTTACACCTTGTATAAAAAAAATATTTAAGGTGCAAGAGGCAACACTAAAAAACATGGTAATACTCCAGGACTCCAGGAATGGTATTCGAAGTGGCTGCTAGAGCTCAACGAACAAAAATGCAGCGTGTTGTACATGGGATACCACAACCCTAGCTACCCATATTTTATCAACAAAAAGATCTTGGGGTCATCGTGTCTTCGGATTTTAAATGGAAGTACCACATTGCCAAAACAATCAAGAAAGCAAATACCGTGCAGTACCTAGTTTCGATCGCTTTTAAAAACATGTCTCCTCAACTTATAGCGAAAATTTATAAAACCTATATTTGGCCAATTTTGCAGTACTATGCATCCTGTGTGTGGAAGCCTTATCTTGCTAAAGACATTCATGCTCTTGAACTCACCCAGAGACGTACGAATCACCAAGTTATTGCTAACTATTCGAAATCTGCCATACGAACAGAGACTACAGGTATGGGAGGGGGCTATAATCGATTTCTGAAAGACATTTAAGAGGTGACCTAATAGAGACATATAAAATCCTCCACGGTTACTACACTGTAGTCAAATATTTAATAAAATGTGTCAGCAGTTCTGTTTATTCAACAGAATTTTTGGAGATTGGAACGCTCTTTCCGAGTCAGTTGTCTGTGCGCCTTCAGTAAACGCCTTGGACAAATTTAGTGGTTAATTTAAGTTAGTCTTACAGCTTTAGTTTTATAATTTCATTCTGTAAAATTTTCAAGTTTGCAAGAGTTGCAAGTAGAATTCTTGATCTTATTTACTACATTATCACGTGCCTTCAATTTTAATTTTTAGTTAAGTTAAAATATCTTACTAGCTCTAGTTTTTGATCTATGTTTTATCGGCTCTGCTGTCTAACAAAAAATAAATAAATAATAAGATTATTTCAGAATTAATTTTAAATTTTATGGAAGAAACCCTTAATTTATAGGTTTGTTAAAGAGGCTTTATATTTAAGTATTAATACATTTAGTTAAACTTAGTTATTTCAAATTTAAAGAAGCTGTAAATGTAGGTAACAGGAAGTAAATTAATGTGTATTTACTAGTATTTCAGCTGTCAGTCGACCGTGCACAGCTCCAGTTATCATTCCCCACAAGCTAAACACTTAAATTAAATTTGCCCCTAGATATTTCCCTTCCTGAAACTTTTGGGTAGATAGTAACTTTAGGGTATCACTTATAAGTGTGAAGGAATTGTTTGTCTATACAAATGATCAAAATCATTAGAGTCCTATCAGAGATAAAAATGTTTTGTTTTTTCTATATTTTTTGGAGTATTTGGGCCTCCTGATATAGAACTCTCCAACACAGTGAAACTAAAGTCTGGTACCATTGTTCCAAAGATTTCCAAAGAATTCTAAAATGTATCTGTAATTTTTCCCAATATGTACATACATACATAGGTACAGTCGGCGCCTTAGAAATCGAGACACGTAATGTGTTGTGTTGTAATGTTTAATTCATTATTATTTTTTTGTATTATTGGAATTTTACTATCAAGCAAAAGACGCAACGTTTGAAACATTACATAACAATAAAAACCATAACAACTGCAAAAACCCAGTTTAAACACTTAAAAATATGTACATGCAAAATGTATCATAGTACGTATTGTCCCGATTTCTAAGGCGCTGACTGTACATACATAGACAAAAATGAATTTTTGCTCAGTCATTTCGAAAGCCCTTGCTTTGCTCAGTTAACTATGAAAATTATCATTGCTATAGCAAGGTATGTAGTACAAGGTAAGGTCCATATATTCTCGGCCTAGGTATGTTAGAGCTACGATAAAATTAAAATAACTTCATTATTTTTCAATGTAATCTCCTTTAATATCAACACATATTTCACAACGCTTAATTAACATTTTTATATAAAGGTATTCCAGACTTTTGTACCCACAATGATTCAAAACTGCAGTTTGAACTTCTTCATCGTAGCTAAATTTTAAACCACGCAAATCCGACTTCAATTTTGATAACAGAAAGTAGTCACTTGGTGCTAGATCAAGGCTATAGGGTGGGTGGTTGAGTTCGAAAACCCCAAAATTTGAAATAGCAGTCTTTGCAACTGCTGCAGAGTGTACCTACTGGGGCATTGTCATGCAATAGACGCACACCTTTACTGAGCTTTCATCTTCGCTTTTCTTTAATAGCATAACTTAGCCGGTGCAGTAAGCTAGCATAATATGTTCCGTTTACTGTAGTATTTCGTCCTTTAAAATCTATCAGCAAAATTCCTTCACAATCCCAAAATATTGTGGCCTTGATCTTTATCGTTTCCCTTTTTGAAAGAGGATCATAATGAAAAACCATAGTTGCATCCCCGGTAACAATGGAATCAATTACTTCGTTCTTGTTATCACTACAGAGGTCCAAAAATTTGACGCACAGCCAACTTTTTGCTGCTTACGAATAGGAGTGAGAAGTTTTAGTACACACTTTGTACTAATCTCACTCATGTGTAAATGGTCATGGAGAATTTGACGGACAATTGTTTTAGAAAGATTGATCCTTGCTGCAATTTTTTTTGTTTTTAAACAGCGATCATTCATGATCTCTGCTTCAACTAATGCAACATTTTCTGGATTAACCACTGTTACGGACCGACCTTCACGAGGATCATCTTTGAAAGATTATCTGCCCATGTGAAATAACTTAGACCATACTTTTACCGTGGAGAATGAAGGTGAGTAGTTCCCATATATATCATCAAATATTTTTTAGTTTCTGTCGGAGTAACACCTCTTTTGTGAGAAACTTTATCACAGCACGATATTCAATTTTAAACATTTCGGAAAAATGCTTGACAAGACTGATTTTTTAACTATCAATAAAAAATAAAATACTGTGTCACTTGAACAATTCGCTTTTTTGGCATAGCCTGCTAAAGTAATAAACTAAATAATGCACTTAAAATTGTAACTATAGTGCCATCGTAAATAGGGGAGGCAGGGAATATATGGACCTTACCTCGTATCTTAGTAACTGTACATAGTATTAAAATAATGTCACACCACATCTCAGTGGTGATAAATACGCCTCCAACTAATTTTATTAACCAAGTGGTTTGTTTGTTAATTAATTTTAATAATAAATTTATAAGAGTGCAACCTTACACTCTAGCTTGAGTAATTTATATGGTTATATAGGTGGTGAGATTGACACATAACTTCAGTATTTAAAGGTTTAATACATTAGTACAGTGTTATTACACCCATACAGGTAAATCTTTCTACACACAGTAATCTACAGGTGCTGAGATCCACTGATTATACATACATTGTTGAAATTCTGAAATGAAGATACAAATATAACTTATTGTTTATAGTCACAGACTATACTTTTAACTTGTCCCTTAGAGTTTGGATGACTGTAATTAATATTTTATTGCGAGATATCGAGTTGTTCTTCTGGTTTGCTTTTTCTTTAAGAGATGTCCAGACTGAATTCTGTGCGCTCCACAAATTGAAACTCTTCGGCGTTTTCTTATACCGATAGAAGTTAGTTTTACCCTTATTTTTCTAGCAATTAAGTTCCATTGTTTTGTCAACAAAAATCATAAAATGCTGAAGGAGCTGCAAATTTGCTGAGCTTTTAATTAAATATGCTTATATATTTTTTTAATGTTGTCCTACAATTTAACTATCTCTTTCTCACAACCTTTAAGAGGAAAAAAATCCATCAGATACTGCTGAAGTACTCAAATTCACGGTTATTGAATGGTTCCTTGATTGAATTACGTCTTTGCCCCCACCTAGTTTAGTCAGAGAGATTCGATCAACAAAAGTTAATATAGGAGACTTTTTTAAATAGATTTTCTCTTCCACTTTCACTGCAAAATGTGTTTACAGAATGCATGCTCTTGATCTGCTAAACTCACGATATAGAGATGTGGTAGGATGTGTACCTAAACATGCTTCCGCGTAACACATTATGGCTTGTCCATTTAAAATAATCGTTAAAGTAGTCCAAATCACTATAATTTTTAAAGTAAACTCAAGTGCTATATGTTGCCTTTTGACAATTTATGGAATACAGAAAACAAAAACTTGAAAAATATAAGACATGTATAAACAAACATTTATCTAGAACTTTTCATTGAAATCTTTTCACAAATATTTCTTCCAGATATATTTAAATGTCAGAAAAATTATATATAAATAATTAACGAAAAAATACTGTTCAAAGACGACTACGTAATTAGCAGTTTTATTATGGTCTATAAATAAAATTACAAGTTGGCAGGAAATAAGAGCTTTATTATAAAAATTTAATTGTATATTGCAGTCTCTTGATTTAAGTTTAAATAAATATAAATATTACATTACATGTAGACTTGGTTCATATACAAAAAAGTACAGTAACAGGAAAAAATGCACCTATTGAAACATCACTTAACCTTTAAATTCAACATTCAACTTAACCTTAAATTCAACATTCATTCTAACAATTTATCTACTTATTTACAAAGATTTGGCAATGATAAATAAATTACTAATTACCAACTGCATCCAGTGCATTTAAATATAAAAATATATGAACACTGACTCATTCCTCGGAGAATGTTTTACTGCTTGGTCACTTCTATTTAGTTCGAATAACAAAAACTGTTTTTTTGTAATATCACAACTCACAGCACTTAATATGTCTTGTGTTTAAAATTCATTTTTTAAACTTAGGAATTACTTGAACAATCCTTTTCATCACTTCCATCACTACACTCGATGTAACCATTGCAAAGTCTACTCTTGGGTAAACATTCTCCCAAAGGACATCTGTGACCAGAACAGGTCGTTTTGTTAAAGGTTGTATCTTCTCCTGAATTATTATGTATGTATGCTTGAATCCATGTTATATAATTGGCTACTTTAGTATAAACTCCAGGCCTGTTTGCTCTTGCACAACCATAGCCATTGCTGGTAATACCTAGAAAAATATTTTGTCATACAAAGAAATTACTATTTCAACACCCATTACCATATAGAACCCAACGTCCATCAGGTTCAGTACACATCAATGGTCCTCCAGAATCCCCAAGACATGCATCTCGACCACCACGTTCATAACCAGCACAAAACATATCATCAGTGATTTTGTATAACGGCAGAAACAGGGTATGTTTGCGACATTCTGCAGTTGAGATGACAGGAATCTGAACTTCTTGGAGTGTATCAGCTACAATATGTATAATAATTATACCCGAACTGGGATCATAATTAGAGAAAGGACTTACGAAAAATTCTTCCAACTTCAAAGAGTTGTCCCCAACCAATAACTGTACATATTCTACCATCTTTGAGGATGCTGTTTGAGGAAGGTAAGCAAATAGGACGCACATAATCACTAAATGTGATAGAGGCTTCCATCTTAAGCAGTGAAATATCATTGATGAAGCCTGAGTCAACGTAACCAGGATGTAATACTATTTGTGTAATAGGTCGAAGTTGTTCATATGGTGATGGTAATGCAGTGCCACGTCGTAAAGCTCCTAATCGAGCAACCCAGTGCTCTTCCAATGAGCTAACACACAAAATACATTAATTTATCAAAGTTTGCTAGAACCTAGATATTTAAAATTGGCGTTATTGTATACTAATTAATTATATGTGATTATTATCAGTTTGTTATGGCACTATCTATGCATGATTTAATAACTAAATTCAATGATTTCGGAGGCTTTCACAGCCATTGTCATTACCTAACAAACAACTTCCAGGGTTGGACTCTTTTTAAGAGTCTTGCCGCTGTCGTGGTTTACACGTTGAGTTACCGTGCTCTTCTGTCCTTTCACTTGCAAAACCGTTTCGCCTCTGGTGTGGTTTACACATTAAGTTAACGTGCTCTTTTGCTTTTTTCCTGATAAAGCCCATTTCAAAACTGTGAGAAACGTTGAGTTCTTCAACCTCAATAATGGCACAATCTATTCCCGGAAGTCGTTTGTTACGTAAATAAATTCAATCTTTCAAAAATAATCTCCATCACTGAGATCGAAACATTATGTTTTAATCTATACATTTATACTTATTATTGCTAACATTTAAAATCCTAAGTGAATACCTTTCTATTAGCCTACTTAGAATTGCTTAATATTTCCATTATAATACATGTTATTAATTCTCCATCAGAGATTTGTAGGATAGCGGTACAGAGTCTACCTAGCATTCGAGAGGTCCTGTATTTGATACCCATGGCCATCTGTTCTGATTCAGGTTTTTCAGTAGTTTTCTTGAGTCAACAGAGAACTTTCTTTGAGATGAATGCCAGGGCAGTATTTCTCCACCTTTCCTGGCATTTCTTTCATTCTCCACCCATCCTTTCTCTCTCTCAACCTGTAATTCCCATTCTTGGCTTTGCCCCCAGTTGGGAAAATTAAAATTGCTTGAACCTTATCTACATGGGTACCTATCCAGTTTCACGTCGTAACTTGATAATGTACAATATCTCACCGCTAGAATATAGATACTCCAACCAAAAATTACAACAATATTGCTTTTACTTAAATATGCTCAGATGAGATATGTAACATAACTAATACCTATCTTTTTGTTATTATAATTTATTACCTAGCGCTTTCCTGTATGACATAGGTAATGACCTATTTATTTTGCAATACTCACTGAAAAAAGCAATGTCCTGCAGAAAGGAGCCAACGATCAGAAATTAGAGTGGCTCCACATTGAAATTCTCCTTCTTTGTAAAGTGCTGCTTGCCATGGCCATGATCCTAAACCTGCGTTGCCACCCCCCACAATCCTGTACATACGCCTGCATTATTATGCCTTTGAATGCATGTTAAACAAAATTAATGCAATCTTACCTTGCTAGCTGATTTATTGCTTGAGGTCTGGTACCACATTCGAGAGTTTGGCATTGCAATTTTATAACTTCGCCACTTTGACAAGAACTTTCTTTAAACAATAGATTTGATTTTGTTACATTTAAGAAAGTATATGTAAGTTCAAAATATCTGTCGTTGTAATTATGATTCCGAGACGTGACATATTTAGGTTCTACCACACTTGTTATTGAATCCAATTTCCTGAAAAACAGTCAGTTACATACACTACATAATAATAATGATTAAATAATGCATACTTGTATGTCATAGCTTTACAAACTGCTTGTCCCAAATCTGCAATTTGCCATGGAGGTCGTAATTTTGTAACAACTTCTTCAAAGTTTTGCATACAGAGTTTGCCCCATCGGCCATGCTTTCTAACTAGTAAATAACCTGTAACATTTACATCAGTAAAAATAAAAATGTAATATTTAAAGATATACCTTCGGAATAATACGGAAACTTATCTGCAGCTTGTATATTAGGAGCCACAGTAACACATTGTCTTTCATCATCACCATTAGGACAATCCTTTACACCATCACATATTCTGTTTTTATCGATGCAAAATTTGGAATTACCACAAACATATTGTTCAGGCTTACACCACTCTGCAATTTAAAAAGTTGGCTCATTCAAAAGATATGTACATAGTTCCTTGTATTTTTAACCCCTTAACCTACACTTTTAAATTTTAATCATATTAACACTCAAATTTTAAAATAATAATAATAAACAACATAGCTGACATATTCCAAGTAATGCTTTGACAGTAGGTTTTAAAAAACTAGTTCTTTTTCAAAGAAAAATATTATTAAATGTTTTACATCATATTCCGTTAAATAGGATGAATTCGTATTGCTCGGGAGAATTCCATCACCTTTCATTTCACAGGTGTTCAAAAAGTTGCAGAACGAGGGTTTCCTTCACGAGAATCGATATCCATAAAGCAATTCCTTGATGCTAAACGAAAAAGGATCGAGTGCTTCAAACACAACAGACCTGGTGTTGATCAGTTTTATAATTTTTTAGAAAAGACGACTTTGGCTTGTATATGTCAGAATGATTATTTTGACAATTTATCAAGAACACTAGAAAATGTCCCACTATGTAACATCGTAAATTATGATGAGACAAGCCTATCAGATGAACCAGGTAAAGCCAATGGAGTTTGCAAAAGAGAAAGTGAAAGATTGGACTTGAGCAAATCGAGCACATCGATAATAGTGGCCAGGAAATGTATCACTGATGTATATGTTACTCATAAAGCATAGCATCTGTATCCCATATGGAAGAAAAATGATCCCATGATATTGTTTCTAACAGAACCAAAAGCAGTTGGTTTGAAGGAGCCATATACGAAGAATGGTTTGAACAAATGAGTTCTGGGATTGCACCATGTGTCACTGTTATGGTAAAAGAACTCCACGTTTTGCCTACTTTCATAAGGGGCTTCATCAAAAGAAAAGCAAAAGAGCATGGTAACTCAATGTGTAAACCACGCCCGATACAAAAATCCTTGTGCAAGGGAAAGGATGGAAAAGAACTGTTACTCAACATGTTAGCTACGCCAGAGGCAAAATGGCATGGTCCAATCCCGGAAGTCATTCTTTAGATAATGACCAGCTTGTTACTAAATTTTGACTCGCATACTATACTTCTAAATGTCCATAAGATTACATGGGCACATTTGAGGGGCCAGCCAGCTAAACAGTGCAGACGGCGTGCATGCAGTTCTTTACAAAATTACTAAAATACAAATAAATGCTGAAAACTCCAACAAGTCTATTTACAACAAATGTGCTCAGATAGAAACGAGAACTAATAAAGTCAAAAACAGCAGTCAATAGCAATATATATCTGAAATGCGACGGTTGCAGTAACAATATGAGACAAGTAAATGGTAACAGTGTACAATGTTCAAATAGAATAACAATGCATAATAGCCAGCACAGGAGGGTACTTACGTGTAATTTCTAAACTATACTTAGGGTGCCCCCAATAAACAACAAGCTAAAGTATTGATACTAGCCTAGATATCACAGATCCACCTTATAGGCAAAATCACAGATTCGTACATACACTTAACGATCAAAGTAGAATTACAAATAGACTTATATCTAATCAACAAACATTGTACATAATAAGGTTAATGATTGAAATAACATTCTAAAAGGTTGAATATCAATTAACTTACACAACTTAAGCTCTAGCGAGGCCTGAGAGGCGTATGTAAAAGTACAACATGCAAAATGCAAAAGTGAGAGTTTAACGTTTAGAAATGAACCACACAAAAGCAACGGTAATGTTTAATGATTTCTGACGAGATACAGTCGAATCTGTTAGCAATTTGCATAGCTTGATGTCTCAACGCCGAAATTTAAAGTGACATGCCAGGGCCCTGAAGAATATCCATCGATCAGAAGTCAAGAATGCACAGAAAAAAGTCAAAAACACAATTAAACAATGGTCAACTTGTAAAGGTGAAACCTCTCTCTGCACCTACCTCAAAGGATTACTAACTCCTTTCAGAGAAGAAACATAGCTATAGGCACACAGCTGCACAACATGGCTACTGGGTTAAGGTCACGGTGACATAATGTAAGTAATGGTCACAGAGAAGGCTTTCAATTGAAAACTGCCCATATGCTTTTGGCCCAAAACGAACGGCAACAAACCAAAAGCGCAAATTAGAACAAATTTGCCTAAACCGTGGGATGAACAGAAGATACAAAAACTAACTTCATGTAGTACAAGGAAATGCCATATTCCAGTTCAAACTCGCTGCTATGATCTGCCAAAATGGCGTAGAAGACAAGCTTCCTAAAACTCGCTTCACCTGCCAAAATCCACCAAGACCAGCGTGGGTTGATATAGGCACCATCTTCAACTCAACCATTAGTCGATATGTCAAAACACCCAAGGCTTTGTGCAGCAACGAGTCGCAAGGATCTGCACTGTATTATGGGATGAATAGAAAAAGCCACACTCAAAATCCAAAATCCTCAAGGCGAACGAATAACGCGAAGCAGAAAATATGGATATTAGCACTAACAACAACTTCTCAATTCAAGTCATAGCACTGTGTGAAAAATAATATCAACTATGTACTTCTCCCAACAGATGCATCACATTTATTATAACCCTAAACGTAGCTTTTTTTGTTTCTTCAAACAAATATGGAGAAAAATGTTAAAGGAATGGAATAAAAAAAAACAAAGAAGCGCTTTCAAATTCAGATTCAGATTCCTATATCCACTGACAAACAGTTAGAGAAACAGGAAAGACGAGCTGAGATTGATTAAAGTTGGTCATCATCGTTCACCAATTTACAACAAATAGGTTGAAAAAAGAGATAGTTGTTCCTATCAGGAAAGAAACAACAACAAGTAATTTGAATAGATTGAACTCCAATGAAACAAAATGCTTTAAAACTGAATGATCCAAATGATCATCTTCATTCTGATAAGGAGAAATACAACGATGTAAAGAAATTTGACTCGAACAGAAACTCGAAAAACCCGAGTACAAATCTTATTATTAACAACTTTATTTTCGTGAGGTTTGATGGTCTTCAAAATAAAGATAAACACTATATTGGCATAGATAATGTTTTGTAGACTAGCCTAATCTGTTTTCTAAGACCATATAAATCCGAAAAGTTGGACAGCTATTTTTACTATTCATATGGCAAGGATGAGACCCCATTCAAAAGAAATAATAACGTTACAATTACCAAAAGATCTCAGAGGAAACTGATGGCCATTTAAAGATTCATAAAAAATATAGGTACTTATGTCATCAAGTAAGTTCTAAAGTTTCTAATATTTTTATTCCTTTTGCCTTTTTGGTATTTTTAAGCTAAGTAGATGGATGCCCATTGTTCTTTTTTGTTCTATAAAACTAAACATATGTAATCCATTTTTTGATTTGAATAATAAACTTTTTAGAGCAAATTGCATTTCTTCTGTTTGTCCTGGTCGACCCTATCGGCTTCCACTCAGAAACCTGAGAGAAACACATTTTTTTAACTTTAATTTTTCGAATTCATACGTATGGAAGTCAGAATGCGAGTTTCCATGCAATTCAGAGTTTTGTTCAAATTTATCCCTCACACAGCAGTGACTTCAAACAATCGTCGTGTATACACAAAATAATGAAAGAATTAATTAATGCGTGTGTTCCTACACAGCATCCGGAGTGCTTAGTAATAATAAAAATAATTTTAACGATTGGTGGTAGTCCGCAAATAAACCGCCCATTTGCTGCACTCGGCCACTGAGGACCCCTTGCATCGGTGAGATACAGCTGCCTTAAATACGACACATTCTTTTTTTTCTCTTCTACAACATTTACATCTGTTGGGTACCATAACTTTTGAGTTACACTGACAACAGACAGACAGACAGATGGAATTGAGAAAACCTATTTTACGTCATCTAGGGACCTTGAAGCGTGAAGATCTGAAGAAATCCCGGAAGGTGATTTTTTCGGAATTACAGTACTTCCTTCGTCGTTTAGACGAGGGAAGTAAAAATCACAAACAAGAGTGCTACAACTCCAATTTATATATATGTAGGTAGATGAAATGTAAAAATAAAAAATTGTTAAAATGCACCTATTTAGTTTTTCAAAATGTGTGTGAATTAGAAGTATGAAAAATATTTCTAATTGTATAATATGTCTGAGAGTTAAGATTTTAAATATGCTGCCATCTGTTGATAATCACACATAACACACTGAACTATCTACAATAATTTATTGTAAGTAATAGCCATTTTTACAATTTATTATTACGTTAAATTAAAATATCTCATTCTATTTTTCTAATTAAGATCAGAAATATTTTCTTAGCAAAATGCTATCAGAACCAGAACCAAAATATTGAATAACCAAGTGTAAGTTGCTAGCACCAGCGAGGCAGTCCACACCGTTGCTTTAAAAATTGAGTACTAAAATTAGGTTGCAGAAGTCGGGAAAATAAGGCAGTTATCGATGGTGTGATACTAAATCACATCACCCAGTATGACGTTAATGAAGTGCCAGATGACTAGGTTTCAGAAATAGATATTTACTAAACTTAATTTGTCTTACCACAGAGATTTTCATCAGAAAAGTCCCAGCAATCTACAACCCCATCGCAAATTTTTCTTAGCAGGTACTGCGATTTAAGGTAATCAGCACAGTTGCAATTTTTTTCATCGGCTCCATCACTGCAGTCTAAAAGTTGATTGCATCTTGTGGTATCAGGTAAACATTGTCCATCACCACATTTGACAGTGAAATTGTTGCATTCTAAAAACAGAAGGTTAATAATGTACCCATCATTTAAGTTTCAGCTGATTTTACCGGTTCTGTTTGAAGTACCAGTTGCAGATACAACATTAAAACCTAGCACCGACTTCTTTTCTTCTTCTTTTGAAAATGAAGGAACTTTGTTGAAAGTTTTGGTGAGTATTTTAAATCCAGCTTGATTGACTGTATAACTTGCAGATATTGCTTTATTGGATAGTACTGGTTCGGTATCTTGGTTGGTTATATTTGGATGAAGTTTGCTAATCTCAGAAAGTTGTTTCAATTTTTCTTCTGTAAGGATACTATATGGCATTTGAATTTTTTCGTTTTTGTTTATTGAAACCGATGAATTGACACTGAATACAGTCACTTCATCCTTTAATTTAACATTGTTTGGTGTGTAATTTTCAAATAGAGGTGTTGTAAAATTTTTTTTGGGATCCATCTTAGGATTACGCATAGATTCAGCTTCATTTTCAATAACACTTTTTTTAATCAGACTTTGCTCATTTGTTCCATTATTTAAATAGGATGAAGTGGTAGATTCATCGTGGTAAGACTCTGTTTCAAAATTTAGAACACTCAAAATTTTAAAATCATTAAGATGATTTTTATTTATTTTAACCCTGTTGATTTCAGTGCTGACTGAGGTAACAACTTCTGTTTGTACAAATTTAATTGAGCTCTTAGACAGGTCTGCCAAATCCATATTTACATTTTTATAAAAAGGGTCACTGGGAAAACTTCTGTTTTCCACCAGTTCAGTGATGTTGGACGGTCGCTTTGGTCTAGGCCGCAAAGGTCTTCCCACACCAGAATTGGACTTAACAGGTATTAAAGTTACTAGTGGAAATCTGGTAGAAGCTTGGGATTCTAACATTAAAGATTCTTCATCTACTTCAACTACTTCAGCATGACCATGCCCCACAGTACTTTCCTTTATGTCTTCATAATTTTCTTCAACCATTTCTGTGTCTGAATAACTATCCAAGGAGGGTTTTATGGTACTACTAGTAGTAGAACTTGTATTAGGTAAGGAAATATTTGAAGGTGATATAATACCTAAAGATGCTGCTAAGTTACGAAATATAGATGACGCATTTGTTAACACTAAAGTCTGATTTAACTTTGACTGTAATTCTAAATCTTCACCATTTACAGTCATTAGTCCTACAGTATTATTGAAAAAACCACTAGAATTTATTCTAGATTCATTATTCGCATTTGGGGTTGATACAGATTGAGAATTATTTAATAGTTCCCATTTCGACTTAGTTGCTGATAAATTTTCTTCGTCCAAATTAAGATCCGTGGAACCAGGGACATGTTTTAAAGTTTCTACTTCTACAAATATTTCAGACTGTTGTTCTGCAGGTTGAACAGGCAGTTTTTCCTGTTCCAAATGTTCTATTTCAAAACTTGCACTGGTTGTTTCATCATTAATTTCTGTCACTGCAGTTTCTGCTTCTTCCAACAAAGCTTCGTTTAAATTCACATTAGTGAATGATGACTCTGTAACAACAGTTATTTTATTGACTGGTAGTGGATGACCCACCATACTTGTTGAGCCTAGGGTTTCGGTGTTTACGGAATGAAATGAAAGCCCTGGATTAGTGAAACTCGTGTAGACAGGCTGTTTTTGGTGCAAACGTTCTATTAAAGAAACGGTAGGGTTTATTTCTGAATCCACAGGACGTTTTGGTTTGTCAGGAATTTCAGTTACTCTTTGGATTGGAACCCATGGTTCTTTGTCTAGAGAATGTGGCGGTACAGTGAATAAATATGGGTTAATTGTAAATGAATATTTGGTAGAAGGATTTGTTGTATTTTGCAGAAAAGTACTGTTCTTTTCTATTGAAGTATTTGCAACAAAGTTGGTACTTCTAGAAGATGAAGTAGACAATTTTGATGGCGAAGTAGTAGTTTTTACAGGAGTAGTAGTAGTTTTTAACGTAGTAGTGGTAGTTTTCAATGAAGGAGCAGTTGTTTTTATTTTAGTAGTTGCACTAGGTGCTTCAGATGCTTTTCTGTCTTTACTAAGTGTGGAAATTTTATATAAAGCACTAGTAATCGAAGACCCTTTCAGAGTTGTTGTTTTTGAGGGTTGTTTTGTTTTGTCATTAGCTTTTGGCCGATGTGTGGTGGTATCGTTTATGCCATTCTTTTTTTCTGTTATATCAGCTTCTGTCTTGCTTATATGAAATGACCCTTGAATTACAGGAAGATCTTCTACTTTAAAATTAAGTTCGGTAGTTGATTTTCGTTTGATTGGAATATCAGCTGTTACTGTTAAATTCCGTTTAGTCGGCTCCTGTAATACCCCAGGGCGAGTTTTAAAAGTTTCTTTTGGCTTTGTGATCACTTTTTGATGAGAATTTTCATTATCAAGAACTTGTCGAATATGTACACTCCTAGGATCGAAACGTATACCTCTAAAAATAGGTCTTCTAGATATTGAATCATTAAGTAAGATATCTTTTAAAGTTTTTTCTAGGTTTGAAATGCTCCTGAAATGTAAATAATCACAGTAATTTCTGGAAAATTACATATTTATTTAAGTTAGATATACCTTGATAACTTCCTCCTATTTAACGACAGTCTGAAAAATATGGTGGCAGCATCATCTCCAAACCTCTCCAATACACATGATACTAAAGCAGGACCTATACTGCTCTTATGATACAAATTTTCTAATAGCTGCTTATATTTACGAGATTTTTCTTGATGATGACTTATGAAGCGATCTCCTCGTAAAACTTTGGCACTACCACTAAATGTTAACAATTCTAGAAATATAAGAAAGAATAATATAGAAATAAAGCTAAACAATTTATGTCTAGGTAGGTTCTTCTAAATATATTATTAATGATTCTAAATAATTTCAGCATGCTTTTATAATTAAAAAACTATAACTGGATATTTAGGTACATATGTATTTATCCAGAAAAAATTAAAATTAGTTAAGGGTCTCCTTTAATGTCATAACACCTAACACACACATATAACAATTAAAAGATTTATTGTAGATGATAATCAAAATAATTGATTTCTTCTACAAGTAACTCACAATGCATGGTTTAAAAGTAAAGAGTGTGTTGTGATGCCAGTTATTGTACTTACGTGTAGGTGCTTCGCTACGCAGAGCTCCCATGTAAAGCGCTAATCCTGCTATGGAAAGCACCGTAACAAAAACTAAAAATGCAGCAGCAGCAAGTGCAATGGAGGAAACTTTGCTCTTAGGTTTACTACTATTCTGTCTTGGTCTTTGGTGCCATAGCAGTGTTGAATGATGGCTTCGGCCTGCTACACTGTAGTCACTCTGAAATGAAGGAAACCATTGTAAAACATAACCTGTTCATAAACTTGAGCAAATATAATAATACCTAATGAATAAATACACATTTTACGAAGTTGAATACCAATTAAATAAAGTCAAGTAGCTACATCAATGCTTACGCATACACATATAACTAAAATAATTATATAGAGTAAGTAAAACTTTAGTAAGGGATTTCGATTAGCGCTTATGATTTATCATTATTAAATTTTAAAGTGAGATATTAACTATAACTAGCAAATCCTCTGCGTATAGTTGAATGAAAGTAAAAATAGGTAGTGACTGAAATAAGAAATAACACTATAGGTAATTTAAATACCTTAAAAGCATCACAATAGCTGCAATTTCCAATTTTAAGTTCTGGGGATATAGCTGTGCAGTGGGTGTGTACCAATTTTCAAACTTCAGCAGGTTTACACAGAAATTAATTTGAAAGTCACCACCCAAATTTCCTACATGGCGGCAGATGCAGCTACGAAACCTAAGCGTATTATTATAAAATTGTAAATTAACTTTCGATTTACCAAACGGTCAATGAAAGAATAGAAAGAATGCAATACGTAAAATAATGAAGCAACGAGTTAATAAGTTCGATTTAAAAAATCTTCAAGGGGCTTTACTCAGAAATTCCCTCGCAAGTGGACGTTACCGCACTAAACAATTTTAAGGAAACTACGAGTAAGAACATCTTCACGTTCGTAACAATACTGAAACAATAAAAGAAAACATTTGGTAATGCGAATTATAAAGTATTATCAAAAATTATTTTCATCTTGTATGGCTATGGAATAGTTCCTAATTTATGAATGCAACTATAAGCCGCTTAGAGATTACATATCACGTTTGAAATTTAAGTATAAATATAGTTGCATTCATAAATTAAGAACTATTCCATAGCCCTACTAGATGAAAATAATTTTTGATCATACTATATAAATTAGCAAATAAAAAAGAACATTACCGGTGGTGGGATTCGAACTTCAACGCCTGCAAATTCGATTTCAACACTTGGGCAACTGCCAAGCAAACGGGCACGGCCACGGAAGATCTGTGAGATGAAGCTAGCTTAAATGCAACACTATTAACGTTGACCCCATTTACCTCTCTTACAACATTTACCCTTTATCTGTTGGGTCTCATTTTCATCAAGGGTAAAGCCATGTGGTATGAGCTATGTGCAAATTATTACTTTTAGACATTTTTCAGTTAAATTAAAAATAAACAAAATTTCACTTTTTTAGGTGCTCAACCTGCATATATTTGTCCTAATTTTTCTCGATTTCATACTAGGTAGACATATAATCAGCAGGAAAAATATCGTTTTCATCCAACAAATAGTTTTTGAGTTATACCGGCAACAGGAAGTAAATAGACAGAGAGACGGAATTGAAAGAACTTGTTTTTCGTCATCTAGGGACACTGAAAAGTGAAGATCTGAAGAAATCTCGGAAGGTGCTTTTCTTCGTCTTTTAAACGAGGTACGTAAAACGAAGTATAAACATCAGTACGGTAGAATTTGCAAACAAACTCGGCAAAGGAAACGCCGTATGTCTTAAATATACAGGGTGAGTCGGGAAGAACGGACCAAACTCCAGGTGTGTATTATACACGTGAAAATAATGTAAACAAACTCAAATGTGTTATCCGATTTTCATTTGTTTACAAGTTATAGCATCATAAAGAAATCCCCATATAGTCCAGTTAAATGGTAGGAAAATAGGGGAAAGTTGTAGTGGAGTTTTGATATTTGGTTCCTATATGTTTTTTGGGTAGCTGCACACGAATATTAAGTTTTCCAACAAAAATTTTGACCAGAAACGCGTTTTTTAACCAAAAACGGTGTAAAAAACGAGATTTTTTTAACTTTTCTAAAATTAATCGAGAACTATCCAATTTCGTAAATGCTAAACCTATATAAAATGCAAGAGTATAACATTTACTACATTTTATGTACTTGATGTTTTTTTCTCAATCGTTCAGCCGCGAGAGCGCCGCGAAAATATAGTCCGGTCAAGTAGTGGAAAATAGGTGAAAGTTTTGGTGGAGTTTTGATATTTGGTTCCTGTGTGTTTTTTGGGTCGCTGTACGAAATATCAGGTTTGCCAACATTTCATTTATGAAGATTCATTTCATATTTTTTTATGATGCTATGATTTGAAAGCAAATGAAAATCGGATAACAACATTTGAGTTTTTTTACATTATTTTCACATGTATAATACACTCCTGGAGTTTGGTCCGTTCCTCCCGACTCCCCTTGTAAAGATGATTTTCAAAAAACGCTTTTAAAATTTTGTTGAGTTACATTAATACGTAAACATGCGGTAATATGTAGTTACTAAACAACTGGTACACAGTATTATTCTTAACATGGAATTTCGGCTTAGACCGTGTAGTATTTGTATATGAACACCCAGCAGTTTCTGGCTTAATGGGCCTTGCACCTTGTGAAGTCGAGCAAAAACCCGTGCGATGGTCATGCTCTTTGGTGGCTCGTGTGTGTTCTTGCGGCTCGAGTTACATTGGACAGACTGGTCGTTCAGTTGATCTAAGACTTCAAGAACATAAAGGCGATTGCAAACACAAACGCATCACAAAATCAGCCGTATCTGAGCATACATTTACAAATGGGCACACTATAGAATTTGAGAACGCAAGAGTACTTGCCAGAATACCTCACTACCTCCTGCGAGTGATACGTGAAGCCATAGAAATAGAAAAATATCCAAATAATATCAACAGGGAAGATGGCTTTAAGCTTAGTAAAACGTGGACCCCTGTGATACACGATCTAAAGCATTACAACTAGTGATGGGCATAACCGGACAATTTTCATAACCGAATTATTTGCATTCGAATCATATTAATAACCGATTGATTATTTGAATAATCATTCGAATCAATTTTGGCTCTCGATTCGTTTCGATTAAGTCAGTCGGTTTGCCGGTTGGCGGTTCACCGTCATCTGCATCGGCATCGTAACTTGCAGATGGCAGAGGAACTCAGTTAATCGTTAATTATAATAATTGTATAAATGATTTTTATTTGATTTCTAAGGAGTTTAAACCATTGAGAATAGCTATATCAATACTAATCATAAAGAAATTATAAATATGCGAATACAAAGTATCTATTGAATCTATTTTTAGTTCCTAAAATTCTCTAGCAGCCACCCTTCCCTTTTCGCTTGCACATCATACCGGTATATTTTAGAATCCATCATTTATCTACGTTCAGCCTTCCGCGGTTCTAAAGACGCACACTTAAAATTTTCAACATCGAAATCCACTTCTTGTCCCGACTGCTCCGTTATTAAAAATTAAATATAAATCTTTTACGATATTGGAAAATTTTATTTCGTTTCTATTTATCTCTTATTAGGCATAATCAACCGCGTTTCGAAGCAAAAATTTAAGCCGTTATAAATTAATACCAACCTTCGGAAAATTTCATACTCAGCAGAACGTTATCTTTAATAGGAACGGCCCCATAAATTTAACTCGTCGACTGGGAGTATCAAATGTCTTAATAACATCAACAAGCAGCCGCGGCCTCACTTGGGCCAATCAAGTACATACGCAGAAAAGGTTATATAAGTTATGAATGCCGTATTATTTACAGAATGTTTATCACTCGTAGGTCGCTGAGACGCGGCACGTAGTACGTATCAGGATGAGGTTATTTTTAATCCGAATACTTGGAACGAAAACCGAGTTACACAGGTTATTTCAATAACCGGATAACCGGTTATTTTTGATTCGAATAAGCCCATCACTAATTACAACCACTGTGCGTCATATGGCCACGCCCCACGGATTACGTTGCACTCGGACGACCAACCAGCGTTACGCCACTCGGCGCGCCTGGCACGGAGGACTATAAATAGCTCCACACCGAGCTTCGGTTCTTAGTGCGACTTTCACTCTGATGATGCAAGCTGCAAAGTCTTGCAAAACGTTAGTGAATATGGATGCACAAACACCAAAACGGCCAAATCTGCCTAAGTATTCTCGTTCTCAAGATACTCAAACAAAACGAGCCACCAAAGAGCATGGCCATCGCGCGGGTTTTTGCTCGACTTCACAAGGTGCAAGGCACATTAAGCCAGAAACTGCTGGGTGTTCATATACAAATACTACGCGGTCTAAGCCGAAATTCCATGTTAAGAATAATAATTCGAGTAACCGCGAAAGCCTCAAACAGTATATGGTACACAGTATATGAAATGAATCATTTTGAAATAGAGAATTTCTTATGTAGTATTGTAAAATGTTAAACATCGCAAAATATTAGAAAATCTTATGCAATCGCTCAATTGACCAAATGCATTTCGGTAACTGAACGAATTCGGCATCTAAGGCTAACACATACATAGTTATTCTATAGGTGATCAGTGGAAGTAAGTCGATAGCTAAGAAGGACGGTTCAATATCTTACTACTTTAGTTAGCTATTATATGGTTTAAATCAGCATACAATGAGTAGAAAGAATATTTCCTCTACTATAATCTTTCAATATTTATGAAAATGTGGATTGATCGAGGAAAATTGTTTTGCGGATAAATCTAAAATATATTCCATGCTTTTAGAAAAGTGTGTCCATTCCATAATTTTATTTTCAAAGATATATCTACATTATACAAATAGTGGCAGGCAACTAAGACCATTAAGTATACTACATTATCATATTAATATCTATATATCTGTACGATGCGATCAGGCAATGCAAACGCAGAACAAAGCATTATATGTACTACAGAAGTCATAATATCTAACAAGGAAGATGAAATACACAGACAGTGTAATAATAATAATGTAGAGGTACATGTGTAGATAAGTACCGTCAACTTCCTACGATTCAAATTCTCCTATCATGGAGAAATAGACATTCAACATAAAATTGAACGTTTCAATTACACAGACGCACAATCAAACGAACTTTAAAAAACAAGATACACCCGGAAACATTAGTGACGTTTTACAAAACGTTAGTGATCCCCAACTTTATACACGGAAGCGAGTCATGGACGACCAAAACGAGAGATAAACAACGAATACAAAGCAGTGAAATTAAATTCTCAAGAAACGTAGCAGGCTATACAAGAACTGACAGAAACAGAAATGCCTCGAGTCGGACTAAAATCGTACCTACTAAAACTATTCACCCTGAAGCACAATCCTCGGCTGTGAACATTAAATAAAAATAAATATACGCGTATTTGTCATTTTTGTTCTACGTTATTAGTGCAGTGCTTTCTAGTTTGTACAGATAAGTTGCTTAAATAAATTTAATTCTAAAGTACTTTGTTGTTCATATAGTCACCAGCATGTAAAAACACTAGAACTACATTATGTGTAAATTCATATACAGGGTGTAGAAATGCTTTACGCACCATAGGGATTTCAATGGTAATTTCTTCATATGAAAATATTTGCTTCCCTAATTATTTTAGAGCAAACTTGTATGGACGTTTTTTGTAGAGAAAAAAATTCTGTATCCATTTACGCCAGAATTTGTCATTTTACATTTCGGAAAACCGAAAATTTAAAGAAAAAAATTACCATTTTTAGACAAATCAGTGGTGCCTTGAAATTACTAAATCATCTCAAAGCATCACAAATTAGTTTGCTGTTTACATGGTTGCCGTTACATTTGACAGATGCAAACAAATAAACAGAAAACTAATTTGTTGATGCTTTGAGATGATTTAGTAATTTCAAGGCACCACTGATTTGTCTAAAAATGGTAACTTTTTTCTTGAAATTTTCGGTTTTCCGAAATGTAAAATGACAAATGCTGGCATAAATGGATACACAATTGTTTTCTCTACAAAAAACTTCAATACAAGTTTGCTCTAAAATAATTAGGGAAGCAAATATTTTCATATGAAGAAATTACCATTGAAATCCCTATGGTGCGTAAAGCATTTCTACACCCTGTATATAAGTGATAGAGTAGGTGACAGTTATAAAAAGTGTGTTTTATTAGTACTTTATAAATTAATGCAGATTACTGGACATTTTATCAAGAAAATTGCTTTTGTATATTCCGTATTCTTCAATCTTATAGATTATTACCACTTTGTCTTTGTTGGAGAATAATTCAAGATGATATGAGTATACAGGGTTTGCTGTTTATTAATATTTAAGCTATTTATACATTTGTAGAGGTTTGTAAGCTTAATATGTTTTCAGACGATGGTTGGTGCTGTTAAAATGTAAATGCATCCAAATTCCTTGCAGTTTACACATAAATGTAGATTATTCGTGGTGGATTTATCACAAACACTTTTCATTTTATGTTAAAGAGTTTCCAACATATTAAAACCAGGACTGGTCGGAGTCCAATCGGATATTGTTGTTAGGCAAATCAAATTATTCACAAGAAGAATTAATACTAATATATGAAATTTTCGCCAGTATCTGACAAGCAATTTTTCTTAGCTTTTCGTACCTTTCAGAATGGATTGTATTATTTACACTTGAGAATTCCAAGACCCTCGTAGAACATGTTTTGGACTTGATGATACTTTTTCAGCGACTGAGAGTATCTTCATTTCAATTTTCTTGTGTTCACTGTATTGTTCTCTTTGCAGAAATTGAACTTTCACTGTTTTTATCCCTGTTTTTATTCTTGGAGTAAAAAGAATGTAAATAAAAGTTGATTATTGGTGTAACATACACATTCTAAAGACTCAAGAGTTGAAGAAATATTTATTTGAAAGACACTGCATCGTGGCAATGATGGGTTTATTTTGGATTTTAGTAATCTATAAAGACACACATATAACTAATGATATACATAAGAAACCTCTGCTGAATTTAATATTGTAAAATATAATAATTTGATTGTCTCGATATCGCAACCATCTTTCAACGATTACTTATTTGTAACAGTATTTTTTTACTGTTATTAAAAATTGCCTGTTAAATTTAGGTTTTGACAATAATTATGAAAGCTCGATACCTCATTAAGTAAAAAATTCCAGACAAAATAAAATCATAAACCAAAGCCGTTTTAATTTGTGCGATTATTAAACGAAGTGAAGTACTACAGTCAACCTTCATTTTAGACGTTTAACCATTACAAGCCTATTATTATTAATACGCATCTTCCGGTGCGCATTAATTTTAATAAATATTCCGTTCCGCAACTGCGACTACGAAAATAGGTGTATCATTCTTCCTAAGTAAATTTTAATTCGGTATTTTTTCTGTGCTCCGATGTAAGCTCTTGATAAATCCTTCAAGACGCGGTAATTATACTGATTGTTCTGTCGGTAATTGAGATGCTCTGAATGACAGCCGTTATTTTCTAGTGTTAATTATCACATTAAGCAGGCGCATGATTTTACATTAAAACTGTATTTAATTTAAATATTAATTGTAAAATACTGTGATGTAATTAGCTCGTTTAGATCATCCACATTTTGTATGCTTTAAAAATTTAAGATGAATTCTTAGGCAACTGGTACTGTTAACGTACATGCAAGACACTAAACTTCATTTGTTCTAAACAAAATTAATAATTATTTCGTTAAAGTACCATTACCTTTTTGTGTGATTATATGTAACAATACTTTTAATATTGGAACTTGTATTTCATACTGTTCATTAATGTAGCTTTAATTTAATTTAAGGCGGTGCATTTAGTAAATAAAAAAATAAACAAATTTTGAAAATAATATTACGTTGTAATAGTACTTTCTCTTCTTAAGATTTTCATAAAGAAATACAAATTTGACATTACCACTACCTCCTTCTATCTTGTTGAGTAACAGGTTTGCCAACTGGTACTAAAAAAAGTTTGCGTTTTATATTTGTATATTTTCTTTCTGTTCCATATTTTGTTATTATAAAATATAGTACAATTAAAGTAATTAATTTGAAAAGCAAAAACAAAAGGTAAGTTTTTTATTTTTATCCTAAAGTAACAAGGTGCACTCATTTTTATTTAATGAATTAATAGGTTCAGCCAACACATCCAGATACAATTTTACAGTTGTTACGTAAATGATTAACGAATAAACTGCGTGGTTCGTTAAGTGTTTGAAAATGAACACCTTTTCGTAACCGTAAAATTACATCTTTACTGAAATTAAAAACACTCACTGTATTCACAGCCCTGTAACAAATTAAGTGTAAGTAATAGAGGAAAGTAAATTTGTTAGATTTATGTAGCTGAAACGCCATTGTTGGTAAACCTTGTTCCGTGGCTTATTACATTTTGGTAAATTAAGCTAACGGTATTATTCAACCCGACAAAATTCGATTTCAAATTCAAATCGTTTCAATATAGTGAGTGAGAAGTAATTGGAATTGGAAGTCATCATTTACAGAGCCCTATACATATTTTTAGTATTTTATAAGTAGAGAATTGTATTTTTTCAACTATTTGCCAAGTGAAACTGCGTGCGTTCGTCAGCGATCGGACTTGCTTCCGCCGCGATCGTTCCTTATGTCGTCTCCTCCACTTCATAATACAACGCTAAACATATGTGTTACGTAGCGTTCTTGGTCGAGTGGCTGAGGCGTCCGATTAAAAATCAAATTCCCCTGGAAGCAAAGGTTCGATTCTTACCGACTGTATTTTTTGCGAATTAATCTAATTTCCTTTACTTAGTGTTTCGGTCCACTATTATTTATTTTAATACAGGAACTGGTGCATCGCCCAATTTAGAAGAAAGGCATAGAATGGTAGAAGAAGAAAGGCTAAATGCGAAAGAAGAATGAAAACTGCAGGTCCGTTTTATGACGGGCGTGTCAAGATATTATGTCTATACTCACTGAAACCAAGCTAGCATTATAAAAACAAATCCCTAGCATTTGATATACTACAAAAACATGTTCCATATTCCAGAATAAAAAATTACCGGATAGCTCATTTTTCAAAATTGATTAAATGAATTTTTTAACATCTTAGTACATATTACTTTTCCAAGTTTAAAATAACAGTAAATTTCAATTATATGGTTTTTTGAAAATTTCTTTAACGTTCTGTGACAACATAGTTATTACCGCAGGCTATAATACAGTTTAAAAAGAACTGTTAAACTATTTTTTCAATATTTACAATAAATTAAATAACTCGATGCTGTGAAAGCACTTTGCAGCAGAAGATGGATTCTTCAGTATCTGTCTCGCTGTTGGGAGGATTTTATTATGCATTCAACTATATTAGTGCCTGCGATAAATGGTATAATGGAAACGTTATACAATATTTACTTGAAAATGTGAATGATTTTAAGATAATCTCTGAAACTTCTTGTGGCGTGAATTCATAATTCATATTCTTATTTGGGTATTTCGCCACGCTGGAAATTAAAAATATTAAATAACGAAAATATTAATAACGAACGTTTCGAAGGACAATCTGCCCGCGTTATCAACGAATAACAATTAAAACGAACAAGAAACTTAGCTTTTTTCACTGGAAGGAAAAACGACCAACCTCCAATGAATTGTTTGACATTGACGTTTGTTGATATCTATACCTGCTTGATCTCATCTTTAAGAATCGATAGTCAACTATTGTCTAAAAATATTGATAAAGACGACACGCATTTTTCTTCGTTAAGTAAAATATATGCCGTTTCCTTAATTTTTCGCCTAGTTGACATCGATTCTTTAGACAAGATCTTCGTGTTGTGCCATTGTATTTTATGGTTTTCACCCCAAGCATGTTCTGCCAGCTTAGACTTATTGAACTGATACGTTTTCATCATATTTTTATGTTCTTTAACTCTAACTGCTAAAGGTCTGGATGTTTCACCGATATAATATTTCCCGCATTCACAGGGAATACTATATATACAATTCCTTGAATGTTGTTCTTCGTTGAACGGTTTAGTTTTTGTAAGAACTGACCGCAAAGTATTCATCGTTTTGAATACCGTCCATGGTGGAAGGACTTCCACCATGATACCGTCCTAACATTGAATCTATTTCCAATTCGTCTAATTTTGTCAGATATGCCTGGAATATATGGTATAGTTAGAGTATTATATTTTTGAGTGTCATTCCTTTGTATGTGTGTGGCATTGCTTCGTGTATTGAAAATGTTCCGAACAAGAGTCTCTGGATAGCCATTATCTTGTAAAACATTAATAATAAATTCTTTCTCTTGTTTGAAAATTTTATCATTAGAGCAAACAACTGTGGCTCTGTCGTAGAGACTTTTTAGAACGTCTGTATTTATGTTTTTGTGATGCTTGGAATTAAAATGTAAGTACCTATTAGTATTGGTTTTCTTACGGTACACTGATGTTTCAAAAGTATTTATTGTGCCTGTGATTAGTGTATCAAGAAAGGGTAACTGATTGTTTTGCTCTGTTTCTAATGTGAATTTGATGGAGGTTTCTTTACTGTTAATGTGTTCGAGAAATTTGTCCACCTCATCCATATCATGAGGCCAAATTGCAAAAACATCATCGACATACCTCCACCAAACTACTGGTTTGTTGGTGTATGTGTAGTAGACATGTTGTTGTTCAAAGTCTTCCATAAAAATGTTACTAACAATGGGAGATAAAGGTGAACCTATTGCCATCCCAAAATCTTGTTGGTCAAATTCATTGTTAAGTTGAAAGTATGTCGTTTTAATGCATAGTGTTAAAAGTTCCATAATGGTACCAACGTTTAATGTTGTTCGTGTATGTAATGTGTTATCGTTTTGTAGCCTATGTTTAATGATGTTGAGTGTTTTGTCTACTGGAACATTAGTGAGGAGACTAACTACATCGAAATACTTTTGAAACATCAGTATACCGTAAGAAAACCAATACTAATAGGTAGTTACATTTTAATTCCAACTATCACAAAAACATAAAGACAGGCGTTGTAAACCGTCTTACGACAGAGCGAAAGTTGTTTGCTCTAATGATAAAATTTTCAAAAAAGAGAAAGAATTTATTATTAATGTTTCACAAGATAATGGCTATCCAGAGACTCTTCTTCGGAACATTTTCAATACACGAAGCAATGCCACACACATACAAAGGAATGAAACTCAAAAATATAATACTCTAACTATACCATATATTCCAGGCATATCTGACAAAATTAGACGAATTGGAAATAGATTCAATGTTAGGACGGTATTCAAAACGATTAATACTTTGCGGTCAATTCTTACAAAAACTAAACCGTTCAAGGAAGAACAACATTCAAGGAATTGTATATATAGTATTCCCTGTGAATGCGGGAAATATTATATCGGTGAAACATCCAGACCTTTAGCAGTTAGAGTTAAAGAACATAAAAATATGATAAAAACGTATCAGTTCAATAAGTCTAAGCTGGCAGGACATGCTTGGGATGAAAACCATAAAATACATTGGCACAACACAAAGATCTTGTCTAAAGAATCGATGTCAACTAGGCGAAAAATTAAGGAAACGGCATATATTTTACTTAACGAAGAAAAATGCGTGTCGTCTTTCTCAATATTTTTAGACAATAGTTGGCTATCGATTCTTAAAGATGAGATCAAGTAGGTATAGATATCAACAAACGTCAATGTCAAACAATTCATTGGAGGTTGTTCGTTTTACCTTCCAGTGAAAAACGCTAAGTTTCTTGTTCGTTTTAATTGTTATTCGTTGATAACGATGGAAGATTGTCCCTCGAAACGTTCGTTATTAATATTTTCGTTATTTAATATTTTTAATTTGCAGAGTGGCGAAATACCCAAATAAGAATATGAATTGCGAATGATTTTGCTCCACGTGAAATTTCTGCAGATTTATAAAACAAAAAATAAAGAAAAACGCGAGAGATCGATGTACCCTAATTTTTTATTGCATACATTATGGCATATATTGAGATTTCAGGCGGCCAGTAGTTGCTTACTTCTAAATACTATCAGATCCTAATTTAAAAAAAGGGAGCAGCATTCCAACAAACCAATGGAGCCAAACCTGCACCAGATTGCAGCCGTTTTTGGGATAAATTATAGAAGTTTTACAACTGTCTTCAATTTTATTATTCGATATCCTTCGATAGATTACAGTTAAGTTCTAAGATTTCAGCATCGTTTACTTCACTAACCATATGTGAGCATTTCTTATCTTATTAGGAGTCACTGGTGGGTCTAGTTTATACTCATCTCGGATACATTACTGATTCTTTTAGAAGTGGCCTGCGATTTTTACAGAGATGGTATTCCATTAGCTACTCTTCAAATTCTGAGTGCCGCTTCTTCATAGTGGATATGAATCGCAAATGTATAATATTCCCAATGCACAAAAAGTCGAATCTATTAAATACCTAGCTATAAAGAAAGTGGTAAATGCATGTGACATTTATAACTTGAATAATAAGACGCATTCTTACAATAACGACACTTGGAACCAAAATAAAGAATCCAGCAGATACTATTATGGCTGGTGTTATGCACATCGTATCGTTTTCACGGTAAAAATAAAACTTGTATATTACTTTTAACAAGCAGTCTGGCGGGTTGTGTAATACTGACACTTCCGCAAGTAAACGAACTGGTTTCCGTTACTCGGATAATTATACAGTAGGCAATCATGAAATTTTAAAAATTAAGAAACATTCACTACATTTACAGCTGCCAATCAATTCATATTTACATTTATTTGCTGATGACATATTCCATCAATGGAAATATATAATTAATAATTAAATTATTATTTCAGATTCATTGGCGGGGAAATACTTCTTTCCAAGAAACTGTTTATTAGTATTAAAAGTTTGCGTGTAATGTTTTTTTAGAAATCGGGCAGCAGAAAAGGCTCTTTCAAATCTCCTAGAACTAGAAATTAATGAACATTTTGCCTGCATCGATTTAGCAAATACCAGCCTTAAATGCATGTTTGTTTTGGTTAGCAGTAATTATCGTAAAATTTAATTCGAAATTATATAGGTTTATCTTAGTAGATATAACAAATGACAAGTTTTGCAGTTAATTGTTGAAAGTCCCAGTTTAGCACTATAATTGGTGGTATGGTTAAATATCAAAAGTTGCCAATTTATTTAGATTTACACCTTATGAAAATGAGCAACAAATATTTAGTAAAAAATTCTTAAATATACTAATTTCAAAAATAGGGTTCCAACTCAAATATATTGACGTTATTCCAATATTACTTTTCCATTTTGATACGAACGTCATAAAAGTATAAGTAAAGAAAATCTGTAAATGGGTTTACACCGAACTTCCCTCGCGTGAATTAGATCAATTTGCAAAAAGTATCCCGCTGGGGTTTGAACCCGCCGCATCTGCATAGCGATCGTAACCGCGACCAGCTTTATTGAAATGAGTGCGGGGCGCGCCTCTATTTAACTTAACGGTCTTATTGTTGAAATGTTTCGACTCTTTTGTGACATTATCCTGTATCTGTTGAGTCCTATTTTCGTCAAGTGTAAAGCCTGACCTATGTGAAAATGATTACTTCCTTTTTTCAAAATTAACGCAAAAATAAACAAAAAAATTTTTTTAAAGGTGATCACCCTGTATATATTTTTCTGAAATTTTCACTGTTTCATGCCAGGTATGTGTATGCAAAATATCATCTTCCTCCGATGAATAGTTCTTAAGTTATAGAGACGTGGCATTCTGTGCATTCCCTACCATACACAACTGCAGTTTCTGAATAAGTAGCAAATCTGCACTATGGACACCAAGCATTCACTTATGAATTTCTTGAGGAAAAACCCCTGGACAGTTAAAAATTGTATTAAATCGCGCGACTTTTTCATGCAAAAGACATTTTAAAAATCCATAGAATTCAATATGACTGTGAAATTATACATATAAAACAAGAGCACGTTATTAAATAATTTGAATTCATTTGTTTTGTTACCGAGGCTGCTTATCATGGTCATGGTCTGTTCATTTTAAACGCGCTTCAGTTGAAATAGTCTCCTAAATAATTTTATCGTATAGACGATGTTTATTGAATACTTGGTTAAAAACGTCAAATATACTAATTATTACAGCACAAAAAACAACTACGCATGCTATATGTCCACCTGTTATGAAAACAAGAAAATTTCGGACAAATATATGTGTATAGAGCGAACACGTAAATAAATAAAATTTTGTTTATTTTTGCTTTAACTGGGAAAGAGATAAAAGTAATAATGCGCACATAGCTCAGGCTTTACCATTGATGAAAATGGAAACCAACAGATACAAGTGTTGTAAACAAGACAAAAATATTAACAATAAATACCTTCTATTTAAGGTGCAGGGGTCCTCCGTGGATTCATTCAACAAACGGGCGGCTTGCTTGCTGGATACTGTCAAGCATTGAATCCCAACGTTGGTAATATTTTTTTAATTTAAAAATTGATGTAATTCACATTACCAAGTGTTTCCTTTTTATTGTTTCAGTATTATTAGGAACGTGAAGATATTTTACCCCTAGTTTCCTTTGATTTTTAAAATTGTTTAGTGTCAGAACGTCCACTTGTGAGAGAAGTTCTGATTAAAGCCCTTTACAGATTTTTTATTGTAAATGGAATATTCTATATATTTTTAGATAATTTGATTTGTCGCTAAATTATGAATTTAATAATGTATCATAAAGTGATCTTTTGTACAAATGTCATTATATAAAGCTTTTTCCAGTTCTTATAAATTATTGAAGGCGTAATGTTTATTTCACTTTAATATT